>VDFB02353493.1:255876863-256051750 GCA_007258455.2 Sequoia sempervirens
ACATAGCAATTTTAAGCGCGTTATTGACCCGTGACCTTTCCAGCGGTTCAAACGGTTCGTGAATCGGAGTCCCGGATCAAAAGTTATAGCCCCGAGAAGTTGGCGCACTTTCTAGAAGATACAATTGTAAATGCTCTTTTGAAATTTGAACTTCATATTGTAAATTTTCAGCACCAAATCGCCTAAACTCAAATTTGAATGTTGTTTTGGCTCCAAACTAAAGAGGAGCTCTATTTATGGGCGGGTTTCTAATTTTTGGGTAACTTTTTGGGGACAAGCTCGCATATTGCGAAAGGGTGATTCTGTAGCTTTCTGTAACTTGCATGTGTTGTAGAACTTGGGGATTTGAGATCCTCTGCATGTAAGAAGCTCCATTTTCTAAATAATAAAATTATTATCTTGTTTGTGGGTTATTTTCTAAGTCTCGCGCTGCGCCCTCATCAATCCCAACCTATGGCTTCAATCAAAGATTAATGCAACAATCAAGTGAAAAATCAAACTAGATAGGTTAATCCCAACCTATGGCTTTAATAAAAAATAATGTATCAAACAAGTGATCATAATAATCATGAAACCTCTCTTTCAATATGACTCAAATATTCACATGTGTACAATGTACACTAATTTCATATCTAATTTGGAGGATGTTTTTAGCTGGAGAGGAGTTTGTGCTTTTGCAACTTATAGTTTCCTTGCATTACGACTATGGGTTGTTGAGATGTAAATTCCTCTTCTTTAAGACTAGAGTATCATAAAAAGGTATAGACACTTGAACAAGTATAATATAACAACATAATCAAATATATATATATCATCAACACGTCATCAACCCTATTGTTGATTATCAATATAATAATATTTAAATGTATTTCCTAACCATAGGAATAGAATTTTATCCACCTTCAAGGAGATATGAGTATCCAATCAAGGATGAACTACCATTATGGTTTACATCATAACCTAACAATTTCAATATAGCACTTCAATGCAATATTGTTTCCCATACTATATGATCCATGTAAGCATACATATTGCCTATATCAACCTTGGTATTATACTAATACTCTATAGTTATCTCGTTTAGCAAACACAAATACTCTATACTAATATACAAGAATCAACCAATAAGGTTCCATCTAAATAATTAATCATCAAAGATCATGCAAGTTTTTTTTTTTTTGTTAACGACAGGGGTATCCCCGCGACCCCGCCCAGCGACCCAGCAGCCCGTATCTTGGGTACCAAGGGCGAGCGGGGGCGAGACTAGTCCCCTGCGGGGGGACCCAACAGCCGGCAAGCCAGTCCCAACCGGGTAAACCCAGGAGCGGAGTCGAACCCGAGACCAATGGGGAGCAAACCCACGGCCCAAGCCAACTCCGCTACCTGTGCCGGCTAAGATCATGCAAGTTTAGCAAAGCATATGATCCTCTTTCCTCAAACACTTGCATTCAAAAGATAACATGGTATCAAAAATAAAAAGAATAGAGAAGTAGTACTAGCATGCCTGGATAATAGCTCCCAATATAGAATTTGCCTCCTAATCTTGGTGCCAAAGCTCCAATTGTTGCCCCTTCTCTTATCAACTTGCTCACCAATCTATCTCTAAATTCAAATACTCAATACTACACAAGCATATCCTTTAGCCCTCTTAAAAAAAATCTCTCTCTCACACCTTTCTATAACACTAAATAACTCAAATAAATGCTAAGAAATTCTACAACAACAAAATAAATTGCAATAATAAAAAGAATGAATGTCCAAAACCCAAAAGTCTACCCCTAGTAGAGGTATACAAAATGTTGAGAAGCTCAGGGCTACAATTAAGTTCTCAAATCTTCCACCTTCTCTTTTCCATTTGCCACCACTAAAGAACAAAAACCAATTTCCCTTCTAAATGAATCGACTAAGCCAATCTATGTGCAATGTGACTGCTTAAACAGTTTAAATGCAACACATAAACAGTCCCTGCTATTTCAACCTCTCTACTATGGCTGAGTCGCCATCTTTTAACTACCAGCAACTACTCTAATACTAAGTCAAACATAGAAATGTTTACCTACAAGTTTCCTAATCTCATCGTGGCTTTTATTACCTGCCACATCAAGGTTGACCAAGTCTATCGCCCTTTAAACAGCTATGTATTGTTTTCATAATACTCAGCAAACTTTAAATGCATCTCACTACTTACCATGGCGCAACAAATAGGCATAATATTCACTGTAAACTTTACCATTAAAATGTATTATGATACCTTTATATGGCACTACACTCTATTTATTTAAATGCCTTTAAAAATATTTACCAAGCGCTTTAACTTATGCACATTATTTGCAATAAAATCAATCCACAACTATGCGCTTTTATCTACAGTAATAATCCTCACATATACGCATATTTTAGGCGCCTTACATAACTTAATAAATTCCATATACTTTATTAACAAAGTGTTGCATATATTATGCGCTATGATGACTATCGCCTAAGTTGATATAGGTGTATATATAGTTTATGAAACTTTTATGTTGCTTACTTCATATAAGCATTTCATTGCTTATTAAATCCACATGTATAATGTGTGAATTACATTCATGTCGATCCTCGTATATATATTAATTATAATATCCATTATATTATATATATATATTAAAAACCATTTTATCAATCAAATACATATATATAATATAAATGTATATATGTATGTTTGTATACATTATTCATTATATATAATTATTTTAGCATCTCATAATAAGAATACACACACACACACACACACACACACACACACACACACACACACACACACACACACACACACACACACACACATATATATATATATATATATATATATATATATATATATATATATATTCATTGATAGGTATATATATGAAATGTGTGTGTGTATATATCCATATGTATGTCATATATCAATCGATATCCCCATGTATATGATGTATCCATGCATGGGTACGCATAAGTATTTCTACTTGTGTATACACACATATGTATTCGCTCACATGCACGAGTTATCTTTTTCACATATATACATTCTATGTATATACTTATCGATCAATATATAAACATAAATACACAAAGAAGAACTTATACTAAATACAAAGATTTAGTCTCATAATCCAAACTAAGAAACAATCAATAAATCAAAAACCAAAACCAAAACCATAACAAATCGTCCCCAAACTATGACCGATAGTTTACTTACCAATTCCCAATCTAACTTGACTCATCTTAACCAACTAGGGTGTGAGTGTGTGATAGCTCAAATAGGCACATTAGGGGTTACCAAACCAAGCTCTTCTCTTGAGTGATACTCCCCTTCTCTTCTAGATGACTTGATTATTTTTCCTACACCCAACTTAGTGCATCGCAAAGGTAGTTAGTTGACAACATGAAATTCATTTGCATCATATATTATTTACATCATCAAAGTATTAAAGTAATCATATTGCAATAAATAATCACCCCACATTTTCCATCAGTATTTACAAAACATAATCATGCATTAAAACATTTGGTAATCCCACAATGGAGTGTATCATATCAAATTCATGATTTGCATTTAATATCTTATTTACTCGTAAATGTAAAAGTAACCTAGTAACTAAGAAACAAGGTGTATCATGATAGATTAAGAAATTCAAATCAAATGCAAAAGAAGCCCATGTTGATAAAAATCCTAAAGAAGAATTCATCACATACAAAGGTAATTAAAAAAAATAGTTGTGATAAAATTGATTATTGTGTTTTTTGAATGTGCATAGGTCAAAGGTGAAGACAATAGAAAAGAAGAGAAATATTCAAGAGAATAAATACTTTTTATGGCTATGAAAGCAAAAAGTGATAAAAATGTAAAAGATGAAGAAGAACATGTTGAAGAAAAGAAGAATGAGGTTGATGGAGAAGTGGATTTTGAGGAAGAATTTTATCTTGGTATAATGAGATTCGCGCACTTAAAAGAAGAAATGCATGTCTAAAGTCAAAAGTTCAAGAAGAAAGTGAATCCAAGGAAAAAGTGACACAATCCCTTGAAGAAGCAGAGAGGATGATTGAAGATCTAAAAATCAAAATCGAAGAAGCAAAAAGAAATGAGGAAGAAGAATTCAATTAAAGATAAAAGAAGATTGTGAAAAGTATAAGTCCAAACTTGGTTACTTGAGAAAAAAATTAGAGAAAACAACTACCAAGCAAGACAAGAATTACAAAGTTGATAAGAGTACCAAAACCATGGATGATATTATAGATGAACAAAATTCATCATGCATAGAGACAAGTTTTGGTTATATTTCAAATGAAGATCAACCTTCAAATAAGCAACAAAAGAAAGGAAATGAGGAAAACCAAAAAATCCATACAAATATTCTCAAGAGTTTCATCAATAATGAGAACAACAAGAGGAAGAAAAGCAATGTCCCACAGAAAAATAATATTCCTCAAAAAGACAACAACAAGAAGTTCACAAGATCATTTCCTTCAAGGCAAGCACAAATGAACAAATCTCAATACTCCTTTTATGGTTACTGTTATTCATGTAATAACTATGGTCACAAAGCTATAGATTGTTGGACATGCACAAGAAACAGTGGTTGGATAAAAAAAATAGAAGCTCTTATGGGTTAATCAAGTGAGTTATTTCTGAATTGAAACTATGTCAATTTTTCATATCAATGATTCAGATCATACTCCATGATCCATCATCAAGAAGATATGCAAGAAAAATGATTCTCTTTGTCTCTTTTGCTTGTATATATTCCTAATGATCGATCGTGGAGTATGATCTGAAATGTTGATATAAAAATTAACACAGTTTCAATCCAGAAATAGCTCACTTGATTATCATAGACTGTGGAAAATTTACGCTTTTAATTAATACTCTTATGGGTTTCCAAATAGAAAGGACAACATTATATGTTACAAATGCAACCATTTTGGTCATAAGGAAAGAAATGATAGTTGGGACAAGAATAGAAGTACTTATGATTTTTTGAGAAGAAATTAGAATTCCCTTGGTTATTTGGTGGATTACAATGTTTTATGCTACAAGTGCAAAAACTATGAGCATATGGCACAATTGTGTAAAATTAATTTTGTATAATACCCAAAGCAAAACAAGAAAATGAAAGCAATGAATAAGCAAAAGGAAGAATTTACAAAGGTATGGAGAAGAAAACAAGAGAAAATGGAAGAAACTAATCTTGTGCCTCATGCACAAGATATATCACAAAGTCCTTAAAGAGATACACGTTCTTAGGGGGAGATAACCAATGCATTATCTTTTAGCTCCATGAAGATGATAATACAAGATAGATCAGAAAAGCCATATTTTATACAACCATTTTTTTGTCATTGAAGAATTAGTAGAGAAAAAACATGATTGGAGAAAAGAAATAGAGACTAAAGAATGGCTAAGAATACAACAAGATCATTAAGTTATATTCTTTGGATAATGAAGGTTAAAGACATAAAAACTCTAGCAAAGGATAGTTCAAAACATGTATGACACATTGTCTTCAAGTCAAAGATTGCAACATACAGTATTATTGAGGTAATGAACTTTTAATAGATGTGGAAGATTATAACATGATAATGTTTTTATGTGCAAGAGTGGAAATAAAATAAGAAAGATGGTGTATAGAATGTTACAAATCATTTGATAACAATGTGAAGAATGGAAAGAGGTTATAGAAAGATAGAATACACTCTTACATAAAAGACTTGAGACAATGATAGAAGAAAGAGATGGACAATAGTAAGTTTTGATGGTTATATCTATGTTTGAATTCCTATTGATGTCATGATGCCAAAGAAGACAAAATATAGAATATCCCTTTATCATTAATAAAAAAAGGAGAATTATAGAAATATGGAGAGACACATCAAGAAAAAATTTAAAAGAATAAATTTCAAGATGAAGTGGTAGAGAAATTGGAATATTAGAGCAAAGGGGGGCATTAGAAAATCTCCAAAAGGGAAAGAAATAAAGAAAGATTCTTTGTGAAGAGTTAAAATCATTTTCCTTTTGTAGCAAAACAAGTTCTTGAAGTGTTAAACCTAAAAAGATCACCCAAAGCTATAGAGGAAGCATATCATCCAAAGAAACAAAAGGTAGAGAATTAGAGCAAGAGGAAGCCTGAGAAAGGGGGGTCCTTATAGATAAGGGGAGCATCACAAAAAGAGAAAAAATTATATCATGAATAAAATAAGTATACTAAGTGTCCCTTTGCCATTTATTTCAAAGTGGGAGAGATAGAGTAAGGGGAGCAAAGCAAAAGAGAGGATTATGATTATGTTTCCATCAGCGACAAAGGGGGAGATTATTGGAAATGTTGTCATTGATGTCAAAGGCATACATGGATAATGGTAAATTTTCTAGATTTGGACTAGACTCTCAGTTAAGTTACGAAAGTTGACAGAGATGTAATGGAGAAAATGAAGTTGTCATGTTAGACCCAGATATATAGAAGATAAAGTACCTACAAATATATTATCTATATTAGCTTTGACCATGGAGCTAATAGCAAGGAACATTTATATTTTTCAAGGAAATAAAATTAAATATTAAAGCTTATTATGGAGGCCAACCTCTTTTCCTTGACAACATAAATAAAACTAAAAACATCTATTATAGGCCAACTTAAGACTTGTATCTACTAAGCAACAATAAAATGGATGGAGCAACAAAGCTTATAAAAGGGGGTGACTTACTTTAAGTAATAATTATAATTAAAAAGGTAGAAAACAATGTCAATGAGAAGGCAACAATATATATAGGTGGCAATTCATTTTTTAAGTAAGCAACTCCTTAATATTTTTAAAGGTTGTGACCCATATTCTAGAGAAGAAATTGAAGTTAAAAGAAGTAGATATTAGTTTAAAAAGGGAAGTAAGACAAAAGGTGTTAATTAAATGAAGACATGATCCCTATAAGAGATATAACCTTTGGAAAAGAAACAATCTTTCATAAAAGACATATCTATTGTGAGAATATGGGTGGTAATATTTTGTGAAATCAAAATAAGCAATTAACTAATTTATTTATGATTAAAAGTTCAAAAAGGTAGAGTTAAGAGCAGAAAATTATGAAGAGTCCTTCAAATTTATATTGAAGAATATATACAGCTCTTGTATGAAAAATAAATTGAGAGATATATGAAGAACTTGTGCATATACTTGTGAAAATTAATTATAAATTTAAAGCAAAAATTATGTTTGATTTAGAGAAAATTTGTAAGAGTTTATGGCAAAGTTATAGAGCGGAATAAGTGCAGGTTGAAGAGAAAATTGAAAAGAAAATTTATAAAAAATTATAAGGCTAAAATCCATGTGAAGATATTGGCATAATTATGACCAGTCTTGTGAAAAGAATTGGTGCATGATTTGAATCTGATTTGTGGAAGAAGAGAGGACATTATTGTGATCAAAATTGTGAAAGGAAAGAAGACATTATAGGGATCAAATTTGAAAGGAAGGTGTATATTTGAGTGTGGATCATATTTGTGAAAGGAGAGAGTTCATTAGTTGAATTAGATTTGACTTGTGATTTTTTATTAGATTTACAAGGAAGTAAGTTTGGATCAAATTTATGGGGGTTGAAGTCTCCAATAGGTTGAAGCCTATCAAATTAAGGTTGGAGTCTTTGTTGGGTTGGAGCTCAGTTTGTTTATGGCATTTGGAGCCTCTTGTTGAGTTGGAGCTTAGTTGATATAGAAAATTGAGACTTTGATAGTAGGTTGGAGCCTCCAAGAAGGAGATTAAAACTATAATATATATAAGCAATATCATGTCATGGTTTCCTCCCATAAGGGTTTCCACATAAATCGTGTGTTTTTATTGTGTTCCTAATTGCTCTATCTTACTTGAATGGTTTTAATTGTTATTGGTTAAGTTTTAAAAAGAAAAGGATTATTTGATATTGATTCACTCCCCCTCTTAGTAGCATGATGTGCCCATCATCTTCTACTTCATAGAATTATCAATCAACATTTCCATCCTTAAATTACTCACATTCAATCAACATAAATTGATAATGAACTCCTTTTAACTATTGCTCAAAAAATGATACAAATGCTAGAGAGAATCACCACTTTTTTGTTTTACAGATCCTTTAATATATATAGACTTAGTTTCAACTAGTTAATCTCAATTATACTTAACAAGTTGGACTCCTAAAAACCTAAATTACTAATGTCAACTCATTCCCAAAAAATAGAAAGAGGATTATTTTATTCTAAAAACATAAATAGGAAACTTCATTAAATAGAGTTCTAAAATAATTCTCCAACTATGACTAGAGAATAAGAATTACTCTCATGTGTAGACAAATGGCATAGTTTCTTCTTGTTCTCTATGAAAAAATTATTATTTTTTATGGATGAAGTTATATTTGCATGTTCTAGCTCCATCAGATGTGGGAATCTTACTTCCTTGGCTACAAATGCTCAGTCCTTTCGCTACATATAGTTGATCTTATACTTGTGGGTTTGTGATAGTCTTTCAACTACATGTTTGCTACCTTTGTTGCATGAGGGGTTAGTTCCTACAAGAAATTTATATGCTACAATTACCACAATTATCATAATATGCTATCATATTTCATAAATAGCTATCTAAACATGCAAACATTTATAAACCATCATTTATCAAGTTTAGTACTTTTTGATTTAAACATTTAGTCATGGAGTTTAGGAATGTCAAAAAAAACTCAAGGAAACATGAAATAAACATAATTAACAAAAATAAACATTGAACTCGTCAATCAACATAAATTCATGCCCATTATATTATAATGTGCAATTTTGGAGATGAATTATGATATTCTCCAAAGGAAAAAATATTCTCTCAAGAAAATTTCATAACACCTACTAGGTTCCCTATATTATAGTGCTTTTGAAGCTAGAGTGGCCATTATAATTATTTCTTGTAATATCTTGACATATGCTATCACTATAGAGATCTCAATATGAAGTTGTGACAATTTATTATTAGTAAGAAAATGCCATCTTTGAATCCAATTATGATAGCTCTAGGAATATTCAATTGGAATTTCCTAAGGGAGAAGTTAGTATATATTCTCTCATATATTGTACACATTGAAACAAATAATACTTGGCCCTGCTTGTCAAGTTCATAAATCCCATTATTTGTCGTGGTTAGCTATAGTTATTTCTTGTCAATTTTCTCTTTGATTATTGTAACCATAGTGAAAATATTTGATGATGTTTGGACCAACTTAGCCTCTACTTGCTTTAACTTAGCCCTTATCTAGAGATTTCCTTCTCCCTTATTTCAATTATAACATATTTTTCTTTGAGATTATCTTTAAGGAATAAAATAATAAGGTGTTAATGCCCAAACATTTGTTTTAGTTTTTCTATTTCTTCTTGTTGTTTTTTCTCTATGAAAGGATCTGCTTGTTGATCTTTTGGTATTATTAACAGATCTCATATTATACCTTTGTAGTGATTTTAGGAGCACAATATAGTTTGCCTCATCTACCATCTTCTTTTGAATTTTCTCTTCTAAGGAAATTGAATGGCTAGGAACATTTCTTGGTGTTCAAAGTTTTGCAATAATCCAAGCAATATCTTGGTCACCTATTGAGTCATTTTCTTATCAAGGTATGAATCTCCAATGCTTACTTCTTTAGAGAATGTGAGGTGACAAATGTTGTTGTCTTTTTTAGTATTCCTTGTTCATATTTTTCTTTTAAATAAATGGTGTGTGGTTTTTCCTCTTCTACTTCTTTTTTGTCTGGCCTTTGGATTTTCCATATATGAGCCTTCTAGAAAGTATTTCAAGTGGGTTTATCATCTTAATTTGGTTGTGAAATGGTGCTTGCAAATAAGGAATACAAGCCCATGATGTTTGATGGTACCTCTATCCTATTGATGTTTACTTGTCATGGCTATCACTATATAATACAAGAAATGGGGGAAATTAACTCTAGAGTATAGATGGTCATGGTCATATTTAAGATATGTCAACATCTTCATGATTGTCCCTAGAACTATACTAGATTTCTCATTACGGGTGAAGTATTTCATTAACCATGTTTCCATAGTGTGTTATTTCTCTAGGAGGATTTCTTGAAGGATACCTTTTTCCTCTACTTTATTAACTAAATTTCTTACTTTTGTTTTCCCCTCACTATATATATTTTTTTGAATTAATTTAGAGTAAATAGTTTTGAGATCTAGAATCTCTTACCTTCATCTAGCAGTTTGGATATGACACCGATGATGGTAGAGGAAATAGTAATTTTGATTCCTCTCATAGTGGTATGACTATTCCAAATATTACTAATGAATTTTTCCACAATTTCTTCTTAAAAACCCTCAAACTTATCCATAAAGGCCATTCATCATGTATTTTTGAATATTTTGATCACTTCTTGGTCAAGGAAGAGTTTATTAATAGACTCTATTTCTAACTTATTCTTGACCCCCATATTGTGAGTTATTTTGTTGACATATATAGAGGTTTTTGTTTGAACTAGGATTGATAAGCTTGTAACAAGTATTGTTTTAATAGAAGAGAGTTGGAAGACTATATGGTTTAATGGTTTTCTCATTTAGTTATTAACTATAAAGGCTATTATTAGTGTAGTACGAATTGAATTTGGGGTAAACCCATGATGAAATACCATTAATTCCCTTTTTAGAGTAATAATTTCAGTTTTTACTCACATGGAATGAAAATAATTTTTGCATGACATGGGGGTATGCTTCAGTTAATAATAAAATATGTGAGTGTGTGTCGAGGGTTTAATACATACCGCCGTAATGAAAGGTAGTGATAGATTTTCTTCTAAATTGATTACAATTTTTTTCTTTAAGTAGTTAAAGTATAAGAGTACTACTTGTATTCTTATCAAGATATTGAGTTGTCAAGTCATCAACATGACTATTTTTCCTTCTTCAGCATAAAAATTTTCATATGTATTATTTTCAAATTATATTTGGATTTTCTATTTATAATGACATCTATCATGATGATGAAGCACTCTAATGTATGGTTGCACAAGGTAAGTACTGCTAAAATATCACCACAATATGGTTTTTGAAGATACCCTAAAGTAAAAGCATGAGAGATGTCTTTGAAATGTTATGTAGATAGTTGTGAGTTATTTACCACATATTTGTTGGAGATGTTCCAAAGATGCTTCTGAATTATTCTTGCATCGATTTTTATTAGTTTATTCCTTTTTTTGAGGAAGAATTTCCATATACTAGTTTTAAACTATTTCTCTCTCTTTTAGGTGAACTTAGATATCTGTCTGAGTAAAAGAAGAGGGTCAAGACTTTGAGAAATACTTATTTGGTGGAAGGATGTTGATAGAGGCAAAACCTATGTCTATTCACCAAAAGTGTTTTGTGTTCTCCATCAATTGGTGATAGTTGGGATATCCCATTATCATAAATTTATGTAATTTCATAGGGTCCCATCTTATGTGTTTGCAACTTGCCCTCGAATTCCTTGAAATTTGAATCAAATAGGAGAACCTAATGTCCTACTTTAAATTTTAATTATTTGATGTGTCAATCATGCATAAGTTTCCTTTGTTGTTGAATTATCCATATTTTTTGAACTACTTCAAGCCTAATTTCATCCAACTCATTGAAGTGGAGGATGTGATCTTGTTGTGCTAAAGTTAACTCAAGGCCAATGTACATTTATGTTCAGAGAGTTTAAAACTTAAATTCTATGGGTATTATTGGTTTCTTGCCATAGACTAACTCATATGGAGATAATTTTTTAGTTGATTTCAAGGTGGTGTTGTTTTCCCATGTACAACTTAATGGAATTTTCTTATCTAATCCATTTTATTTTTTACTCTTTTTTTTCTTAGAATGTCGATGATAAGATGAAAAATTCTAGTGCTTGCTTTGGTATAAATTTGTGAATGCTTAAACTACCTATGAGATTTATTGTAGTCCTTTCAAAAAAAATTCTAGGTGCTCCAAACCTTAGGAAAATATTATTATACAAGAAGTTAGTAACCTTTTCCTCTTTGGAAAATTAAAGTGTTTGGACTTTTTCCCATTTTTTTATATAATCTATACATATTAAGATATATTCCTATTAGCAATAAATATGAGGGATATAGACCGAAGTTTTTGTACCCAAAATATCTCTACTAGTTGTAGTCTATAACCCCAAAGTAGGTCCTATTAAGGTTGTTGATTCCAAAAATTGACAAGATAACAACCTTTATGGGAAACTCAGTTAATGGGAGGACCAATTGCGCTAAACTGAGTGACCTTCGGATTTTTAAAGAAGTCGGCTTCTTTTGTAATTGGGGTTTGGAATGGGAAAAGGAAGGAGATATAAAAAATAACAATCTAACTAAGGCAATGCGGCAAGATTTAGATGTAAGGCACGATAAATATACCTTTTGGATGCGATTTAAGGGCTCATTCAACAATCTGCTATGTCCTAGAATAACAAAAATCAAAGATGAAAACCTAAATAATTCATTCAATGAAAAAATAATTCTCACACATTTACTAAAAATAAGAGTTGAAGACATGATCTAAACCAGGAAACTTGTATTTAAATCATAGAAGTTCTGCAAATAAATAATCCAGGACAACAATGGCACAGTATAATGTTTTATCAAATAGCTTAAGAAAACAAAAAGGATGAACAATGGCACAGTCTGAGAGTCTTATACAATAATCTAAAAGCAATACAAAAGGCCTGGTGTCTTTCCCCTAGTTTTTTTATATCTTCCCAACTCATTTTCGGAAGGAAGAAGCAATACATATAGATAAAAATCCCACCGCCTGGCAGGCCAGTAACAGAAAATATCTCATATCATGAACAATGATGCCTACAACAATGATTTCCTTCAGTCGTTGCAACAGAAAAGATTCAAACTATGGAACGTAGTTGCTTCTCAAACAGATGCATCCCCTCTAAATAATGGTAGTGGTCCCAATGAACTCCCATGCAGACATGTGCCATTCACCCACAAAGGCAGTTTAGAATATGTGGCAATCAAGTGGGGCTCGTTGCTCGCTTTCGCCTTCCCTTCGATGAAGTCTCTACAAAAGAGACACATGGCAACAAGTCGGGGCCCGTTCGTTGATTCCTCCTCCTTGTGTTGAAAAATTGCACGGTGAAGACACGTGGAGCAGTCTTTACCATTGGCTCCGACTTTGGGGTCCGCCAAAAAGTGTACGCGAATGAAAGCTACATGGCATGCAGACGGGGCCTGATTTAAAAGTGAGGGGAAGTAGCCTTTAAGTTCCTATTGTGACAACACATGGAAGAATGGCGGAAGCCAATAGGAGAGTGAAGGAAGGCTTCCCTATAGAGAGCGCCTGGCAGACACATGGCAGCAGTGGATGAAATTCAAAAAGATGAGGCACAAGCCAATACTTAGCAAAACACAAAAACCACCTAGAGGGAGCTCGAGGAATTAACATTCGTAGCTTTTGGTGACTACCAGGGGCATTTCGCCTACGAAACGAGGAACCCAAAAAAAATTCACTTGCAGACCAAAGCCTTATCCATTGGGTGATGGAGTTAAAGATTAGAGAGAGCAGCCTGCAGAGGCAGCCAGTCGGGCTCGGATGGTGTCGATATGTCACATAGATTCTCTTGCACTTTGCTCAGATTGATCATTTCTTTATAAGGAAGCATCGTGGATATACTAGCCCCAGACTCGAGTTGGAAGAGTAGTCACGCTATCGAGTGTGTGACGCCCTCGATATCTTCTATAGTAGGGGGTTGACTAAAGCTCTAGAAAGTGGATGTGTCCTACTGCTTCTCTCCTATCTTTGCCACAATCTGCTTTGCAGTAGCCACCAAGTCATTCGAAAGAAACAGGGAGGGTAAGCCCATCTGAGTTAGTTGGGAGAACCTAGCCCGCATGTTATTCATGGTTCAGTCCAGTTTGGAAATGCACTCTCTAGCATGGAGGATGGTCGTGTGGCAGTGGATAAACTTTTTTACTATTTTGGCAGCAGCCTTTTGATCCCCGATTCCTACGTTTTCTAAATCCTCGTCTGAGACCATGTATAACTTATCTAACAATTTTTTCACCTCAGGAACCTTCTCTGCGATGATTTGCGGGAACCGCTCAATTGCTCCACGAACTTCCCTTCCTAAAATTGTCTCCTCCACCATAAATTGGAGCATCGATTGAAGCGTCAAGCAAAAGGCCTTGACCTTATCCCAATATGAAACATATAGTTGTTGGGCCACCAGAAGGAAATCTGGCTAGGCAGTAGGGGCTTGGGGAAGACTCCTCAAAAGACTGATCTTTGCATCTCTTATTCTGACATCCTGTGTTAGTTCCACAACCCTTTTGTTTGCAACCAAAAATTGCTCCGACAAAGTCTTCCATTTGGCGAACCATTTTTCTTTGACTTGGTTTTTGTTTGCTAATTTTGTTTCAAGGGAAGACTTCATCTCCTAGATCTCATTCTCCAATTGAGTCATTTGGCCCTCAAAATCCGCGTCCTTTTGCTACATTTTTTGCTTGAATTGAGCATGCTGATGGTCAAACTACTCACCTTTTCATTGCATCTCCTATTGCACCAAAGCCAATTGGTTCTGATATTCTTGGTTTTTCTATCACAGCTCGGTAACTAGATTGGGGTCAAAAGATTGGAACTTTGCTAGTTCCTCTCAGAGTTTAGTCTGCTCTATCTACGCTTTCTCCAATAAATGCATGAATTCTACTTCTCTCACCTTATCCTTTGCTAGTAGGACCTCAATCCTATCCTTTACAAGTTTCAACTCCTCCATTTTCTTCAGCTGGCGACCAAACTTGAGGAAGTCAATGGTCACCACCCACTGTGTTTCCTCTATGAGCTCAACTTTTTCCTACAGTCAGGCTATGCTCAGATCAAGTCCCATGGAAAACATGTAATCATTAGGTTGCATTTCACCCTGTGGTTTGATGATGATCAGGTACATGGTTGCGAAATGCAACGATTATTGAGCTTAATTAAAAATAGTATGTGCATTTGGCTTTGCCAGCTTCTTAGCATCCTTGGTCTTTTGCTTTTGCATTCGCCCGCGCTTCCTTTGTTTTATCGCCCTGTCCCATAAATTGCGTTGGCGACTGAACTAGCCCACCTGCAAAAAGTGCACCAGGAGGAAGTGTGAAAGATAATGAGAGGGTAGTGGTTTCAGATGTTTTCTTCTTTGAAAGATTTAATGTAAGCAGGGAGAATGGAGGAATATGCAAAAGCCCGGTTTGTGAACCAGCGAGAGGACTCATTAGGTGTTGCGGAAATAGCAGGGTCATGGTGGAATCCATCTACTGGGTGGATAGAATTGGGCTTGATATAGTAGTAGTAGGAGGGGTATTAATGGTGGCCGCAAATGTAAAGGGTGAAGAGACAAGGAATGCAGATTGGGTAGCAGAAAGAGAAAGAAGGGCCAACACTTGAAGTGATGGGTGACACAAAGACACCAAGGGACACAAAATATTGTGAATTAAGAGAAGAGGGAGAAAAATTTACCTATTTTTTGGATGATTGTGGTTCCTGGCTCACCACAGCCTCTTGGCTTGCTACGGGCTCTTGCAAACTCTCTCCAAAAACTGCTTTTGTGCACTGCCATTTGACGGGTGGGGAATAATCCACCTCCACTACCTCTAACTATTGTTGTGAGGTTATCCTAGTTCTTTTTGTAGTCCAAGTGTGAGTCATCGAGGCCCTTGCACATGATATGTTCACCTACACATTTGAAGAGACTTTGATAGGCTGCGTTGGAGTCGTCTGTGCTTCTACTTCCTTCTCCTTTCCCTTCTAGGTATCTTGTTTCAGCCTCCTCTGAATTGAAATCTTCATCATCACTAGTGTCAAAATCAATATGCACTTTGTTCCATAATTTATCGAATCTATCATCTGTCTCCACGCTTTGATAAGGGGCGTCAAGGCGTTGGATTTCTTGTCAATAGATCCATAAATCCTTAATTTTTTCCTCGATCCAATTTTCCTTTCTTGACAACTCATTGCGAAGAGTGGCTCTGATGTGAAGCTTCTCATTATAGTTTTCTAAAGGGAAGTATCACTTAATCCATGGAAGCCTACTATCCTCGGTTGGAATATGAGCTAGATCAACCATTAGCTAATCCTCATCCTTCAATGCATTTCACTGCTTCTCCTAGTAAGGTTGGGGGTTGTGCGTTACCTTGACATGTTCATTTGGTAAGTCATTGTTGGGGTTGTAATTCCATTTTTCACAAATCCATACTAGCCCTAGATGATCCAGCTTCGCCTCTAGCAACTTATGCATCTTCTTCTTGGCCATAACCACTATTTTGAAGCTTAGCGGGTAGATGAAAAATCCTTTCTTCTTGGTTGGTCCTCCGCAAAAAAGTGTAATCAATAATTGATACTTTCCAAAACATTTCAAGGGCCAACACCTGATTTGTGAGACATGCCAAAAGTTGGAATGGTTCCTCGGTGAAACTGCGCATTCGAATGAATGTGAAATCCTCTCCAAGAAACCAGTCACATTTCAGAGTGAAATTTTGCATATACTTTGTCTCTGCTATGGTGAGTCGGTAAAGACCACCATCCTCACTCAAATCCTACAGAATCAGAGTCAAGAAATAATCTGAAAATGCATAATAATCGTAAGTTGAGGAGAGGAGAGGAGTCCATACAGAAACTGGCCTTCTTCTACCCGATTCATCAAATATATCCAACCTCGCATGTTTTTTGAAAAAATCAAGGTTTTGATGCAAAAACATATGGGCAAGGAAGGAAGGAAACCTGAACCTCTATTGCATTTTGTAGTCCCTTATTTGCCTCAGCATCTCCTCAATGATGAATTATGTGAAGTCATTCCAAAAAAAGGAATGTTGCCTACACAACTGAAACCTCGGACCCAATTGAAACTCTTGAACATACTTGTCAGTGTCCAGGCCACAAACAAATGCCATCATTGAGAAGGCTTCATGCATGTCCGTGGGGAAGGTGTTGTATGTCGCTGGAATATTTGGTGGCTTTTTTTGATCTTCCCTAGGCCTTTGGGTTTCTTTGTTATAAAAATCCAGAGCCAATTTTCTGGCTCTCTATATTTCCTCCCCATTTGCTGGATTGAATGGTTGTATAGTTTCCACTCTAGAGCTTTGGTCAGGGATGCATATCATGTTTGAGATAGCTTTTGGGTAGATATTAACTTTCAGCTCTTGGCCCTCAATGGTGTTGGTGGCTAGGTTAAAAATTTTAATGATCTCGTCAACTAGCTCCAGGCAGTAGTGCACAAATGGGACCATATACTATGGAAGCCCGTTGAACCATAGCTTTTGCGCCAAAGAATCTTGGTCTCTAATTTTCTCCATCCTTTTGTAGGTTGCCTCCCTAAGATTCTTAGGGTTCTTTACAAGGATGGGATCATGAATTTTATCCCATTCTTCCTTTATTTGGCTCTGGTCTATGTGGGTTTTTTGCTTGTTTGAGGCCCGCATGTATACCCACTCAGGCTTCTCTGGTATCCTAGGTGAAGCATAAGAGATATCTTTAAAGACATAGGTGGTTGGTACTGCACACATGGCATCAAACAAAATTTGCATTGCCTCGCCTTGCATTTCTGTTTGCGAAATCTCAGCCATTTTTCTTTTGTTGTAGATCTCTGCTATGCTCAAATTTTCTACAATTTGCTTCGGCTCTATCTGCACTCAACACTCTTGCTCTAGGTAGTGTGCCCAAAAAAATTTTACAATCTTAGCTTCCTACATGCAATACTTAGCCTTTTTTTTTTGGGTAGCCAATAATGCTTGCCTTTTAGCATTAAATTCGGCATGTACTGCAAACTCTTTTGCTTGTGCAAAATGAATTACTTGTCATTTTGAAATGACCATAATTTATAATGACAATTGGTAATCATGTTGTACAACATGATTTCCTTGAAACTTGAGCCAATGATTTGAAATCATTTTAGGCTTTCACATGCCTAGGCAATTAATATCCCAAAAGGAATGATTAAGCTAGAATATGCAATAAGTACTTGAAAAGATACGAGTTCTGCCTTAGAGTTTGGAAAATGCTTACAATGTGACACCTCAGCATTTGGCCATGCAAACCACCACCAATGAATGTCACCAACTTATGCTAGTTAATTAGCTCTTATTAATTTTGCATGCAACAATTCTTACCTAGTAGATGCAACTGGGTGGGAAATTCGAGCAAGCTCTGGTGAGATTTTTGAGTTGGTACTCAATTAGCATCATGCTTATGGCACGCAAATTACCTTTCATATCCTAGCACTTTCTATAAATAGGTGCTTAGGCAATAGCAAAATCACACTTAGCAATTTGGGAAGAATTTGTAATAGGCAGTTTAGGCAAAATTTGGTATTAGCAGTTGCGTAGAGCTAGACTTAGGCAATAGCATAGAGATTAGTATCAGATAGTTGCATAGAGATTGCTACCATGAATATCCCTATTAGGCTAGTTTGCAACAAGTCCTAGACAACATTCTTAGGTGAAATCTCGAATAGGCGACTAAAAAGAATAACCAAGAATAAGCATTCATTGGGTATCATAGCCATGAAGTGGGTTCTGGGGAGGGATTGCCTCGAATATGAGGATAAATACCAGGTCAATACTGACGTGTGTTCTCACTTCATCCCATCTATGCTTGACATCTAAGTTCCAAAGTTGTTAATTCTTCACCTGGTGCTTGAAGTAATTTTGAAGAAGTACCTAGGCGACCTCAGAGAGGTGGTGGTGAATGTTGTGTTTGGTTTGGGCTTGCCAATGGTGAGAGACCTTTGAAAGTATATTGAAGAAGATGTAGTAGTACCATGGGTACTATTCCTGAGTGGGTTCTGCATCTAGTCACATGAAGATCATCATCAAAGGGTGACTCGTGCCTGCCACTTCCTGTTTTGCTGCTACAATATGGTGCCCTTCTACAATGTTGACTAGCACACCAATTTCAGGAACCTGGTGTTCTCTCTGCCACTCGCCATTGCTCCTACGGATGCTATTGCTAGTACTATTGCCATTCCTGCTGATGAAGTTATTCCAAATGTTGTTGTTGATGCTTCCATTGCCCCTACTCATGATTAAAAAAAATTATGTTTTAAGAAATCATCACTTTGTTCTTTCATTTTTTGTATAAATGCCTGAAAAAAGGCTTTACCATAGATATATCTGAAGAAGCTATAAAATATATAGATATAATTTTAAACGTATGGGCTTAGAGCCATTTTGAAATTGTATTTATCAAAGCATATATATATAATGAATATATCACTTATATTAAAATTATGTCTCCTTTGCCTCTTCATTTTGCAATGTGGGTTCTCTTTTCTTTTTCTGCATATATATGTTCATTTCAATTTTGCATATGGGTGTTATTTTTCTGCTTCATGGGTTATATTTATCTCTCTGTTTCCTCGCACTGTGTATTTTGAAAGACCGTCCAACAAAAAAGAAGAAAGAAAATAATTACGATACTTACATATTTATATTGGCAGAATAATGTGAAGCTTTAATTAAACAATTTTAGGTGAATCCCATTAACCAGAATACCCAATGCTTCCTTATCCATATTTTCCAATTCAAATGCATTGTGTTGTTTGCACTGAATTGTTTTGAAAGGACCTTCCCATAGACTATTGAACTTTCCATGTTGGTCAGGATTTGTAGCCCTCTCATTAAATTTTAATACTAGGTCTCCCCATTTTAGACCCTGGTCTGAAGCTTTCTTGTTGAACCATCTCTTAACCACTTGCTAGCGGTTGGACATGACTATCAGGGCCTTTTCCCTTCTTTTTTGCACCTCCAGCAACTCCATCAACTAAACCTCCATGGCATTGTTTTGTTCTACCTTGAGAGATTTGAGCAATTGCAGTGCCGAAATCTCCATTAAGATAGACAATAGTGCTTCTTTCCCATACACTAGCTCATATGGAAAAGTCTTGAGAACTTGCTTGGGAGTTATGTGGTCCGCCCATAGCGTTGCTCAAAAGTTCTTATGCCATTCTCTTTGGTGTTTTGACCTGATTCTTTTGATGAGTTAGACTAAATTTTTGTTAGTCGAGTCGGCCAGGCCGTTTCCCTATGGGTAATAATTTGATGACGTTTTCAAGAATATGCCATGCACGAGTGCAAATTGACATACCTTGGAGCCTAGGAAATCTTTGGCATTGTCGGAGATGATGGTTTTGGGTGGGCCGAATCTCGTCACCAGTTCCTCAAGGAAGTCCTCTATCTCTTCCTTCGTTGCATTTTTCAAGGGCATGGCTTTGGTCCACCTAGTAAATTAGTCTGTTACCATGAGGATTCATTTATGTCCAACGTTGGAGGCAGGATTGATCATTCCAATGAAATCAAGCCCCCATTGTGCGAATGGCTCATCAACCACTATCGGGTTGAGAGGCATTGTAGAAGTTTTCCTTCTTCCTATGAAGAATTGGCATTCCTTGCAGGCTTTTACCAAGGAGTATGATTCGTTGAATAGCGTAGGCTAGAAGTACCCAGCGCACATAATTTTTATGGAGGTTGTCTTCACAAAGAAGTGTCTGCCCGTGAGACTATTGTGGAAAGTGTCAACAATTCCTTTTGCTTGCTCCATAGTGACACACCACAATAGAACGTTGTTGAAGTTCCTTTTCAAAAGGATCCATTAGATGAGTGCGTACCTGTTGTTCTTTAGTCAATAGAATCTTCTCTTTTAAGAAGGATGACCCGACAAGTATTTTCCAGTATGTATAAATCTCACTCTGTCCGCCAACCAACAACCTTCAAATTTAGACTCATTGGTTATAACTAGCTCTGGTTGCTCTTCTCCGGTCTTCATTCCCTTGTCGTGCACCCGATATTCGTACAGTCCTCTTCCTCGAATGGTCTTTGAGGGCCTAACCTCAATGTCGTATTCAAGGATCTTAGTGATCCGATTGTCCCTCTGTTTGGCGATTTCTCCTTCCATGATGTACTCACGCACACTGGAATGCGCGACATAAACAATCACCTTGTTACAAGATAGTAGGTGTTGAAACTTCTTGAGTCCCTTCACAATAGAAAATGATTGCCTCTCGATGAAGTTATAGTTTGTCTCATATTCCTTTAAGGTCCGGGAGTGAAATGCTATTAGATGTTCTCACTTTCTTTCATCGTCTTTCTGAGTTAAGACAGTAGTGATGCTTGACTTGCTACTTAATACATACATTATGAAGTCCTTCGATAGGTCTGGGTTGACCAGTTTAGGAGTTGAGGAAATAGCATCCTTAACCTTTTCGAAGGCTTCTCTAGCTTCTTTTATCCATTTGAATAATTGATCCTTTTTCAGCATCAAGGTGATTGGTCTAATTATTCCTGCAAAATCATAAATAAATTTGCTTACAAAGTTAACCTTCCCCAAAAAATATTGGAATCCTTTCTTGTTGACCGGTAGGGGAAGCTCTTTGATTTCCTTTACCCACTCAGGATCAATTGCAATTCTTTCTTTGGACGCTACATGTCTCAATAGATTGCCTTGCAGTACTCCAATGACACATTTTTTTGAGTTCAGGGATACCCCGAACTCCTAGCATTTTTTGAAAACCATCTCTAGGTGATCAAAGTGATCATCCTTCGACTTAGAGAATACAGTCAGATCATCCAAATAGATTAGGATAATCTTGTTGATCAATTCACTGAAAACGATATCCATTTCCCGCTGGAATTTGGCTCCTGCATTTGAGATACCAAAAGGAATTTTAGCATATGTGAACATTCCCCACTTGGTAGTGAAAATTGTTTTGTGTTAGTCCTCCTCTTTGACCAGGATCTAATTATAACTAGAGAATTTGTCTAGCAAAGAAAACATTTCTAATCCTGCCACTGTTTGTAAGATTGACTCCATAGAAGGCAGCGGGTAGTGGTCCTTTAGGGATG
The DNA here is from genome assembly GCA_007258455.2 of Sequoia sempervirens. NCBI lineage: Eukaryota > Viridiplantae > Streptophyta > Pinopsida > Cupressales > Cupressaceae > Sequoia > Sequoia sempervirens. The sequence goes on from VDFB02353493.1 coordinate 255,898,735, forward strand.
CTTTGTTTAGGTCCTGAAAGTCAACACATAGGCAAATATCTCCATTATTTTTTTGGACTGGAACCAGGTTGGATACCCATGTGTTGTGCTTGATTGAGAAGGTGACCTAAGACTGAATTAGCTTTGTCAGCTCTTATGCCATTAGTACCTCAATCTTCGGATTCACTGGCCTCTATTGTATGTTGGATGATGTCAGGATCATATCCCTTAAGGTCATCATATGACCAGACCACCACTCCTTCATACTTCTCACAGAAGTTGATGATCCTTTCTTTATCATGATGCGGAACATCTTTCTTGACTTTGAGCTTTCTTCCATATCTGACCCGAAGGTCCACACAATCGCTTTTTCTGCTACAAACTTCCTCTTATCATTCCTTGCATCATCACAATTGAACAGGTTTTCAAGAGTGACTAGTCCCTTCGGAAGCTTGTTGGATCTTCGTTGAATGATTTGTCCATCGTAGGCCTTAACAATCTTCAGATGGAGTTGGTTGGCAAACTCTTCTGACTATTGGATGAATGAGGCGATATGTTCATCGTTGTCAAACACTTGCCAGCTCTAATCATTATCTAGAATTGTTGGTCGGACTATCACTTGTACAGAGTGTTTTTTATGAATTAGGGAAAAGGCAGGGTCAAACTGAGATCTAATTGTGGCCATGCGGTCTGCATCAACATTTTGTTCTCAAGAAACTGTCTGGATGTTGAAGGCTTCAAAACCCTCAATCAGGTCCTAGACTCTATGTCTATAGGATCACATGTGAACATTCTTGGCTGCAGAAATCCCTTGGACTAGGTTGACTACTAGTTCAGAATCTTCAAACACCATTAGTTGCTTGATGATCATTCGCTCTACAAGGCTTAGACCTTGGACTAGGCCTTCATATTCAGCTTCATTGTTTGAACAAGAGAACTAGAAGCGGAAGGACTAGAGTGTCTTTTCATTGTGTGGGGATATCAAACATATCATGACTCCTACACCAAATTTGCATCTTGATCCATCAAAGTGCAGCATCCATAGCTCTGAAGCTTGATCTCTTTCAGGTTCCTTCACAACCTTCAGAAGCACTTGATATTAATCATAGATGACATAGGTGCCTAACCCGGTAGCATGATAGTTGTCGAAAGGATCAACGTCTATATATTCGCTCAAGAGAACTTCCTCTGAATCGATCTGATCACTGGTCACTTTTTCATCCTCCAATAGCTCAGTGCAATATATTTTTTCTTTGGTGAAAGAGGTATGGGCAGCCTCAAATTTGATCATGGCTTCATCAACCACATGTTCTAAATGTAGAGCTTCAGACACTATTTTCATATTAGCTCTGTGCTTGGTCCTGAGGATCAAGTGCGACCAGTCCAAAGATAAATATTTTCCTATCTTTGAAGTGAATTCCTGAGATAGGCAGAGGTCAAACATGGGGGGAACATCTATGATCACAGTGTCTTGTAGAACTGTGATGTTAGGGCAGGAGAACAAAGTCAAGGGAAGGTCTCTGATAACACCCACGGTTTCAAATTTGTTTCCATAAAGATGCATAACCCCCCTCTTTAAAGGTTCATAGCTAAGTCTTAAGGCTTCAACTATTAGTTTGGGCATGACTGTAGTGCTAGCGCCAAAGTCAATCATGGCATTATGTAATAATTTATCTCCCATAATAAGAGTTAGGAAGAAGGGTTTTGGTTTCAGCTTATCTCTTACTTCGGTAGAGGCTTACTCTATGCTATTTGTGAGAAATTTGGTAGGAGGTGATGTATTAACATCCTTTCCTTTGAGCAATTGCTCCATTGGCTCAATGGTTGGATCCTCCCGGAGAGCTTTCTATAGCAAGGTTTTTTGCTCCGGAATGGCTAAGATATCCCAAAGAGACACATTAGCAGATAATTTTTTCAATTGTTCCACCACATTAAATGGTGGAAAATTTTGAGGCTTCTACTCTTTAGTTCTAGTTATAACAATTTCCCTTCACGGCATACATTTTTGTGCCACTGCGAAAGTACTAGTTGTTGGTCATATGCACTTTTGGGTTGCTGATCAACTAGTTGCAGGGTGACTGATTCACTCGTGAGTCTCCTCTTTGAGCGAGTGTTGTAATCAGAATGCACTTGCGGGGTTTTCAATGTGCATGCATCATTGGCAAACACCGCCTACTCTTCTTCCATCCATGAGAAGAGCACGTGATCGGGGGCAATATCCATTTCTTGCACCAAGGACATCCCTTGCATTTGTGCGGTGAGCACCGCATTTTCCATTTGAGGAGAGGCATATACATAACCTCTATGGTTTAACGTCGCACCTTGGTTGCACTGTTCCACCACCTTTTGTTGTAGATTGTTGCGCGGGAAATTTCGGGGCATATGTGTGTCGCCATAGGGGAAGCACCAAGGGTTAATGTCATCAACTAAATTGCTTTGCCCCATCGTCAGCTCTCTACTTGAGCTTGGGTTAGCACTCTATAATGGAGAAGGTACTGGTACTATTTGATTAGTGTTTGTGCCTGCGAATTTTTGCATGAGCCTCCTTGGCTTTGCCCCAAGCTCTCTACTTGAGCTTGGGTTAGCACTCTATAATGGAGAAGGTAACTATTTGATTAGTTGTTTGTGCCTGCGAATTTTTGCATGAGCCTCCTTGGAATTGGTTTTATTGGAAAGAAGACCTTCCACCTTGATAATTTTGGTAGGTTGGCTTTGGAGGTACATATTGGTTTCGCTTGATGATATTTATTTCATTGGTGATGGTCTGCAACATTTCCTTAATGTCGCTCATCTCATTTTTTGAAGATCTAGATGTAGAAGCAATGTTTTGTGGTGCACCCAAATATGTATACATAGATTGAGGAGCGAGCGCATTGGTAGATGGCATCCCTTGGGCGGGAACTGATACCTCAGGAAACATAGGCATAATGGGTCGAGGCAGCAACTTTCTAGCATCTATCTGATTGTTCTCCACTTTGACTATGACATTGTATGCACCTGGTAGAGTGGTTCCACCAAGGGATTGGATCATCATCGAGATATCGACGTTGATGGATTTCAAGTAGAACATGAATGCCAAATCAGTTGGCAGGTGGATAGCAGCCTGAATTCTCTACCAAGTTATATGGAACAGAGCATTAAATTTAGTCATGGCTTCATATGGGGCCCGCTTTATGATCTCCAGTTGATGATATTGCGAGAACCTGTCTCCATCATTTGAGAATCTTTCATCGAAAGGGTCTCTAAGTTGATCCCAGGTAGCGATAGTATTAGCTTGCAACGTGTGATACCAATCCAATGTTACCCTTGAAAGAGGTTGCGAGCAACCTTAGCGCTATATTTTGGTCTGTAACTCCGTGCACCAAACACACGTCTGCCACATCTTGCAAATGTTTAGATGGTGTTCTTAAGCCATCTCTAGTAAATTTAGGAATAGCTTTTAAAGCAGAGACCAAGATAGGGGCCCAAATGGCAAGTGCTATTGGTGCTACAAGAGGACTTCTAAAATCCCAAGCCACATAATTTTTGTTAGCGGCTAGCAACATGGCTAGTGGAATGGGCAGAGGGTGCAAAATATTCACTATTTGTGTCATGGCTTGTACTGTTCCTAGTGGCGGCACTAACAAACCAAGGTTATTTGTTGTTTGGGATCTAGTAATAGGTCAATGGCTCATAGACCCTCTTAAGATTTAGATTCATTTAAGTAGTCCTACCAGGCATGCCAGAAAAAAGAAACTGTTGATGCCAAAAATTGACAAGATAATAGCTTTTATGGGAAACTTAGTTAATGGGGGGACCAATTGCGCTAAATTGAGTGACCTCCAAATTTTTAAAGGAGTCGGTTTCTTCTATAATTGGGGTTTGGAATGGGAAAAGTAAGGAGATATAAAAAATAACAATCTAACTAAGGTGATGCGCCAAGATTTAGATGTAAGGCATGATAAATCTACCTTTTGGATGTGATTTAAGGGCCCATTTAGCAATCTGCTATGTCCCAGAATAACAAAAATCAAAGATGAAAACTTGAATAATTCATTCAATGATGTAAAATAATTATCACACACATTTACTGAAAAGAAGAGTCAAAGACATGATCTGAACCAGCAAACTTGTATTTAAATCATAGAAGTTCTGCAAATAAACAATCCAAGACAACAATGGCACAGTATAATGTTTTATCAAATAGCTTAAGAAAACAAAAAGGCCGAACAATGGCATAGTCTAAGAGTCTTATACAATAATCTAAAAGCAATACAAAATGCCTGGTGTCTTTCCCCTAGTTTTTATGTATCTTCCCAACTCATTTTTGGAAGGAAGAAGCAGTAAATATAGATAAAAATCTCACCGCCTGGTGGGCCAGTAACAAAAAAGATCTTGTATCATGAGCAATGATGCCTACAGCAATGATTTCCTTTGATCGTTGCAATAGAAAATATTAAGGCCATGGAACATAGTCGCTTCTCAAAAAGATGCATCCCCTCTGAATGATGGCAGTGGTCCCAGCAAACTCCCATGCAGACATGTGTCATTCACCCATGAAGGCAGTTTAGAATATGTGGCAATCAGGTAAGGCTCGCTACTCGCTTTCACCTTCCCTTAGATGAAGTCCCCATGAAAGAGACACATGGAAATAGGTCGAGGCCCATTCGTTGATTCCTCCTTCCATTGAAAAATTGCACAATGAAGACACGTGGAGCAGTCTTTACCATCGACACCAATTGTGGGGTCTGCCAAAAAGTGTACGTGGATGAAAGCTATGTGGCACGTGGATGAGGCCCGATTTAAAAGTGAAGGGAAGTAGCCTTTAAGTGCCCACAGTGACAACACGTGGAAGCATGGTGGAATCCGGTAGGAGAGTGAAGGAAGGATTCCCTATGGAGAGTGCCTGGTGGACACGTGGCAGCAACGGGTGAAGTTCAAAAAGATGAGGCACAAGCCAGTACTTAGCAAAATACAAAAACCACTCGGAGGGAGATCAAGGAATTAACATTCACAAAGGCAACACAAGGAGGTATTTTGGACCCAATATTAGTTATAAATCATAATAAAATACCATACACATAAGATATATCCAAATTCAAAGTTCTTTATATTCATTATATACATAATCATTCATTACATTCAATATTCCAAAATATTCTTTCCATTTAGATATTACATATCTCTGGACCAGTGTTTGTACACTATTTTTTGGCTAACATCGTCCCCTCATCAAAACCTTGACTTATCCTCAAGTAAACTTTCCTTTGTTGGTAGAATGTTTGAATATATGCCTTGGAGGGTAGGAAGGTGATTATCCCATTGTTTCTTTTCCAACTGTAGCTAATTGATGTGAATCTAGAGTTGGACTAGTCGCTTCTTAGTTTTTGGAATAGTAGTGGGGATTTGAATACCTTGGTAAAACTGGTGAGCCTCATGGATAATATTAGAAAAATTATCAACTATAGATTGAAAAACTCTCAAAGTTGATGAAACCGCCACTAGATTTTATCCCTCTAATCTTGTAGTTGTTGATACTGATCATCAAGGCCTTCAATTTTTACCCATATACTCCCATATATATCTTTAGTAGCATCATATTGCTATAAATTGTGTAAAATATGGGTCTCTAAAGAGTACATCTGAGATTTTGTAGAAGCCACAATGGTATTCCATTGTATACATTACTAGAACATCTAGTTGATCTCCTCAATTGTACCCTTGACTGTGTTGAGACAAGTCTCCAATTGTGACCAGACCATAGCACATTTTTTCTAGACTTCATCCATCCTATTCTTTTGGAATTCTGCTTGTACCTCTTGTTTGATCTGATCTTTTTGCAGGCTGGGGTCTTGTAAGAGTTCATCTATAAGCATCTTCAATAGTGCAGGAGGTGCTTGAGTAGGGTCTCCCTTCAACTAAGCAAAGTTTCCATGAATTTCCTTAATCATCTCCTCTATGTTTTCAACATTTTCTACATGTTTTTTGAGGATTTCATCCCAAGCCATCTAATGAAATATTCCCCCTAATTAAAGCTTCTACAGAAGTGATATGTTTCATATTTTTACATGTATTCCCACCATTGGTAGTTGAAGCAATTGGAAAGATGTTATTGTTTGTATGCTTTTATAATTTTCCAAGAAATCCTTTATGGGTTGCATCAGAGAAGGTGCTAAAGATGAGGGTACATCTATCTGGGGAGAAGGACATAATACTCCACTTCTACGTCTAAAATATTGTATGGTAATGGAGGAATCCATGAAGTTCAAGGTTCTATCGCCTCTATCATGGCGAAGTCTTTATCTACTAGAAATACAATAGAGTCTAGGTACTTTTATACCATATTATGAGAGACCCTCCACTAGTCTTGCATTTTTTTATGAAACATTTTTAAAAACCCACTAAACACTTGAATGTATGTTGATTTAGCTAGAAACCCTTTCACATAGTCTTGAATTTGTGCCACTACTAGTGAGTTTGTGTCCCATGATTTTCTAACAAACTGAGGGATTTGGTTCATAAAATAAAATGTGAGACAGATGAGAAGAGTACCATATCATAAATTATATCCTGATATATAATAGGTTGTCATTAGGTCCTATATCTTTAGTTGAAAATGCATCAATTGTATCAACCAGGTAGTATTCGGAGGTTATATGCAATAGAAGACATCTTGACTATCTCTCTCAAATTTTCTAAGTGTTTGGAACAGTTGAAATGAAACTTTAAACTAAGAGGCCACTAAACTAGAAATCAGGAAATCATTTACCTAGAAAGCTTGAAATAATTAGACTAGAAAGCGGGAAATTATTAAATTAAAAAGCATAATGATTAAACTAGAAAGCATGGAGATAATTAAGCTAAGAAGCATGTAAATTATTGAAGAGGAAATGCTTGTAAAGAGACTATGAAACATCTAACTAACAACGAATAGAAAACTTAACAAATAACAAAAAACAACTTAACAACTTGAAACTAACAAATGAAAGTAGGTGCTCTGGAACTTCAAATAACAGAATTAAAGATTACAGAATCAACTACAACCTAGAGGATTAACTTAAGAGAGCTCGACACGTGAAAATAAACTTCACTCAAAATTATCATTTACAAAATGAAAACAACGAAATTAAAAATAAAATACTTATCTATCTAATCTACAGTCCCTCAAGTGACCAGCTAGATCAGGTGCTCATATGCTTAGCACAGATCACCTAAAATTTGTAACTATGAGATTACTCCATTCAAGATTATTCCATTCACAATACTAATAACTCAGAATGAGGGTAACACTTATTTTATTCATATTGAAAGTATAACTCGAGAACATAGTTTAAGAACACATTATGACATCATAACAATATCTCTCTGTCTCATTGCTTCTGATGGTTACATATTTATATAAAAGCAGCTAAGAAGATCCTATAATTCAAATGGTAAATATTACCACTGAAAAAGTCTTCAACTAAATTTAACAAAATAACGGACTTAAGTCCATAACATAAAGTATTAAAGAGGCTCGAAGTGAGCCATAAATTCTTTTAACATAAAATAACAAGAAAGCTACAAAAACTTGATCCACCATGTGTTCCCTAAAATTCTAGTGCCTATTCTTCTAGCGCTTGTCTTTAATTGTGTTGAAGTCTACGTTGAATCCACTTGGCTGGCATGATGACCGATTGTGCTTATTAACCTATAAAATACTTAGAAACTAAACCATTATGTTCGCGCGAGTTAGCTTATTTCAATTAATTTCAGGAAATAAAGATTGTACACCTTTTCACAAAAAGAAAGCAATTACTAATCTTAAAAACAATTAATTGGAAAGGTAAAGGTGACTAGAAGATGTGAGGTGAGGTATTTAGTTCATTATATTGATGAGGTTATTTTAACCTCATCAATGTCTTTTGTTCGAGTTGCACTCTCAAGGAGCTCTATTTTGAGAACTTCATAGAAATCAAAGTCTTTTCCTTGGATGACCATTTGATAGATGGTGTGTGATAGGTCTAGATAATGGCTTGGCTTATGTTGTTTTTATACTTATTTTAAGATACTTTTAAACATATTCTCTAGACAGTGTTCCTACATTATACTATCCTTTTATATCCATTATGCAGACTTAAACCTTAATTATAATGGCTATAATATATTATTATTATATGGTTTATATGAATAAATGTATGGAATGTTGATGGAATGCTATGAGTTAATTGTGATAGTTATCCTCGTGTACATGTTTTGTAGAATTAACTTGTTTGTGGTTGAAGAGGAATCATAGCGCAATAGTTGTGGGGTGAACTCGTAGCAAAAGGGATGACTGGACACCAAAGCAGGGGAAGCTCTAGGTTAAGTTGAGTGTGGTGATCGTTGATCAGAGGTACTTAATGAAGATTATATGTGTGTTATTATAATCAATTTAATAAATGTTGAAGAAGAGGTCTCCTTCAGCTATGGAATTTTGACAAGTGGTTGTATGTTTACATACAATTGTGTTTTGACAGAATTATAGTTCTAATAGGATTTTCTTTCCTTTTTAGTTATAGGTTGAATAATTCAAGTCTTAATTCTACACTCTATTATTTGGGAGTGAAGTTAATAATTTCAGTTAGTAGTTTCTTTCAATAAAGATTCCCTCAATTTGTATATAGTTGTTGGTTGAATCCACAGGATAGTTAGTTGGTTTTTATCAGTTTTATGTTACCAGTTACTTTTAGTTTCAAGACATGAAAAATATTCCAAATGATTGAGTCCAATCTATGGAAAGATCTAATGTAATCTTTTAAAATATGCAATGAATGGAGTTAATCTTATGAGATGTGTAGAATCTATTAGTTAGATAGAGTTCAGTTAAAGTGGGAAAATTTACTTGAGTAGGTCACTCAAGGTATTGTTCTTCACTTCATCTTTTAGTTATTTATTTATGTTATTAGTTGTCATTAGTTTATCATTATTCATGAATCATATGCAAGTTGATTGGAATTTAATTTCTTGCTTATTATGAATGAATGCTTGTGAATATGCATGCAATGATCATTAATAGTGCTTTGGAGGATAGTTCAGTTGAGTAATTAGTTTTTATTAAGTTTTTAAGTTAATGCAGTATTAATTTATTAGCAACTATTCAGTTACAGTCTTTCTTGTAGGTACCCGCAACAACTAGTTTTGGGTTATGTTTTTACTATTTTGTAATTTAGTGAATTTCTAGCAAGTAGAATAACTTAAGTAGGATAGTTTAGGTAGTTTTAATTCCATGAAGGAATATATAATGTTGCACAATCATAAGCTTACAAGCCTTGGATTGACAATTTAATGTGGTCTTAAGCAATGTAGAGTGGACTTTTCAGCCAGTTCAACCTCTGAATTGAGTAGATTCTACCAAGTTTACAATACATTAGCTTAGACTCTACATTTTTGGCATCGTTGTCAGGGATGGTGCTATCTTCATAGACTATTTTTTCCAATTTTCATAGTTAATTTCTCTTTTCAAGCATTAGGACTTTTAGATACCATCTTTTTCAACACCAGACATATACTAACATTGTGCAGAACCACTGAATCTAAAGCTATATTTCATGTATGTGGAGGCAGATAGATTCCTTAGGTAGGTTCCTTCCCTCCACACACTAGGAAGCTATTGTAGAAATTGATGACCATAGTACTTAGAGTGAAGGTACCACTGAAGAAGAAACTTCCTTCTCACCAGCATCTAGCACACATACAGAAGGAACATACCGCACCATAGGTGATGCAGCAGATGATGATGTAGACTTTTGGGAATAATATGCCATTTAATTGCAATCCTAAACATATTTCATGTATATCCTAAGTCCTTGGAAAGTGTTCCCCAACACTAGGATTAGAGAGAGATTAAATTCGACTAAAATGAACATGTAAATTGACATTTGTAATTAATTCTAAATGATAGGAACATGTGGGGACACCCAAGAAGAGCTCCTACAAAATAGGAGCACATGGGGAACCCACATGGAAGGTGGAACTCACCTTGAGTTAAGTTAACTGTTTGGAGAAAGATAAAACTTCAGTAATGCATGTAAAGATCCTAAAAGTTAGGGATTGATGTTTACATGCATGAAGTTCAGTTCAGTCCAGTTTAGTTTAGTTCGGCTTAGTTTAGTCCAGTTCAGTTCAGTTTAGTTCAATTCAGTTCAGTATCAGTTCAGTTTAGTTTAGTTTAGTTTAGTTTAGTTCAGTTCAGTTATGGCTCAATTATCTTCAATTGCATGTAATTAGTTTCAGTTGAATGCTTGTTGACTTCAATTGATTTGGAATGCATGACTAATGACTTGAGTTGCATGACAAATAACATGTGATACATTTAGTTAAGTGGGGATGATCGATCATGCATGATATTTGCATGAATGGTGGAGAGATATGTTTTAGTTAACAAAGATTGAATTGGACCCACCTTGGGCGCCCAAGTTGGAATCTTGGAGTTAACACTTTTGCATGATAAGATATTTTATAAGGCTGAGTTAAGTGGGCCCATTCTTGGATGCCAAATTTGAGGAGAAGCTTACAAGATATCTTCGGAATCAACATTGAGTTATGACTTCAGTTTGGGACGCCCAAATTGATGGACTTGGTTTGACATTGTTTTTCATAGAAAAACTCTACTTGCAAAGAATAGGCGTAGGTTTTGTGAGATAAGATTTATGCTTTGTAATTGTAAACTCTTTGAAGTTTACAAGGCTCATTATTGTCTATAAATTGCAGCAAGTTGGAGAGAATTTTATCAGATTTTATTACAGGTTGTGAAGAAGAATTGTTGAAGGCAAAAGAAGCATCTCAAGCAAGGATTGATAAAGAATTATTGTAATCTTGTTCTAAGGTTAAATAATACAAGCACTATTGATTTTGGTGGTGGAGTTTTTTCCCAAAAGGGTTTCTCCACGATATATGTTGTGTCACTTCTATCTTCTGGTCTTAATCTTCTACAATCTTTTGTCTACTTCTACAAATGGTAAAATGAATCTAAATAGATAATCATCCACAAATAATTTGTAACAAATAATACTTAATTAGATCTACAGTATGACAGTTTTACAAGTTTTAAAGCTGCATAATTACCTCCATTTTCAACATTTGGTATCAGAGCTAATGGTTGGGTAGAGTTTGGGATGTCTTTCTCTTAAAATTTTGAAGGTTTTTTTGGCTATAGTGGGAGCTTTTACTATTGTTTTATTGCTAATTTTGGAAAATAATTTTGTTACAATGAGTTTTAATGCTCATTTAGATATTGAAAGATTCAATGGATCTAATTATGAGATGTGGAAACTAAAAATGGAGGATCTCCCTGAAGAGAGAGATCAGTGGTTAGTTGTTGGTAATGACACAAAGTCACCTACAATGATGTCAGATGAGGATTGGGCTAAGCTTGATAAGAAGGCATGAGGGACCATAAGATTATGTCTTGTTGATGTTCTCTTGAATGTTTCAGAAGAAACTACTGCATATAAGTTGTGGAAGAGAATAGGTGATACCTATCAAACCAAAAGTCTTACTAATAAGTTGTATCTGAAAAGACAGTTGTATTCTTTAAAGATGAAAGATAGTGATTATGTTGCAAATCATTTGAATGATTTTAATTTGATTCTAAGTTAGTTAGAATCTGTAGATGTAAAGCTAGAAGATGAAGATAAATGCATTTTGTTACTTTGTTCTTTACCAAAAACTTGGGAAAATCTAATTGTTGCTATCAGTGGTAGTGGTGCAAATCCAAAGATGGACAATTTAATTCCTACTCTCCTATCAGAGATGATGAGGAGGAAGTCTAAAACGGAAATCCAAGATGCCTTGTTTGTTAAAGGTAGGCCTGAGAAAAAGGAACCTAAGGGAGACAAGGAAGGAAAGGGTAAGTCTGAAGGACAGAGTAAGGTAAAGTGTTGGAACCTTGGGAAACTGGGACATGTGAAGAAGGATTGTAAGAATAAAAAAAAGAGTTTTGATTCTTCTATAGAGGAATCATCAGATGATGGTAACCATGCATTGATCATTTCACGTAAAAATGCTAGTGATGACTCTTTGCTTGATGTTAAATAGTGATCTTCATGAAGAGGATGGTGGTCATGATGCCATGTGTAGCTCGTACCATGGTTCAGTGGGAGTTGTTGGCAGTGACGTGGATGCATCATTGGTAAGGTTATCTTCATGTGATTGGGGATATGTTTTTTCTTGGTTTAGAGTAGTTGCTATTATTTCATGGTTTACTCTTGATACGTGTTTAGAGTTTGGCATGGTGCTCATTCTCTTGAGACTAGGATGTTTATGTATGTTATGATGCATGTGATCCCCTTGGAGGAGATGGTTAGATCATGTTGTCATGTTTATGTTCCTGATTCATGATTAGAGCTTTGACATTGATCTTGTGTAGTTATCTTAGGTATTGGGTACATTAATCATATGCTTGAATACTTCATGATAGTGCTATGTTGCATTTGTATTTTGGCATGGATTGGTTGGTTACAAGTCCTCATGGATACGTGGAGAAATGGGTGAGGCTTGAGTTCTCTTATGGTAAGAGATATATGTTGGAATGGTTACTTGAAAGAAAATATTTTTCAATAGTAAAGACCAAGAAGCCTACACCTTGGTTGGACATGAGTTCAACACACTCAGCAGTTTCACATGCCTCCAAAGAGGAAGTTTGGTTACAAATACTTGGGAAAGGTATTGGTTTTAATTGCAAGTAAGTTAAACGTGAATGTGGGAGTCAGAGTGCTATTTGTTTAGCCAAAAATCCTATGTATCATGCTCATACTAAGCATGTTGATGTTCAGTATCACTTTGTGCGAGAAATGGTTGAGAATGGGAAGGTATTAATTGAGAAAGTTGACACTTTGATTAATGTTGCAGATTATCTTATGAAACTAGTTCCTACAGATAAGTTCTCTTGGTTTTGAGTATTAATCATTTGCTTGGAGCTTCATGATTATGCAGGTTGCATTTGAAGTTGGCATGGATTGATTAGTTGGTGTAGGAAGGCCATTGGCCTTGAGTCCTATATTTGATTTATAATAATTATTCCTTGTTTAGAATAATTGCAATGTATAATGTCAAGTGGGAGAATGTTGGGAATAAGATGTCATTTAATTGCAATCCTAAACATATTTCATGTATCTCCTAAGTCCTTGGAAAGTGTTCCCCAACACTAGGATTAGAAAGAGATTAAAGTTGAATGAAATGAACTTGTAAATTGACATTTGTAATTAATTCTAAATAATAGGAACATGTGGGGATGACCAAGAAGAGCTCCTAAAAAATAGGAGCACATGGGGCACCCACATGGAAGGTGGAACTCACATTGAGTTAAGTTAATTGTTTGGAGAAAGATAACACTTCAGTAGTGCATGTAAAGATCCTAGAAGTTAGGGATTGATGTTTACATGCATGAAGTTCAATTCAGTCTAGTTCAGTTCAGTTTAGTTCAGTTTTGTTCTATTCGGTTTTGTTCAATTCAGTATCAGTTCAGTTTAGTTCAGTTCAGTTCAGCTATCTTCAGTTGCATGTAGTTAGTTTCAGTTGAATGCTAGTTGACTTTAGTTGACTTGGAATGCATGACTAATGACTTGAGTTACATGACAGATAATAAGTGATACATTCAATTAAGTGGGGATGATCAATCATGCATGATATTTGCATGAATGGTGGAGAGATATGTTTCAGTTAACAGAGATTGACTTGGACCCACCTTGGGCACCCAAGTTGGAATCTTGGAGTTAACACTTTTGCATGATAAATTATTTTATAAGGCTGAGTTAAGTGGGCCCATTCTTGGGCACCAACTTTGAAGAGAAGCTTACAAGATATCTTCAGAATCATCGTTGAGTTATGACTTCAGTTTGGGACGCCTAAATTGATGAAGGACTTGGTTTGACATTTTTTTTCACAGAAAAACTCTACTTTCAAAGAATAGGCGTAGGTTTTGTGAGATAAGCTTTGTGCTTTGTAATTTTAAACTCTTTGGAGTTTACAAGGCTCATTATTGTCTATAAATTGCAGCAAGTTGAAGAGAGTTTTATCATATTTTATTGTTGGTTGTGAAGAAGAATTGTTGAAGGAAAAAGAAGCATCTCAAGCAAGGATTGATAAAGAATTATTGTAATCTTGTTCTAAGGTTAAATAATACAAGCACTATTGATTCTGGTGGTCGAGTTTTTTCCTAAAAGGGTTTCTCCATGGTATATGTTGTGTCACTTCTATCTTCTGGTCTTATTCTTCTACAATCTTTTGTCTACTTCTACAAATGGTAAAATGAATCTAAACAGATAATCATTTGCAAATAATTTGTAACAAAGAACACTTAATTAGATATACAGTATGATAGTTTTACAAGTTTTAAAGCTATATAATTACCTCCATTTTCAACATAGACCAACCAACATTTGAGTTCCCTATCACTAACCAACAGAGGGCTACAATGTTGAAGAACATTCCTCCTTCAGCATTACCAGTCTTCGATGGGTTAATGACTGAAGACCCAGATACATTTCTCTTTGAATTGGATGTCTTATGTAGAATTTATGACTATACTTATGATGCACATAGGTTAAAGCTTTTCCCTGCCACTCTCAAAGATATGGCTTTGAGATGGTTCATGGGATTAGGTAAGGATGTTGTTCCTAATTGGGAGACCATGAAGACAATGTTTTAGAGAAGTATCAAGACTATTGTAGAGGACCTGATAGGAGGAAAGATGATATATTTAGAATGACACAAAAGGATGATGATCCCTTAGAAGATTATGTGGAAATATTTCAGTTTGCTCTAAAGAAAAACCCCTAGAACAAGTTGTCATAAGAGTATCTCAAGTTAGTCTTTTTGAGGGAGTCAATGAAGACTGTATGGATGCCTTGAACCTCATTGGCCAGGGAAATATTTCTTAGCTAGCATTTTCAAACATTTGTAAGGCCTGTAGGAATTATTCTAGTACCTTTACAAAAAGACCAAGAGGAGATAGAACATCAGTGATTGGTATATCATCTATTGGGATTTCAAAGATAGAGTTGAGCAATTTGCTATCCAACATGAAGGAGGATATAATCAGTCATTTGGAAACTCAGTTGGATACTCTCCACATTAAGAAAAAGTAGGAGGAAGCTAAGGCTATGCTCACTGAATATTGTCCAAGTTGTAGGTAAAGAAAAGAAAATTGTAAATGTAAAAGAGTGGCCAGTATCCAACAAAATAAAGTTGAGAAGCTTGATTTCCAACCAATTGAAGGAGATGATGGACAACTCTTTTATATAAAACAAAGGATTCCATGGCAGTAGATACAAGGTATGCCACAAGACCCCCTTATCTTTAATTCATCCTTTCCTATTAGGAATCAAAACTTTTCTTCTTGGAACTCTCAGCCCTAACAATTAAACCAAAACCTGTGGAAGAACCCTCAATAGTGGCCACAAGCTCAGCCAAATTGGAACCAACATCCAAATCCCTAGCCACAACAAAATTTTCAAGGTTGCAATTACAATCCACAATGGCCAACATAGCAGAATCAGTGGTAGCCTCAGTGGCAGAAAGGCTAGCAATGGCAACAGCAAACTATGAACTACCAACAACCCATGCTCCCTCATCCACAACAGCAACAAGCTCTAATGCCTTTATCAAATCCTACATCCCAACCACCCAAGCAACAACAAATACATTCCCAACCTACACCTAACCCTAACACTAAGCCTGTTTAGTAGGCATATACTAACGAAGCTATGCAATACCCCACTTATGGGGAAGAGATGAGTGATTTCCACCTCAGATCAGGAAAACAACTTGTTGTACCTTCATCTCCCCAAATCACAGAAATGGAGGATGAGGAACCTGCAATTGAGGCTTCTGATAAATCATCTTTGGAACCTAAGCCAAATCAGGTACACCAAACTCCTCAAATCCCAAGCCACCTTTCCTTGAACGCCTAGCTATACAAAAGAATCACACACAGGCTGAGAAAAACTTTTAGGACCATTGAAATATGTGAGTATCAAAATCCCACTTATCCAAGCTATCAAAGACATCCCTATCTATACTGAAATTGTAAGGGATCTATGTCTTAAGAAACCAAGAAGGAAAAGAAAAGATCCACAAACTGTCCATGTCTTGGAAAATATTGCAGACATCATGTTAGGGATCATTATAGTCCCTAAGTATACAAATCCTTGTAGTCCAATCATGGATGTTAAGATTAATGGGACCCTCATTAATAATATTTTGATAGACTTGGGGTAGCCATCAATGTCATGACAAATAATAATAATTGAGTTGCTTCAATTGGTCAACCTCGGGCCCACACAAATTGTTTTGCAGTTAGCTAATCAGTCCACAGTCAAGCATGAGGGTATTATTGAAGACTTAGTCTTTGCATTGGATTCTTGGGAATACCCTATTGACTTCATAGTGTTACAACCCAAAGTCAATCTTCTAGGTTACCCACTCATCCTAGGTAGGCCTTGGTTATCTACAGTTGATGCATTTATAGGCTGTAGGTCTGGTAAAATGATAATATCCAATGGGAAAGTTGCAAATAACTTGGTTCTTTATCCACCATCCCAACCATATGCAGACCTAGAGCACAGCATTTGGCCTAATTTGGGTGAGGAGGAGGAGGATAATTATTCTCTACAGACACTGATGACTATAGAGTGCAGCCCCTTCTTGGATGACCAGGATGAAGATGAGCTCATTGCTCACATAATCAAAAATGACTATGGCAAGAGCCCACAACAATAGGACTACCTCATATTCCTACAAGACCCCTTTCAAAGTATCATACCCACTAATTCTACAAAAGAAATATCACAGCTATTTCATTTGTTACTACCTCAACAATGTTTTCCCATTATACCAAGTCTTGATCTCTCATTAGTTCAAGAGTCATCAAAGGAGTTGGAAATCATGCAAGGAAGGAAGTTAAATATTAATAATTCCTTCACATAAGAACAACATAATTCCCTGAAATCAGTGCTACATGCACACTCAACTGCATATCCATGGAATTACCATGATATGAAAGGCATAGACCCTGATTTATGTATGCACAGGATTTATATCAATGATGGATATAGACCCATTCAACAACTACAAAGGCGTATGAATCCTACTCTCAGGGAGATAGTAAAAGTTGAGCTACAAAAGCTCCTTGATGCGGGTTTTATCTATCCAATATCATATAGTGAATGGGTCTCACCTTTGGTAATTGTTCCCAAGAAAAGTGGGAAATGGAGAGTCTATGTAGACTACAGGGAATTGAATACAACCACTAGGAAAGATCACTTTCCTCTTCCCTTCATAGATCAAGTACTTGAATCTCTAGCTATCAAGAAGTACTTCTCCTTTCTTGATGGTTTTAGTGGTTATAATCATATTAAAATTTCTCCAAAAGATTGGGACAAGACTACATTTACATGTCCTTGGGGGACTTATGCTTACTTTGTTCTGCCCTTTGTCTTATGAAATTCTCCAACTACCTTTCAAAGAGAAGTACTTAGCATATTTTATGATTATACACATGGCTACATGGAGATATACATGGATGAAAACACCACTTATGGTGAAAGTTATGAGGAAGCTCTCAATAATTTGGAAAAAGTGTTAAAAAGGTGTAAGGAACACAACCTATCACTCAGCAATGAGAAGTGTTTTATGATGATGACACAAGGAATTGTGTTGGGACACTTTATATCTTATGAAGGAATTCAAGTTGACCCACACAAGATAGAGATAATATCTACTTTACCTGTTCCTCGAAAACAAAGGGATATCAAGAGCTTCCTTGGTCATGCAAGCTACTTCAAGCGGTTTATCAAATATTTTAGTAAGATTGTTGCACCACTGTTTGTTTTGTTGAGTAAGGACATTGAATTTGAATGGACCTTCGAGTGTCAACACTCCTTTGAAGAACTAAAGAAAGCTCTTACTCAAGCACCAGTGTTGAGAGGGCCTAATTGGACTCTCCCATTTCACATACATGTTAATGCTTCATATTTTTCCATTGGAGCAGTCTTGGGTCAGAAGGATGGCAATAAGGAATATGCAATTTATTATATCAGCAAGAATCTTCAAGGGGCAGAGTTAAACTATACAGTAACAAAAAAAGAAATGCTTGTTGTAGTATATATGCTATTAATAATTTTAGACACTATATTACTGGCTATTCAATCTTTGTCCATACAGATCAAACAACAATTAGATATTTGATGAGCAAGCTAGTAGTTGGAAGGAGATTGGTAAAATGGCTACTTCTCTTATAGGAGTTTGACATTACCATAGTAGATAAACTTGGTAAAGAAAATGTAGTGGCAGATTTCCTTTCAAGATTGCCAACAAAATCAACTGAAGGAGTGGTGGATGATTCATTCCCAAATGAACACTTGTTTTCTTTGCAAGTACAATTATCCTAGTATGCAGATATTTCTACTTATTTGGTCACAAGGCAAATTCCACTACATTCTTCACCAAGGGAGAAAAGACATCTGGTTCACAAATGCTTCCCATACTCCTGGATATTTGGTTATATGTTTTATACAGGGCCTGATAGCATCATGAGAAGATGCATCAAGGAAGATGATATCTTTGACATCACAAAGGCATGTCATGATGAGCCATGTGGAGGTCATTTTGTAGCAAAGAGAATAGCCTTTAAAATCCTCACAACTGGCTATTATTGGCCTACTTTGCATAAAGATGTTAAAGACACTCGAAGTTTTGATAGGTGTCAAAGAATGGGAAGCCAACCAAGAGTGATGAGATGCCCTTACAACCTCAGTTGACATTGGTACCTTTTGAGAAATGGGGTTTAGACTTCATTGGGACAATCTCTCCTATATCAAACAACAAGGAATATATCCTTGTTTGCACTGACTACTTGAAAAATGGGTGGAAGTTAAGGCTCTACAGTTTATCAGAGATGGTAATGTGGCTAATTTCTTATACGCATATATTTTTACTAGGTATGGAGTACCTCAAGAAATAGTCACTAATCAAGGGCCCCAATTTACTTATGATCTAATTGCCAAGTTGGTTGAAGAATACCAATTTAGACACAAGAAATTAACACCCTATGATCCACGGGCTAATGGTCAAGTGGAAGTCACTAATAGGGAGATAGAAAGCATTCTCACCAAAACAATGCAGCTGCATAGGGAAGATTGGGTTTCAAGGTTACCTGAAGCAATCGAGGCATACAAAACTAAATGATAAATAGCCACTAGATTTACACCCTATGAGTTAGTCTATGGAAAGATAGCAGTCCTTCCTATTGAATTTGAATATAAAACATTGAGGATAGTAGTAGAGTTGGGAATGGATTTAACAGAAGCACAATAGGAAAGGCTTCATTCTTTAAGTGGGTTGGATGAGATAAGAATGGAAGCAGTACATCATACAAAGGTAGTGCAACAACAATAGATGAAGTGGCATGATCAGTACATTAAAACAAAAAAGTTCACTGTGGGAGATTGGGCCCTATATGATTCATAGTTGTTGGTTAACAGATTTTTCACTTTGATTTATACTCTATTTTCCCAGATCAATGACAACCTAACCAACAGTTGAGTCACTTGCAATGATGTTGCAAGTGCTCTCTACCTATTTTATAAGGCACAGCTACCTTCAGATGATTTACAATGAATGACAATTGGGTCTGCTTTTAACCAAAAAGTAGAAAAGGTATACTAACAGCTATATGTATGAAAAACTAATTCAAAATGAAGTGGATGCAAATAAACAACACAAAGTTTATCTATCTGGCACCCACAAATAATACCTAAGAAAAGGATGAACAATAGACTCCCTTTCGATAGATGAATGAATTTCTGAATTCAAAGTTCCAGAAATAAACACCACATAGTTCCACACAACCAAAATAAACACTAGAGAGTAACTACAAAAATAAAAAGTTCATTTGTAATTTAAAGAAAACATAAACAAGTACATAGACGTGAAAATATCTCCTTTATTGTCCAATGTCAAAATAGAGTTCACAGACTCCAAAATCCTGCACAGTGAAACTATGTGAAAGAAAAACTAGACCATTATGCCTTTCCCCAAATAGAAGAAAAAAAGATCCCTTGTGATGTATACAAATTGCATATTTATAAGTTTTCCAAAGAATCTTTGGTTTTCGTAACCTCTCCTTCTTTCCTATGAAGTAACTATTTCTTGAATCTGGGCAATTCAAATCCTAAGAATTTCACCTTCCTCTTCTGCATAACTGACTTTTAATTTTTTGATTTCTTGATTTTGTTGGTGTTAGCAATGTGGCCCCCACTATTTACATGGTTTGTGATATGTAGTATTTTCTTTTAGCATCCTCCTCTGGTCTTTATCTATGCATAGTTTGATGTTTTGATTCTATTCACTTTCCACATTATCTGATAGTAATGACTGAAAATCTCTTCACCTCATTTCTAATTTCTCTGCAGAAGGTAGTAGTTGATAGTGAATGATTGTTCTAACACCAGGAATATCAAGACCTCTTGTTGCAACATCCGTCGCCACAAGAACACGGTTCTAATTTTCTTTGAAATGATCCATATCCTAGTTGATGAAGTACCATAGATATGTTTACTCCTATTAAAGCTTCAACAATTTTCTAAACCAAATGTTGGTTTATCTAAGATCAAAAGAGGAGGTTCCATCACCATCTCGAGCCCAACATTTACTCATTTTCTATGTCCTTTGGAGAATCCTCGCTTTTCCCCTGTACCAAATAGTGAGTCTCGCACAGATTACAACCCAAATCTTTGATGACACATTCAACAATGAAAACTTTTTCTTCTATGGGCATGGTGACAGGAAGCCTGCATTTAGTACTAAACCAAAAATTCTCCTCTACTATCAAGTTGCCATGTACAATATCATCTTGTGGAACAAAACCAATTATTTTCTTGTATGAATATATTGACTTTGGCTTTTCATTAATAAGCATGGAACCTGTCACAACATAGCCTATTGCCTTTAGATTGGGAACTTCAAAAGTTTGTTACATCAAAGAAATATCATCATCTTCCATTTCAAATGCATAGATTTGAAATTATTTCTGAATCATGTAACTTTCATCTATTGGGAAATGATGGTCGGGACAATAATATTCAAAGAAGTCAAATGAGAAATAGGATTAGGAGATTGATCTGTTGACATATTTTTGGAAATATCATGAAGACCACAGCTCCCATATGTTATCTTCAATTATTTGTATTTGTTTCATTAAGAACTGGGTTCGGTTGTCTCTCTCATGTCTTTTAAAGCCGTGTCAATAGTTGGAGAATCATTATTCATGAAATCTTCACCAAAATGTTGAGGCTCGGGCCTTTGTTGGGAACTAACAATCTTGAAGAATTCATCAAGTTTAGTCTTGTTGGTTAGAAAATTAACAAACCATATAGGAGATTTCCTTCCCAGCAATTTGACGGACTCCATCATATTCTTTCACTGTAAGATCTAAGAGATCATTTGTCAGAAGAATGATATGTTCTGGCAGAGAGATACTATTGTCAAGGTGATACTTATGGTATCCTCATTGAGATGGCCACCATGTATTATGCATGTCTGCTTTATCTATCAGTGCCCACCTAGGACTCCAACTTCCTTGAGTACTGAAATCAGTTATATAGTTTTTAGATGGTTCTTTTATCGCTGCAGGGTCAAATCTCCAAACATGGTCAAATCGTGAGTACGATAGTTGTTTGACCACTCTAAATATTCCAGGCTCCCATAGTTTTCCAATGCATCTAGAATATCAACAAGAAGTTCCAGCAACATGCCATTGATTGCAGTATCTTAATATGTATTTGCAGGTGATATCAATTATCTTTGCAGTTTCTTGTCTCAATTCCACACTACCAATGCTTACACCAGCCACTCCCCAAATAAATGTAGTATTATGTTTCTCATTTTCATGTTTCCCATTTCTTGGCATGGGATTAAAGTCAGATAAATAAGAGCGAACACCTTGGAGGGATGAATCAATTTGCAGAAGAATTACCCTCAAATGTTTTTTATCATATCCTAACTCTTGTCGATTCTCAATTTGACAGATTTGTTTAAGTTGGCCAAAGCTGATATAAGATGCAAGTTCAAGAGATCCCAATTTGACATAGGTTGGAAGGATGCTGAAAAAATTTATGGACACTAGATCCATCCCTGAGAATGGTATTTGCTTGCAAGTTTTGAAAACTTTTTCAATAATCCATTTTATGAACTCTGCACTCATTGCATTGCACGTACATGTCTTCCAGAGAATTTCAAATCATAATATTCGATGTCTTAATAGATGCCCACATATGACCGAAGGCTTTCACTATTTGGTACAGGTCAGGAAGTCAGATATTTTATGAACCTTGGAACCATTTTCTATGAGTTTGGGAGTTCTAAAAACTCTCGACCCCCCGACTTACTATAATAAAACTCATCTTTAGCATGAAGAGGTCAGGTGGTGCTTTAGTTTGGGAACCATAATTAAAGAGCTTCATTTGAGAGGGCCACAACAAATTTTTTCTACCTAATTAATCTCAGAGAGTCGGCTGCTATCTTATGCCCAACCTTTGGCCGATTGTGTCAACATTTAAAGTAGTATTTGAGATGACCGACGAAAGCCATGACATTGGTGAAATAGATAACAAAGGCTACCATCAACTCTTTAATCTGGAATATCACATTGTCCTCATTTGACAAGTCAATCCATAATATGAATAACTCATAGGCATCAAGAAGACAGGTGTGCTTGACTACTATAGGCATAAATGAAATTTTGACAAGCGAAAAAATTAAAAAAAAAAAGTTCAAATTTGGGGAAATAACAATAGTATAAAGATTTCAAGGGAAAATTTTAGTCCAGATGGCTAGGCCCCTATGAGATTAGCAAGGTTTACCCTAATGGGGTAGTACAATTACACACCATTGATGCAGTCCAGTTTTCCCTTCTTGTTAATGGCCATAGATGAAAGTTATACAAGAAACCATTATAGAAGGATGACTTCATCTTTTCATTGATCCAACAATATGGAGCTCTTAGTGAACTTGATACAAAATCTGATACACAGAGTCCTACTTCAGTAATACAAGACATACCTAGCACTTCTAGTGACCTAGAGATTAAGTTACACAACTTAGTCCTTGAGCTCCCTTGGCACTAACTTTTTATGTTTTTTTCTCTCACATGCACACACTGCACGTTATAATAATTTCCATAGTATCTTCAAAGGGACCTATTTTCAATATTCACAAGGGTCGTGATGCTAAAAGGACCTGTAGCTTCACACTGTCAATGTTCAGAATGGGACCTAACATTGCAGGTGCCCATAACAATGTCTAGTAGCCAAGAAGAATATTCAACTCATTTTCCACCATATTTACCGCAAGTTCATTCACATTTATTTCAAATATATTCACGTATCATATCCATCATTTCATGCAAAATAAAGTGGCATAATTCTTTTATTACCTGCTATCATTTCAACTACTTAAGCTGTCAAATTGCCAACTCATACTCATCATTTCCATCCCATCATATCCACTCGCCACCCACTATTTTTTATCTTGCACTTAATATGTGTCACATAAAATAAATGAATAAATATATTCTTTCAATTTCCATGTGCGAAATATGGTTATTTCTACAAGGCAGTACTTAAGGTATGTTGTTATGATTAATCTAGTTTTCTTTGAACTTTCATACACTTTTTCATTTAATTCCATGCATGTGAATTATTATATCTTTAATTTCCATCATTATGAATTTATGCCACCTCCAAATCATCAACGTGAAGTGAGGTCACTTCACAAATTATGTTGGGGGGAGGGTACGCCTTACTCGATCTTTTTTCCAAAACCAAATTTAATGAATATTATGACATCCAAAACCCTTAGTTATGTTTTATTTTTGTTGTTATTTCTGCTATCAATCTCAAAATTGCTAAAACTTGAACCCTAAGAGCTTAGGAGAACTTCAGCTTAGTTTATAGACTAGAGCAAAATTTAAAAGGGAATTTGCAGTTGTATTATGGTATAGTAGTAAGGATATATGAGGAAACAAAGGTTTTGAAGTGGTAGAGCAGTTTGAAGGTGGTGAGAAGATTGAATTGGATTTTCGGAGTTGAATTTGGTATATTGAGCAGAGAAGAAAGCAAGGATGGGAGGATGCAGCAGTCTTGCCTATCTTCACAAGGGTTGGATGGCTTGACCACTTTCTGAAATTAATGAAATTTACTGATGACTTAACAAGAATATTTTTAGAAACTCTTCAATATGATGAAGCCATGGTAAAGAGACTTTTTGTATATGCATCTAAAACCACCATTGCATAGGTTACATGACTACCAAGGACAAGAATAGAATCCCCAACTCAGTCTGATGTAGTTACAACTCGAGAAGAATTTTGCATAAGAGGAGAGGAATTAGATTCCTCATTGCAAGATACGAAAATACTTTCTCTCCATTGGTTGTGGGAAATATGTGCCTCTTATATTATTAGATACATTACTTGTGATGGTAGACAAAATCTTTTGTATATGACTCATTGCAAATTGTTAAGTCATCTCAGGCATAATAGGGTAGTAATGTACCAAAATTTCTTTACAACTTGTTGAAATAAATGGCCTCAGAATACTAGAAAAGGAAAAGTGACACTTCCCTCTCTCATCACTGCTTAGTTACCTTACTAATAAAAAGAAGTTGAAGAATTCAATACCCATAACTGAGGTGGGAGGATCATAGGGTTGAGCAATGCATAGACATTAATAGTTTTCTAGATGCACCTATAGTGCCTGAAGATACAGAAAACCAAAATGAGCCCCAAAATGAGCATGAAGAGGAAAACCCTCATGTTTCACCCGTGGACTCACCTACCTGTAGCCAAGGCAAGCATGAAGAACCTAAAGAGCCAAACTCTAGGCCTCCCATAAATGAGGAATTACCTTGTCCCTCTAAGTCACAAAAATTTAAGAGTCAAAGAGGCAGTGTATCTACCTCCACTACACCCTCGAAACCAAAAGAAGATATTTCAAAGAAATAGAGGGATACTCAAAAGTAGAAAAAGGAGGATGTTCCTAAAAATAAAAAGAGTGTTAAAAAGGAAAAGAGGAAATTTGAGGAAGAAGTATTAACACGTAGATGCTCTGGTAGGCTCAAGAAACAAAGTGCTACAAAATAAAATGTATAAGAACAACCTCAGGAAGAACAGCATCAGAAAGAACAACCTCGGGGAAATTTCATGCTTGTTTCTAACTGACTCTGAATTGGAGGGGAATGTTCTTGGTAATGAGAATATACAAGTGAAAAAGAGAAGGTATGTAGAGACAACTTTTGATTCTGAATCTAAATACATATTTGATGCCAAGAAATTCTGGACAAAAACCTTTCCCATTCCTGGAGATTATGAAGAGAGTAATGAGTAGATTGAGATTGCAAAGAAAGTTTACATTAAAGACAAGGATGTAAGAAAGGAACTCCAGGAGGCACTGGACAGAAGTAAACACCTGGAGGAACTGGTAAAAAATTATGAGTAGAAGGATAAAGAAAGAGAGGCAAAAATGAAGGAGATGGAGGAAAAACTGCAACTATATGGCCATGGCACTAAACTAGATGTGCTGGCACAGTTGGCTGCTACTAAGACAGGGGACAAAGAACTAGTAGTGCCAAATGAGAAGACCTCATCCTCTTAAAACTCTTGATTATCATACAACCTGCTCACTTGGGTACTAATTGTGGAAAATAACTGATAAGTTTGTGAAGGAGAAGGAGAAGTGGAGAAAGGAAAAGGAAAAATATGAACAGGAATTGGAAAAGGAGGACATGGAAATGAAGAAAACAATAGTTCAGTTGGAGGAGATAGAAGATAAGGTTGCACAAATAGTTAGGTGTAGGCCTCCACCGAGAACTTATGCATTGTTTCTATAAGAAAGGTTTTTTATGTTTTTAGTTCATTAGATTAGTTAGCAAGCATTCAATTGGCATAAGTCAAACTTCTGAGTTTCTTGAAGTTTTTTCTACTTCCACACCCGAAGACTAGGATCATTTGTGTGAATTTTATTTGCACAACTATGCCCTCTAATCTTTGTGGGGGATCTCCAGATTAAGGTACTTTCCTCTTACTACAGGAATGAACAGCTTAGGGGTGATATTATGGAAGAGTATGAAGAAAAAGAAAAATTTAATGCACTTCCAATCAGAAGAGAGGCTAAGGATCCAGATACAATAATTGATGAATGGATGAAACTCCTTACACATAATGGAGTAGGTAAGAAAATTATGAAGCTCGGGGAGGTAGACTATGATAGAATCAAAATGTTAGCTATGAGAGTAGTACAATAGTGTTTTAAGTATGTGCAAGATAGATGGAATAGTTTGACACCTTAACTACAAAGAAAGAGCCACATTCCATGCATAATTTCATTGCTATGCTTTAGAGGGCATGTAATTACATGGAAATCGATATCAACAAGGCAGTTCATTGGATGCCACTCACTTTTCATCCATCTATTCTCCTTTATCCGATTCCACATTGGATAGGGGAGAAAAGTGATGAATGTCAAAGAGTAGGAACTGTCCAAATGAGGCAGCTTTTAGAACATCAAGGTTTTTATCTAAGGAAGATTTAGAGTGTTAGCACAGTTATGGACCTAAGACAAACTTCTCAATAGTACAATCAAGATCCGTAATGTTTTGCTTGGGGATAAGAAAAAATCTAGTTGGGGGAAGTGATAGGTCTAGTTAATGGCTTAGTTTCTGTTGTTTTTATACCTATTTTAAAATACTTTTAAACATATTCTCCAGAAAATGTTCCTACATTATATTATCCTTTAATATCCATTATGCAGACTTAAACCTTGATTATGATGATGGAATCATGGTTATAATATATTAGTATTATATGGTTTATATGAATAAATATATGGAATGTTGATGGAATTCTATGAGTTAATTGTGATAGTTATCCTTGTGTACATGTTTTGCGAAATTAACTTGTTTGCAGTTGAAGAGGAATCATAGCACAACAATTGCGGGGTGAGTCGGTAGTAAAAGGGATGACTAGACACTGAAGCAGGGGAAGCTCCAAGTTAAGTTGAACGTGGTGATCATTGATAAGAGGCACTTAATGAAGATTAGACGTGAGTTAATATAACCAGTTTAATAAATGTTGAAGAAGAGGTCTCCTTCACCTATGGAATTTTGACAAGTGGTTGTATGTTTACATATAGTTCTGTTTTCACAGAGTTCTAGTTTTGATAGGATTCTCTTTCCTTTTCAGTTATAGGTTAAATAATTCAAGTCTTAGTTCTACACTCTATTATCTGGGAGTGGAGTTAATGATTTCAGTTAATAGTTTCTTTCAATAAAGATTCCCTCAATTTGTATATAGTTGTTGGTTGAATCCATAGGATAGTTAGTTGGTTTTTATCAGTTTTATGTTACCAGTTACTTTCAATTTCAAGACATGAAAAATATTCCAAATGATTGAGTCCAATCTATGGAAAGATCTTATGTAATCTTTTACAATATCCAATGAATGGAGTTAATCTTATGAGATGTGTAGAATCTATTAGTTAGATAGAGTTCAGTTAAAGTGGGAAAAGTTACTTGAGCAGGCCACTCAAGGTATTGTTCTCTTCATCTTTTAGTTATTTATTTATATTATTAGTTGTTATTAGTTTATCATTATTCATGAATCATATGCAAGTTGATTGGAATTTAATTTCTTGCTTATTATGAATGAATGCTTGTGAATATGCATTCAATTATCATTAATAGTGCTCTAGAGGATAGTTCATTTGAGTCATTGGTTTTTATTAAGTTTTTAAGTTAATGTAGTATTAATTTATTAGAAGCAATTTAGTTACAGTCTTTGTTGTAGGTGCCTGTAGCAACTAGTTTTGGGTTATGTTTTTACTATTTTGCAATTTAGTGAATTTCTAGCAAGTAGAATAACTTAAGTAGGATAGTTTAGGTAGTTTTAAGTCTATGAAGGCATATATAATGTTGCACCATCATAAGATTACAAGCCTTGGGTTGACAATTTAATGTGGTCTTAAGCAATGTAAACTCGATTGTTCAGCCAGTTCAAGCTTTGAATTGAGTAAATTCTACCAATTTTACAATACATTAGCTTAGATTCTACAATGTGGATGGTGACAACAATGGTGGACCCTTCTAGTTTACGTAGTAAACCTTGTATTCAATTAATTTGGTGGCATATTCACCTTGAGGTTGATGATGTTGCTAATATCTAGAATTCTCTTGTCAAGCCTTGTGTCAGTGAGTTTGGTGACTTTGGCGTTCTTGATAGCTTTCTTTAGTGAAATATCCCCTTGTACGAACAACTCTATAACAATCTGGATGACCTCCTTTGTAATATGGTATGGTTTATCAAGGTAAAGGTATTCATCATGTATCTTTTTGAATACCAAGTGTATCCATTCCTCCTCTTTTGTAAAATTTGGGAAGTCCTTCCATACATCCAACTTCTTCTTTACTATTCGAGCATGTTTAGGTAGGTATGAATTGGTTCCAGGTTGCAATAGAGTTGTCCTTAATTCCTTGAACTTTGACAGTTCAATCTCTGCTAGAGGCACGTGTATGTATTTCCTTACATCTTTTGTGTATATCACATCATTTGGAACTCTTGAAAATGCTCCCTCTGAATCCATGGCCATTGCCTTGTAGGGGAATTTCTTGTAGTTATAGTGTGGTTTGTCAGTTATAGAAATAAGAGCAGGGGCAACCATGATTGTAGGTTGATCTTTGAATTAGGGCACAAAAGATAGTGTTTTCAAAGGAGATAAATGCAATGGAGGGAGTGTCATGAGAGAACAAGAGAGCTAAGTGAGTGTAAATGTGGGGTGAAGGTCTTTTATAGGTTTTTGGCAGTTAGCTCATTAATTACTGTAGCTATTTCTAGTAACTTCTTGCCTTTTTTTACCTATTGTTGTTTCTACGACTAAATTTTCCTGGTATCTAATATTATTTACCTAAAGTATAATATGGTACATGAAATAGCAGAAATAGGTTGCCCCACCTTTTAGGAGATGGTGCACAAGGGGTAGGGTCCTCATATTTCACACCTATTTCATTCAAGGAAACCCTAGAGATCTCAATCTAGTGATGTAAAGGGGAAAGAGATCTTGCAATAGGGTGTCCTAGAGTATGATTAGAGACTAGAGATGGGTTCACCACCAAGCTATGGCTTGGAAAGACAAATAACATGCAAGACCTAATGATATGCAAGACTCAAATGAATGACCTAAAAATGAGTATAAATCAGAATAGTGAATCGAAAAATCAGAGAAGTGTACCTAGAAACCTGTAGAAGCTTGAATGAAGACTTGAAATGCTAAAAAAGCTAAATTTAATGCACACTGGGACTCATACACTAGGCTAAGCAATTTAGTCCCAGATTAGGGTTTTTGGGCAAGAATGTAAATCTGGTAGAGATAAGTCTGGAACACTTGAAATCTAGAAATTTGATTGTACCAGTCTTGCTTGGCCTTTTTGGAAAGTCAAAGTTTGAATATGCTCTTCAACCTCTGCTTTGTCTTCTAGACCTGATTTCTGGATTTGAAATTTTGAATTATGCTTTGTAGATGCCTTTTAATGATCTCCCAAACAAGGTGACAACTTGGATAACTTTGCAGCATTGACAACTTCTTTCCAATCTTTCTCTTCAATGCGCCTTCAACCTAGATCTACAAATCACACATTAAAGAGAGGGAAAAATGTTGTTTTGTTAGTAGAAATGGGTTTGCCTTGGTCAAACCCTGTTTTGGTAATCAAACCTTGTAATGAAATCAAATGTAAAGGAGGAATGATGAATGAAAAAAATGATATGTTACAACTCACCAAACACTAGGAATAAAATGTTACAAACATGTATGAAATGGCTCCAAAGGATGTAGATCTCGATTCTTGCTTGAATGTTGTATATGTTGACTTGAATGCTTGCTTAAATCATGAAACCCTACATCACAAATGTTAGCTCAAAAACAAACATGATGCATGATGACTTCGTCATGATGCTTGATACTTGAATAATGCTCTAAAATGCTTGGTAATCAACTCCTGAATGCTCTTGTAAACTCTTGTGATCTCCAATTTTCTATTACGAATGCTCTAATGAAAGTCTTAGGTGAAAATGAGTAAAATAACCTTGTATTTATACTTGTTTATTCCTAATTCCAAGAAATTACAACACTACAAGCCAACATCAGATCTAGGAGAATAAAATCCCCCCAAGAATTCAAATTTAATTTAGGTTTAAGCCACATAGAACTCATATGCCAGAAGTGGCGTATGAGTCCTATTAGGCTAGGCTTTGGGACGCTTTTTTCAAGAAATGCTTAGATTGATGTGAAAACAGGATGGGGCCCCCGAAACTTAGGTGGGACCCATATGCCCAAGGTGGCATATGAGTCCCAAATCACTAAATATGGGCCATACAATCCAAAAACCCATGAATTATGATTGGATGTTGGTTTCTGTCATAAAGATGCATTAATTAAGGCTTGTGGATGCAAAATAAGGCCAATTAAAGCATAAAGAGGCCCAATTTATTAATGAAACCCTAGATTAGTTTGAAAGTGTAAAGGTACACTATACAACACTCTAAATAAGGCACAATTAGTTTCATTTACCTTATAAGGGCCCAAGACCTAATGTGAATGTGTTAAACACATTACAACACTAAATCAAGGCCATATTAAGCCTAATTTAACAAGGGAGAGTCCAAACAAATGTTAAAATGTAAGGGGATACATTTTTTCATCATTACAATACACTATAATATAGTATGATATGATTTTAAGAGTTTTAGTTTTTGGTTACGTGGTTTGTACTTGTTTCTATTATGCCTATGATGTCTCGGTCATCTAGTGTCATTCTAGTGTCATTTCCAAATAGCCATGTATTGTCCTCTATAGGTTTTGGTGATTGTGATAGTTTTTATTTGTAGTTTTCGGTGTACTTATGATTGTAATGTTTTCTTCTATTTTCTTGGATGTGTTCTAATTCAATTTTGTGTAAAGAAGAATCTTTGGAATCCATAAAGCCTTCCCTTAATTCAATTTTCATAGTGCATGTGTGATCGATTTTAAAGTGTATGAATAAATGTAGATTAAAAACAATAATAAATCAAAAACACCAATGAAACTTTAAATCAAAGCATAAAATAAAGAAAAGAAATGCAAACTCTGTTTATGCTTCAAAGACATTCCATTGTCCTCTATCTCCAATGTTTTTGTCGATTCCAACTTGCTCTCAGATCTTGTGTGTTGGGCTCAACAAACAGTCTTCCTCAAGAACGAGATTAAAGATGAATGTATCTCATGCTAAGATATGATTAGCGTGCTATGATTACTATTAAAAGAAACTAGAACTAAGAAATGTTATGAATGCTAAAATTGATGATAACAATGCTAAAATGCTAATCACCTAAATTCTTGTATCTAATGTGTGTGTGTTGTAACCAATGCTTGGGTTTGAAGGGGTATTTATAGAGCTTTCAAAAGATTTTGATTGGCTGATGTGATCAACGACTGTGAAAATTCCTGGCAGATCGAACGGTCGAAGATGGATAAGACTGGAGAGAAAAATAGAAGAAAACCATAAAGCAAGATTTGTTTCCTTTTTCGGGGAAGAGATAAAATGAGATGATAAAGATGAATTGTAAAAATCATCTTTTTGTGAGATTGAGGAAATATTTTGAAAATAAATAATGAATTTATCAAATTCATTATTCATTTATTGGTGACATGGAAGATTTTCTTAATTAAATAAAATATTTAATTAAGATTTGAAAAATAATGGAGGATTTTATAATTAAATAAAATATTTAATTATGATTTGAAAAGATATGAAGGGTATTTAATTAAATAAAGATATTTAATTAATTAGGAAATGAGATGTAAATTAAATAAAATATTTAATTAATTAGAAGAAAGATTTGAATAGGCGAAAAGAAATATGTAAATTTAATTAAATCAAAAGACTTAATTAAATCTAGAAGGTGATAATTAATTAAAATAAATAAAGAGTATTTATTTAATTAATCAAGCAGACATATGAATGTGAAATAATTAAATAAAGTTGATTTATTTAATCATGGCAGAAGAATAAAGTGAATGAACAATATAATTAAATTTAATCATATGTAGAGGACTTTTAGAGATATTAATTAAATAATAAATATTTAATTAAATTCTAGGATTAATTAGACATGACCAATTTTATGTATATACATTTTGCCCCTCTTTGAAGTGATGTGTGAAACACATTGCTTCAAAGAAAATATTCCTGCTTTTGAAATTTGTTGTGTTTGTTTTTGCCCCTCATCGAAAAAAATTTAACTGATATGCCCTTGATTAAAAAAACGTGCCTGATATTGATGATACCCCCTTAGGAGATAAATCACTGATGATGAGAAAATGTTGATTTCATGATAAAATTTGGATTAGAGGGACGCAGTGATTTAGCTCTTGATAATTGATTAAAAGCTGCCCCAAATTGAAAATAACAAAATGCCACCAAAAATCCACCTTGTTTGACCCTTAAAAGGTAAAAGGTAAAAAGGACAAGTCATTTTCACCTTTTGACCTCAGAAACTTTTTTCTTTGACAATGACTTGGCGAGATGGAGATTCCTTATCACAGACATAGATTTGAGCAGGCCCGCCGATATCAAAGACCAGCTGCATATGGACCACTGGTGAGTCGATTTGATCCTTTTTGCTTTGAAATTTTTCATTTTTAGTTGATTTTGGATGCATTTTAGTGCGAATTAAGATTGTCACAGTCTGTTTTAGCACATTTAGAAAATAGAATAGTGCTTACGAGGTTTCCTTTAGCGCATCTAGGGCATAATTTAGCGCTTTTAGCATTTAGACAGATTAGCACATTCGATAGGTGAAATAGCGCATATAGGATGCCTATAGCAAATTTGGTACATTAGAGCATATAGGAAATAGAATAGCGCTTTTAGGGTTTTTGCACATCGAGTAGACGAAATGGCGCATTCGATTAGGGATTTAGCGCATAAAGGAATTGATTTAGCACTTTCAGGGAATAGAATGGCGCATCTGGGGTTTTAGCGCATCAGGGGAAACTTCAACGCATTTAGGGTTTTAGCGCTTTTAGGCCACAGATTAGCGCATCTAGGAAAATTTAGGCAAAATGCACTGTTTGAGGAAAATGATGATGTATTATTGCTTCTTTGGTCAATAGATACATAAATTGTCTTTGTCATCATGTTGATATGGATAGAAATGATAGTAAAGCTGATAAATGATGAATTGATAACTTTGTTTCCCAAAGTAGAAAGCAAAGAGTAGATAGTTGATAACTTTGTTTCCAAAGAGTAGAATGATTGATTACATTGTGATTTGCTAACTTTTCTTTTAGAAAACAAAGAGTAGATGATTAACATGTCTTCTGATAAATTTGCTTTCTGCGATAGAAAACAAATAGTAGATGATGTGATTGAAAACATATTTGCATTCGTGACTGAAGTACAAATAGGATGATGATTTGATTATTGATAAATTTGCTTTCCTGAAAAAAGAAAGACAAATAGTAAATGATGATAGAGTAGATTGATTTGATATTCAGATAGATATATTTTGCATTGATTTCATGATATGAGTCCCTGAGATAGAACACTTGATATGGTTCACGTGATATGATGCACTTGATAGGAGTCTGATATGTGTCACTTGATATGAATTTGATTGATATGGGTCATTTGATATGGGTCACTGATATGTATGATGTGAAGTAGATAAATTGTTTTGATATGAGTTGATAATATGAGTATGATTGATTGTCCGTGTGATGACCAAAAATAGGAGGTTTTCAAAAACCTCCAGATTAGAGAGCGCTTCCCTATAGGTTGGGATCGAATACAAGATCTCACACCTGCAGATGTGTAGTTGATAGTTGGATGTGGGTTGGGACCATTATTGTTGATGCCTCCTATTCGGGTCAACAGGGGACTGTTGACCGCACTAGCCGAGAGATGGCATTCCGAGCACAATACCTTTCATTTGCCAACGGGTGAGATGACGGTGACCCCAGAGGATGTATATAGGATTTTGGGGATCCCAGTGGTAGGTGCCCTTGTGTTCTATGACCACAAGGAGTTAGGTGGTACAGAGGCACTGAGGAGAGTGTATGATGATGTTCATATAGCAAGGTATTGGGTGTCATGGGCAGACTTAAGGGGATATCCAGCCTTACCTGCAGTGTTGGGTGCATTCATTGGAGGCTTCCTTTGTTTGGATCGCCGATCAAAGGGACTATCAGTTGGGTGGGGGAGGATCATCAAGCAAATGATGGTTCAGCCACAGAGATATGCCTGGGGGAGTTGTATGTTAGCTCATTTATATCATGACTTGCACCAGGTGGTATATAGAGGATCATCTAGTTTGTCTTGTGGTGTTACCATGCTTCAGATCTAGGCATGGGAGCATATTGCAGCTACGAGACCACTGTGTCTGAGAGTTAAGCCACTAGGTAGGCCATATGTATATGCATATTCCATTGCACTTGTCCAGCCCAAGCTAGGAAAGTTGGAGTACTGGAGATGGACCCTGGATGATATGGATTCAGTGATATGGAGGCCATACACGGATTGTGAGGCACGGGATACAGATCAGTTGGAGATGTCATTTGTATGTATACCCCATTTTTTGATAGGGCGTA
Source organism: Sequoia sempervirens (assembly GCA_007258455.2). NCBI lineage: Eukaryota > Viridiplantae > Streptophyta > Pinopsida > Cupressales > Cupressaceae > Sequoia > Sequoia sempervirens. The sequence goes on from VDFB02353493.1 coordinate 255,933,384, forward strand.
CTCTATTCATTATAGAGAGGTTTTTGGCCTTGCGAGTACAGAGATAGTTTAGATTCACATAGGGGATGTCTTAGGGAATTGCACACTATGGACTGTGCAAGGATGAGCCTGGATGGGGACCCTGCATTTCATATCAGGTTGCATATATAGAGTATACTACTTTACAGCCTGAGGTATGGGATGGAAGACCCGATATTGTTGATGCAGGTATGTCAGAGGAGTACTCTATTGATTATCACACACACCCATTTCCATGGTTCACATGTCCAGATGAGTCAGCTCCTATTTTGGTGGCACCGCAGCCAAGGGTTAGGAGACAGGAGGATGTGGCAGGTGGGGAGCAAGTAGTTGGCGGAGGAGAGGAGGAGAGTGGAGATGAGGAGGAGAGTGGGGATGGGGAGGAGAGCTCAGATGATGGCAATGGGGATGATGGCAAAGACGACAGAGGGGAGGAGCAGAGGCTAGTGAGGCAGAGGACCGATATCTCAAGCAGTGCACAGGGCATGTGGATGCCGAGGAGTGATACCAAACGACAGATGATGATCAGGGTCACCTCTACAGCGCAGTAGGCGCAGATAGATATGCTACAGACCTAGGTGCAGACACTTCAGGGGAAGCGGGTGCAGTTGCAGAGCCAGTTGGCTCAGGCTCAAAGTTTGATAGTGCAATTACAGGCACAACTTGCACAGACACAGGTACAGGTACCTCCTCCTGCCCCAGACCCACAGGTAGCCTAGTTGATAGCAGAGAGAGATTCTTTTAGATGGAGGGCAGTGGAGGCAAAGGGTGTGGCACAGAGACTCCTGGGCACTGTTGAGAGTGCATCCTTGTGAGAGGCCATTGCAGAGGGATTTGAGATTGCTAGGGAGGTCGAGTACTACCGGGTGAGGTATGAGGAGTTGTGTCCTCCCGACTATAGAGAGCCTTACCCTTGGTCCCACAGTAGGACCAAGAGCAGATCGCGGATGACGACACACAATAGAGGGGTCACAGGGTTGCGATAAGATCTCGATCTAGGGGATAGTGGCAAGCCATCATCCTCGAGACCAGCTCCATCAGGGGGGTCCACCAGTCAGCTGTGAGTTATTGATGCAGGATTATTGATGTATATCAGTTTTTTGGAGCATGTATATTATTTTTTTTATCATATCTCATGTATCTCTCTATACTTTTCAATTTTATTGGACATTGGACATTTGTATGTATTTTGGATGAGCGATGATATGCAGCAGCGATGAGTTTTGATGATGTGTGTTTTTTATGTGATGAGGTGATATGCATGTATTTTAGCATGATGTAGATTTGATATGCTTTTTATTGATTTCATGATATGCAGGATGGTTCATGCTATGATGACGATTTGTGATGTTTACTAATGATGTCATGCAGGTGGATGACCCAAGATGTTTGATTATGAAAGTGTGCATAGAGATATATGATATATTTATGAAAAATGATGTGGAAATGTAATGTATGCATGGAATGTTTGTTTTTGCATTTTTCAAATGCAATGAATAATGGTGATGTGGTGAAAAATGGATGGTTATGTTTATGAGATGCATCATGAATTTGTAGTATGTATATGATTTAGGAAAAGAAATGATATGTGAAATGAGTCAAATGTTTATGGGAAAAATGTCATGATAGATAAATGATATGAAAATGATAGATGAGACGTGAAATGTAATGGCATGATGATAAAATAATAATGATAATGATGATAAAAATGATATGAAATGATAAAGGATAAATGATGATGAAATGATAAATGATAAATGATAATGATATGAAATGATAAATGATAAATGATAATGATCTATGAAATGATAAGTGAAAATGATAAAATGATAAATGATGCAATGATGATGAAAATGATATGCAATGATAAGTGAAAATGATAAAATGAAATGATAATGATAAATGTAATGAAATTATATGAAATGATAATGATTAATGATGAAATGATGATGAAAATGATATGCAATGATATGAAATGATAAGTGAAAATGAAATGCAATGATAAATGAAATGATATGAAATGATAAAATAATGATAATGAAAATGAATATGAAATAATGTTGAAATGATAAATGAAAATGATAATGATATGATAAAATAATGATGAAATGATGAAATGATAATGATAAATGTAATGAAATGATATGAAATGATAAGTGAAAATGAAATGCCATGATAAATGAAATGATATGAAATGATAAGTGAAAATGAAATGCAATGATAAATGAAATGATGATGAAATGATAAATAATAAACTATATGATATGTACAGGATCTAGATGAATTGATAATGATAATGAAATGATGATGAAATGAAAGATGATAAATGTCTGAATGTCCTCCACAAATAGTCCAAAGAGACATGACAGTCATTGATGTTTTTGTTCAGCCTTTCAAAACTCTGATGCAAATACAATATGCAGATATGTACAATGATCTAAATGAAATGCAACGAAATGAAACCAACCATTTGTTGAGCCTTTTGTTAGCTTTCTTGAACCATCATAGAGTGTTTTAAAATGTTGGAAGTATGTACAAGAATCAAAGGGGAAATTAGCACCAATGATGACCTGAGTACAACTTTCATGATTTTTGATATAGCAAGTGAGCACAAGCATCAAGGTATAATTGAACCAAGATGACCTGAGCATTTCTTGCATAAATAGATAAAGATTAACCACTTTCTGATGCAAATTTTGAACTGTCATTAATGATATGCTTTGAAAATCATGTCTCGTGACGTATTTGCACCAGATTGATAGTCAATCTCAAGACAACAGACAAAGAAAAATCATTTTCTTTCCTCACCACTCTAGTTCAATACATCATTGAGTGTGCTCTAGAGGAATGATAGCAAAAATCAAACAACCATTGTTCAAAATATAATACTGCTATTCCCAACATTATTAAGATTTTAGATCATCCAGATATGAGTCATGATATGAAATTTGTTGAAAATTGTGATATGGATCAATGATTGGGCAGTTGTTCATGTGATTTGATTGTTTGTTCACATGATCGGATGTTACATCATTGTCTAGTTGTTTCAATAAACTATGAAAGTTGATTGTCCCCAGTATGTCAACATTTGCCCCCAGCATTGGCACAACTTGCTAAAATGAATATGTACAATGATCAAACCATGGTAAGACATTATCGCTCTAGGTAAATGATGGCAGGATAATGTTATTACGACCCTAGGATGATGGATGAAATGAAGGCTAAGAAGCTAAGTATAAAACATGAGCTAATAGATGGAGAGCTACAAATAGCGTCTGTTTGCCAGATTTTCACTATTTATTTTTATTGCATTTTTCTGATTTTTGATTTTTTTGTATTTTTCTTGTCAATAGACTGCCTGTTACCAGGTTTTCACCCTATGACAATGTTTTTCTATTTTTATTTTTTTTAGGACTTTTTTCTAATTTTTATAGATTTTTTCAAGACTTTTTCTGTTGTTTTTGTGATTTTTTAAGGACTTTTATGGATGAGGATAACTGCTTTAGACATAATACTTTTTCAGGTGCATGTTGTTGATGGGTTCGTCAAATAGGTCCCCTTATGGCGTTGATAGCTTGTATGCTCCTGAACCGTATACTGCTATGACCACATAAGGACCCAACCAATTTGGTTCAAACTTACCTTTCTTCTCTCTGTCTTGCTGATTGTGTGGGTTCTCCTTCAAAACAAGATCACCAACCTGAAAGGTACATGACTTGACTCTATGATTATAGCTGCGAGACATCATCTGTTGATATGCTTTCAAATGATCAATTGCTTGTTGTCTCTTCTCATCAAGGAGTTCCAGCTCTTGCAATCGGGAAACTCGATAGTCATCATCTGTTGTGAGACCCTTCAATGATACCCTGAGTGATGGAATTTCAACCTCTAGTGGCAAAATGGCTTCTGCTCCATAGACAAGAGCATATGGTGTTGCTCTTGTTGGCGTTCAGATGCTAGTTCTGTAGGCCCATAATGCGGGATTGAGTTGAACATGCCAATCTTTCCCTACATCATTCACATTCTTTTTCAAGATTTTCAGTATTGTTTTGTTCGAGGCCTCTGCTTGGCCATTCCCTTGTGGATAATAAGGTGTTGAATATTTGTGTTGGATATGGAATCTCTCACAAAGTTCATCAACATCCTAATTCTTAAATGGTCATCCATTATCTGTGATGATGGAGTTGGGAATGCCATACCGACAAATGAGATAGTTGAGTATGAACGATGAGATTTGTTTGCCGGTAACCTTAGTGAGAGGTACTTCCTCAATCCACTTGGTAAAGTACTTTGTCGCTGTGATGATAAACTTGTGTCCGTTCGATGATGAGGGATGAATCTTGCCAACTAGATCTAACCCCCATTGAGATAATGGCCAGTTGGTGTGAACGGTTGAAGTTCTTGTGCAGGAGCATGAATGAGATTCCCATGAATTTGACATTTAGAGCACTTTTTCATGAAAGTGAATGATTCCCTCTCCATAGTTGGCCAGCAGTAACCCATTCTAATCAATTTCTTGGATAAGGTCAGTCCACTTGAATGAGTACCACAAATGCCACCATGAACTTCGTGTAAAGCCTTGTCAGATTCATCACATTCAAGACATTGAAGTAAAGTACCATCAAGACCATGGTGATAAAGGACGTCAGCGATAAGAGTATAGCGAGAGGACTGGCGAATAAAGTTGCGCTTTTGGTCACGAGATAAGTTAGGTGGTAAGATGTCATCTTTTAGGTAGGCATAGATCTTGCCATACCAGGGTGAATCGGATCCTACTAAGTGGAAAATGATTTGTCTTTCAGGTGTGTCATAGGCAGGTGTAAATGATTGTTCCACCAGAAATTCATAGTGAGCTTGATTTTCTGGGAGTTGCAATAATGATGCGATTGTGGCCATAGCATCAGTTGCCTTGTTATCAAGTCTTGGAATCTGTATGAACTTGATATCCATGAAGTACTTCTTGAAATCGTCAACCATTTTCTTATATGGCAACAGTTTGTCATCTTTGGATTGATAATCATCATTGATCTGATTAATGACTAACTATGAGTCACCATAAACTTGTAGTTCTGTGATTCTCCATTCCAATGTGACCTTGAGCCTAGTGATTAAAGCTTCATATTTGGCTATGTTGTTAGTGCATGGAAACATTAGCCTGTATGACTAAGGAATGGTATCTCCTTGAGGGGTGACAAAGAGTATCCCTGCCCCTGATCCATGTTGAGTAAAAGAACCATCAAAATATAGTGACCATGGTTGTGTGGATTATGTAGTGTAAACATTAGCATCTGGAAATTCAATGTGCATGGGATGCTCTACTTGTAGTGGTGCTTCAACCAGTTGATCCGCAATAACTTTTCCTTTGATTGCTTTGAGATCAACATAATGAATGTCAAACTCGCTCAGGATCATGACCCATTTTGCTAGCCTTTCTGTCAATGTATCCTTGCTAAGTAAATACTTAAGTGGATCAATATTTGCAAAAAGATTGATTGTATGAGTTAACATGTAGTGTCAGAAATTCTGTGAGGCAAAGAATATTGCTAGACAAGCTTTCTCAATGAAAGTGTAGTTGAGTTCATGACCTATTAGCATTCGGTTGATGTAATAAATTGCACGTTCCTTTCCTGTGGAATCCTCTTGTGCTAATAATGCCCCCAAAGATGTCTCTGTTGCGGCAATATATAAGACTAGAGGTTTGTCCAGATTTGGCAGTACTAGAACTGGTGGTTTCATTAAGTACTGCTTGATTTGTTGAAAGGCCATTTCACACTTATCATCCCATTCGAAAGGAACATTCTCATGCAGTAGATGTGTGAAAGGTAGACTCTTATCTGCCAATTGTGCAATAAACCTTCGTATAGATTGGAGTCATCCTTGTAATGACCTCAACTGACTGATATTCCTTGGCGGAGGCATTTCCATGATTGCTTGCACCTTGGCAGGATCTACTTCAATTCCTTTTGTTGATACTATGTATCCCAAGAGTTTTCCAGATGTAACCCCAAAAACACATTTCTTGGGGTTGAGGCGAACTTTGAACTTTTCCAACCTTGCAAAGATTTTGGATAACACTTCGAGATGTCCTTTTTTTGTGTAAGATTTGGCCAATATATCATCTACATAATCTTCCATGAATGTGTGCATCATGTCATGAAAAATTGTAGTCATATCTCTTTGGTAAGTAGCCCCAGCATTCTTTAAACCGAAAGGCATGACATTCCAACAGTAAGTCCCCCATGGACATGTAAACGATGTTTTGTCCTGGTCTTCAGTTGTAATCTTGATTTGGTTGTAACCAAAAAAATCATCCATTAGTGAATACATGGCATGACCAGTTGTCAGATACACTATAGTATCAATTCTTGGAAGCGGAAAGTCATCCTTAGGACATGCTTTATTAAGATCTCTGAAATCTGTGCACACTCTAACACTTTTTTCAGGCTTGGACATAGGAACAATATTGGAGATCCATTTTGCATAGTCGATCGATCTTATAAATCCCACATCAAGGAGTTTTTTGAGCTCTTCTTTAACCAGTAGTGCGACATGATGGTGCATCTTTCTAAGTTTTTGTTTCACAGGATTAACTCTTTGTTTGATGGACAAGTGATATATTATAAGATCAAGATCAAGACCTGGCATATCTGCATAAGACTAGGCAAAGTTGATTTGATTTGCTCTGAGAAATTCCATGAACTCAGGTACTTCTTTATCTGTCATTGATGCAACTAACTGTAGAATCCTTGGTTTTTCTGTAGTTTCAAGATTTACCTCTTTTGTAGGCTCAATCAAGATAGGCGATCGCTCATGATAGTGCTCTAGGAGAGTGTCAAGTATCCCATCATCTGGTGCCTTAAAAAGGTTTTCACCATCTGATACGCTCTTTGTTTTATCTTTTGTTTGATCTAACACTGCCAGATTCTGGTTTTCACCATTAGATCTTTCTTTTTGACTTTTATTTTTATAGCTAGGAGACTTGACACTCTCCTGATTAAAGACTTTATGCCAAAAATCGCTAGTGGAACAATCATTTGTGTTGTCTGCAGAAAGGAATTTCATGATAGATTCATCGCTTGAAAACATAGGTATATCAATAGGTTCGGATAGATCCCAATTAATGAGATCGGGATCGATCAAAGGTAACGGATCATTGGGTTGCGTGAAATCGGCTATGGTTATGGTCATAACAGAGTTGTTTGTAGGATATGTGGTATGAGGCAAATCAATGATGGTATTGTTATCACGATAGTCTTGTTCGATTAAATCTAACTTGGTATCACTAGAATCATAGTCACCTTGTAGTTCAGATTCTTGTGATTGGGACCCTGACCCTTCACCTTCGATTAGAGTTGGGGTGTACTTGTGTGCCACATCAACCTTTTTGTCCCTCCAGAACTCATCATTGTAGATGGTGTCCCATTCGTATTCACCAGAATCTGTGTCAGAGTTATTATCCACGAAATTCTAAATTGTTGTCAAACAGCGATTAGACCCTTCTTGCAATGTGAGGACAGTATCATGCAACTGCTTGGATGCTCTTTCTTTTGAGTTAGTATCATAGCCCAGTCCTATTTTATCTTTTGTCATGAAAGGTGAATAGGCTCAACTACTCCTTTTCTTTTTCCGATAGGACCATTACCATCATAGCCCATCTTTTACATGATTGAATATCATTTACCATATTGATCAGTAGGTAGTTTGACATTAAGAACTGTTTCATATTCATCTTTATAAAGCCAACTTAGAACTTCTCTATCCTCAGAATCTTCCATGGGAAATTTTTCTTTGATAAATCATCCATTAAACTTAGTATTTGGCTCTATTGGTGGTTGTGTTGATGTTGATGCTACAGATATTTGTTGTTGTGCGATAGAAGGTTGTCCATGTGATTGAGGCAATATAGGTAGATTAGCAAGAAAGAGAGAGTACTCCCCTACTCCATTATCCTTGAACCGTAATTGCTTGTCAAAGCTTTTGGTTAACTGGCCGATTTGTGTATCAACTTTGAGAGAAGTACTAACAGGAGCTTCTCGATTGTTGGAAACCAAAGTATCTTGACTAGCTTTGATGTTGGCACAAGTCTGACTGTTTGAATTATCAGTTGGTATTGTGATCTCCTGTCCATCATAAGGAAACTTAATACATTGATGATATGTGGATTGGACAACTTGCATTTCGTGGATCCAAGGCTGACCCAACAAGATATTGTATGCAAGATCACGGTCTACCACTTGACAGAAAGTATTCTTGATAGCAGGTCCCACTCTAATTGGCAACATGATTAAACCCTTGGATGCTCTTTCGTCATCATCATAGGCTTTAATAGTAATATTTCTTCTAGGATCAATGGAGTCGTCAGAAAATCCTAAAACCTGAACTAACTTCATGGTACATATGTTCAAACCAGCACCTCCATCTATTAGGACGCGTCTGACACGAAACTTGTGGATCATGAATTCTAAGTATAGTGATGAATTATGTGGATGTGTCATGGAAACGTCATCTTTTTTGGAGAATGAGAGGCATGTGGGTGAGGAAAAGTGTCCCACCATGGCTTGAAATCGGTCCACATCCAGATTAGTGGATACAGTTGTTTCAACAAGATCCTTTTCTAGAATTTCCTTATGTGCTAGGGAAATCTTTTGGAGTTCTAAGATAGAAATTTGAGCAGCAGTTTTTTGAAGTTGATTGACTAATTCATATTGATGTTGAGGCAGAGGTAAAGTGAATTTTGAAGAAGCACCCTTTAAGACAACTTTAGCTTGTGCCCTTGTTGTTGCGTTAACTTCTCTATATTTCATATCTTCCTTAACTTTTATAACATTGACCCGCTCTTCATCAATGTAGATATGATTGATTATATGATCATTGATATGATTCACACTTTTTCTAGAAGACACACCCTTTTGATAGTAGGGAAAAGGGTTGTGAAATGCTTGGTGGTCTTTGTTTGATTGTTGGTGTCCTTCTATTGTGATGGTGCCATTTTCGATTAAGTCTTGGACTTTATTTTTTAGGGTTTGACAATTATTCGTGTGATGGCCCTTGCATCGATGATAATCACAATAGTATGCATCATTCCATGATGGGGGCTTCACACTGGGTTCAAAGTTGTGTTGAGGCGGAAAAGTAAGAAAATTTTTAGCCATCAATTCTTTGAATGGAGATTCTAAGGATTGACCCAATGGAGTAAAAGTTCTTCTGCTAGAGAAGAATGAAGATCGTTGTGGATTTATGTTTGAGGCATTGCCTCAGGCATTGTTGTTGTTATCATTTTCATAGTACCCTTGATTGTTGGCATTCCCTTGATTGGGAGTAAAGTTTGATTCACATTATTCCTTGGGGGAGGAGGATTGTTTCCCTGATTTGTGACCGAGTTGACATTGTTATAATTATTGTTGCAAGGAGTACTTGAAGTGCCAAGAACAAATGGCTTGGTCGAGACATGATTTTCATCTACAACACCATCATTCACCACGTTTTTGTTGTGAGTCTAAAACTTAGATTTGTCATTGTGGTGATTTGACGAGCTAGGATTTTCCTTATCAAGTTTTATTATCCCTCTCTGGACCAAGGCACTTTCAATGGTGATGGCATTTTCAATCAATTTCTAAAAAGAGGGAGGACAATGAAGATTAAGACAATAGCTCATCTCTTGATCCAGGCTATTTATGAAAGTGGTGATCTTTTCCTTTTCAAGAACATGACGTGGATATCTAGTGAACAATCTTCTCCATCTCTGAAGAAATGTAATAAATGGTTCACTAGGTTTTTGTTTAGCCTTGAAGAGATCAATCATGGTTATTTGGTAATGTATATTGTAGGAATATTGTGATATGAATTCGTTAATCAATTCCTCAAATGTCTTGATAGGTGGTGTGATTTTTGATAGCCATTCCATAGATTGGCCTCCAAGACTTCTAGGAAACAAACGCATCAAGTATGTGTCCTCATGAGCAAACTCTAAAGTCATATTTTAGAAGTCTCTGATATGATCAATTGGATCTGATTTCCCATTATAACGATCAAACTTTGGGATTTCACAATGTTTGGGAAATGGAATCATGTTGAGACGTCGGTCAAAAGGATAAGGACAAATATCATCAAGAGCATATTTCTTCATTGTGGTTCCCCCTTGTAGGTCTTTAATTTGTCCCTGAAGTGCCTTAACCTATTGAGACAATGCACTAATATCAGACAAGGGTATGTCATCAAGACTTTTCTTTAAGTTTTCAGTATCAAAATCATGAGGTAATTTAGGTCCTTTGTCAGCCATATACAAGAAATATTTCTCTTTGTTACGCTCTAAGATATTTTCTAAAGCTTTGTGAAATTTGGGATCCTGCTCAGCCTCTCTAAGGTGATGTTCTTAATCTCGTTCATCATCACTATCTATAGTAGTTCTGCTCATGTCTTTGTTGGAAGGGAACGAATTATTTTCTCTTTCATCCATGTCGTCGTTAAAGAGGGGATTTCAACTCACACTATAAAGGGGGTTGCTACTCTCACCTTCTTCTTGAGTTCTTCAGGTATGTTCTTCTTGTTGAATATCCTCTCTCAGCTTATTGTATTGAGATCTTGTGAAAATAGCCATATGATTTTGAAATTTTCTTCTAGACTTAGATCACAATTTGATAAGTGCAAAAAGGATGATGTTTTGATCCGATAAGATGAAAATCTTATGATATGATCAAAAGACGTTCATAATTCTTGATTGTGGCTTCCAATGATAGAGGATATCAAAATCCTATTGGTGAAGTTGAATCAATAATCAAAAATTTGTTTGAAAGATGCACTTTTAAGATTTGATCCTTGTTTTTGAAGTATATCACATAGCCTAATTAAACTTCACTGAAGGATTTGATTGGTATGTGTTGGATATTCAATAGAAGGTTGTGGTAGATAATCAAAGTTGAGAGGTTGATTTTGATTGTGTCATTGTGATAGAGCTCTTCTCTAAAAATAGGCTTATGAATATAAAGGCTCTACAACGTACTCGTCGGTAAATCCTCTAGCAAAATCTTGGTATCTATGGATGAACTCACGGTAATGGAGCAAGACGTTTCAAATTTTATACAAAAAAATTCTATGTTGCAAGGTTTTATGTAACCTAAATGTTTCTTGGGTTTCTTGATCCTATTGACAATCGATTTCCTGAAAATTTTGGTTGATTTCCACTCTCTAAGCATGAGAGAAATGTCAAGATACTACCGGACTGAAAATGTTACAAACTCAGATCTGTCAAAAAGTAATAATCTTAGAAAAATGATAGATGCGCTACTCTGTACCCTGTATGCACTACAGAAATAGGCATATGCGCCAGAGAAACAGTCAAATGTGCTACAACAGACCTCAGATGTGCTACTCTGTGTCTTATATGCGCTACAGAAAAATGCTTTGACAGTGACAAAAATTGTTCACAAAATATTTAGCCTATGCATCGAAACAGGCCCTAAATGCACTGAACTAACCAATGAATGTGCTAGAACAGACCCTATATATGCTAAGATATCCCCTAGATGCGCTAAGACAATTTTCTAAAGTAGTTTTTCGAACAGTCTCTGAATAATTTCAGCTGAATTTTTGCATGTTCATCTTGGATGATCTTTTATCTGAGTTAATGTGATTGAAAACACATCAAACACTCTGAAAACGGTTTTTTTTCAGCCCTATACTAAACATCAAGTGTATGTTCAAAAATGTTTTTCAAAAAGTGTTTTCACAGGTTTCACACATAACAGACAATTCAGGCAGACTCACTCTTAGTACTCAAGTAGGTCATCATAATAACCACAACCCACATCTTAGAACTGCGTCGACTCACACAACCATGTCACCCCCGAAGGGGCACTTGTGTTTTTGTCTTTTCCAAGAACGTACTCAAAGTGACGGAAGTGGATACTGAATCCCCTGAGCAAACGGTCCTTGACAGTTAGATGGTGAGTGTCTTGGGGGAAAATTTTTCCCTCCCTTTACACTATGATTATTAGGATGTTCGAAAACTGACATGGTTGGCTACTACACTAGGTTTGTAGTAAGGGTTTTCATTCGGTGTGGCAATAATAAACTCCCTCAGGAGACCTCCCAACCTTTAGAACAAAGGCTTTGGGGATAGTTATCTTGCACACTACCGACAAAAGTGGGTTTCCCCATATTTTCTTTAAATTTTATAGTGGGGTGGAATAGCCTGGCTTTGGCTTGAACCCACTTGGGTCATTCCTCTTGGGTGAGTACTTTTTCCCACAAGAGAAGGCCCTCTACAGGATGTAATGAAGCATTAAAATTGCAGAAATTGAAAAGGCAAGTTTGGTATTCTGATCACCCAGTTAAGGGGAGAGCATAGACCTATTGCCACAGACAAAGCATACACTATTCTTTTTAGAGCCCAAATGACAATGATTTAATCTATGTGAAGATTTTGCTTCACAACAAGCATGGGATTCATTTTAAATGCAAAAATCCATGTGTGGTGACTACCCTAGATTGCTTTATTTTAATCCATGTCTACCCTAGGGTTGCTTCTTTTTAAAACCAGATGTGACTATCCTAGATTGATTCTTTTTATGCCTAAAAAAAATTTGTCTACGGAAGGAGTCAGACTCAAAGCTTTGTTTAATTACACCCTGTATGCGCTAAAAGATCAAACAAAAGCGCTAAAATAAATAGTCAATGTGCTAAAACAGACAGTAAATGCGCTACAAAAAACCTTAAATGTGCCAAAAGAAATCCTAAATGCGCTAAAAGAAATGCATTTTTTCTTACAAAATTTAATGAAGTGAGCTGAGTATATGCGCCATTCTATTCCTTATAAGCTTCGTTTTGTTCCCTATATGCGCCGAAACAGTTCCTGGATGCGCCGAAAAAACTGCAAAAGTGCTGTTAGAAATCTTGGATGCGCTAAAAAAAGCCACGTATGTGCTAAAACATGAAATTTTTCAAAAATCTAAATTCCAGAATGCGAAATCCTGTCAAGAAACCTACAAGTAAATGTCAAAAGCGAGGCAAGGGCCCCACGGTGGGCGCCAGAAATGTGTGATTGATTTTAAAGTGTATGAATAAATGTAGATTAAAAACAATAATAAATCAAACACACCAATGAAACTTTAAATCAAAGCATAAAATAAAGAAAATAAATGCAAACTCCGTTTATGCTTCAAAGACATTCCATTGTCCTTTATCTCCAGTGTTTTTGTCGATTCCAGCTTGCTCTCAGATCTTGTGTGCTGGGCTCAACAAACAATCTTCTTCAAGAACGAGATTAAAGATGAATGCATGCTATGCTAAGATATGATTAACGTGCTATGATTATTGTTAAAAGAAACTAGAACTAAGAAATGTTATGAATGCTAAAATTGATGATAACAATGCTAAAATGCTAATTGCCTAAATACCTATATCTAATGTGTCTGTGTTGTAACCAATGCTTGGGTTTGCAAGGGTATTTATAGAGCTTTCAAAAGATTTTGATTAGCTGATGTGATACGGCTGTGAAAATTCCTGGCAGATCAAATGGTCGAAGATGGATAAGACAGAGAAAAATAGAAGAAAACTAGAAAGCAAGATTTGTTTCCTTTTTCGGGGAAGAGATAAGATGAGATGATAAAGATGAATTGTAAAAATCATCTTTTTGTGAGATTGAGGAAAGATTTTGAAGATAAATAATGAATTTATCAAATTCATTATTCATTTATTGGTGACATGAAATATTTTCTTAATTAAATAAAATATTTAATTAAGATTTGAAAAATAATGGAGGATTTTATAATTAAATAAAATATTTAATTATGATTTGAAAAGATATGAAAGGTATTTAATTAAATAAATATATTTAATTAAATTTTAGGAAATGAGATGTAAATTAAATAAAATAATTAATTAATTAGAAGAAATATTTGAATAGGTGAAAAGAAATATTTAAATTTAATTAAGACTTAATTAAATCTAGAAGGTGATAATTAATTAAAATAAATAAAGAGTATTTATTTAATTAATCAAGCAGACATATGAATGTGAAATAATTAAATAAAATTGATTTATTTAATCATGGCAGAAGAATAAAGTGAATGAACAATATAATTAAATTAATTAAATTTAATCATATGTAGAGGACTTTTAGAGAGATTAATTAAATAATAAATATTTAATTAAATGTCAGGATTAATCAGACATGACCAATTTTATGCATATGCAGTGCCTACTTCTTCCTTAGTGCCCTTCATATCTATGAAAGTTTGGGGGAATAGGTCCTTGTATTTTGTCAATAATTCACTAATTGATGCTACAACCAATTCTTTTCAGTAATTTCTCCTTTTTTCTTCATTTTCAGGCTATCCATAAACTCTCTGAGATGACTTTGAACCATGAATACTCAACAAAATCTATAAACTCTTTGGGATGTTAACACTGGTTCATTTTGCATTCATGCCTCTAAGACTTCATCATTATTCATGCTATAATCATCACTATTTAATTCCAATTCTCCTTCATTATTTGGATTTTCTTCTTTTATTCCTCTTCCCCATCCAAAAATTGGAGATAATATAGATATTTTTTTATGTCTTCCCCTTCAATTTCCTGTGCCACTTTTATATAGGATCTATCATCCAATTCTTCTAATGGAATACACACCACTCTAGTAGTGTTTGCAAATGAATTCTCTTATTTTTGGGAGTCTACTATACTATTAGCATTGACAAACCATCTTAATCCAAGTAATACCTGAAAGGTGTTAAATGGCTCCTTCATTTCCACCACTTCAAAATTAACCAATTGTCTTATCCCTTTAACATTCATTTTAACATTCTTCCAAGTTCCCAAAGTATGCATTCCAAAACCATCAACAAGGCTTATGTTCATTAGTGTTTTTACAAGCTTAGGTCTCCCCAATTTCTCCCATATGATGGAGAATGATTTTCAAATCAACACCTAAGTCTACGATAATATATTTTACTTTGTGATCATTCAACTGTACATTTATTAATAATGGACCATTTTTCCAGTTTCAGTCCTTTGATAACTAATTGACTTACTTTTGTTTGTTCCAGTATTTTCCCCATTTCTTTAGTTTAACCACTAAATCATTTTGTCTAGCCATGGATGCAAGGTCTTTGAACACTCTAACTTCTTGCTTCATAAAGCAACCTACTTCTTCCTAAAGCTGCTACATTATGTTTTGTTTGGCCTACTTTACGACCTTGTCATGTTGTTTTTTATTAGGTTGGAAGTATTCCAATTCTACATCTTCTTATTTCAAACTACAATATGTTTGATATGCTTCTTCTAATTTTGGCTTCTTTTATTTTTACTGTTGTCAATACCTTTTTTGGTGACAAAGTTTGCTTTCTTCTTCCCTCTAGTTTTCCTCTTCTTATTATCTACAACTAGTTCTTCTCTGGAATGTTATTATGTAGAAGTGCTCGAAGTCCACACATCCATTTGATGACAACCTCTAACTCTTTGTTGTGATACTTTCCAAATTACTCTTACACTTCTTTTAACACTTCTTTTAACTCATCACTCTAGGAAGGTTGATTGTCCTCCTAGTTTTGATAGAATGTCCTGGCAACTTTCTATTTAAAAATTGTGTGATAATCTTGCACATAGAAAGTGTATTTATGTTTCTTTTTTTCCCAACATTGAAAGGCATAATGGCCCATCTTCTATAGTTTAAGTATTTTGCATCATTTTTTCTTCTACTACTTTGGCCTCTTCCTCTACCTCCTCTATAGCTAAATTGTCGATTGTCCTAATAACATAGTTGTTGATTTTTCTACATGACACATGCATTTTGGCTAAATTGCTAGGATGGTATTCAATATCTGGTATCACTATTTTCATATGTATAATAATTGTGATTGTGGCAACATTGAGTTCCATAATTCCCTTGGTTTCCTTTGTTCCAGATTGGAGGTTTGTTCTTTGGAAAGTCTTTTGTCAAATGTATATCCCAATCTTGACGTAGAGCACAATACATAGAGTTAGGTTTTACTATCTTTACCGTAACCAATTTCTTCTCTGCTTTATCCTTGGGGCATTCATTCTAGATGTGCCCTTCCCCATTGCAATATGTGCACCAAATATTGTTAGGTTAACTAGGTTCACTAGTCTTGATTTCCTGTTGTATTACCAACTTTTGAACCTTTAACTATAAATTTTCAAGGATTTCAACACTTTTATCTTTTTTTGATTTTCTCCATGGTTGAGCTTCAATATGGTATGCCATGAAAAATAGGTCTGTATACTTTTTGAATACTCTTCCATCAAATATGGCTCTAATTTCCTTATGCAATCAGGAGATGAACCATTCTATCTTTTATTTTTCTATCAAAGGTTCCTCCAAATTTTTGCATACTTCTTTGAACTGTTTGTCATATTTTTCAATTGATTCCCTATCTCCTTGTGTCAAGTTCCTCATCTGGGTAACACTTTTGGTTGGAACTTTTGATGTCCCAAATTTGGTTAAGAATTATTTTCTTACTTCCTTCCATGTGGCTTTATCTCGTGGGTAGTTCTTCATGTACCATTCCAGTTCTTCTTTTCTTAGTGATCCCACAAAGTTTAATAACTTGTCTTTATCTTCATCTTCGCACAATTTCTCCCATATGAACTTTGGAAGGAATATGTGTTCTAGAGGTTTAGTATAATATGTTCTAAAAACAAGGATTTTTATTGTGGTATCCATAGCGTTGGAAACTTGTTCCAAATTTTATGTTTTCCTAGGTTTGTTTGTTAGTTTAGTTTCCTTTCTAATATTATTCCAGGTCTTAGTTTCTCTACCTTTATCTCTTGCAAGTTTAATGTCAAAATAACCTTCTCCTGATATCTCACTCCAATGGGTATCCTCCTCTTCACTCTCTTCTTTTTGTTCTTGCTTCTCTTCTTTCTTTCCTTCTCTTTGATTTGGTAACTCTTGTGTTACAACTCTCCCACTTTTAAACATTAATGGGTATGAGTATTGATCCAGGGGTTGTGACTCTTCATAACTCCTTTTTACCTTTTGTTAGTAAACAACATCTGATTATTTAATGACCTAATCCCTTCCTTTTTATTTTCTCCTTCCTCCTTTCTTACTTTACTTATGCTTGTGTTAATTATCTTTTCTAAATAATCATCATTCACCAATAGGACTTTGTCCAAATTTTGTACAAACTTTTTAAAAATTTCATCCAATTTAATTGTAATTTAATCTAAGTCTTGTTTGTTCTTAGGGTCTAATGAAGGTTTCAACAAAGTAGGAACCTTTGTGCTACAACTTTCCTCTATCGACAAGCTTTTGGATTCCTGATTGTGCATTAACTTTTTGAAATTGCTTGAAAGTGTTAGGATAGGTGAAATTATAATTATTATCCTAAGTTGGTTTATGTGTCTCCACACTCTTTGGAATTTATTCTAGGGGACATGAGGGACAAAATATTTATTATTTATTTTCCTATGAAAAATTGTAATTTCATTCAAAGAGGTGGACCTTTACAGAGCATTTTGGGAGGATATTCCTCTTCACTGTCCAAATTTGTGAGTGGGGAGCACTTGAGTGTGCATTTCCTTAAATTTTTTGCATGCTCTTTCATGGTTGGGCGCCCAAGTTTGCATGTCGGTGCATGCTCTTGCATGCAATCCTTAGAGTCGCAAGTGAGTTATGGAACACTCAGGTTTGACCAATTCTAATAGGCTATGGGTTAGGCACACATGTGAAGGCCATGTGATAATTTAATATTTTGTTACATGTTTATGTGTTGTCCACTAAGGGGGGCGTGGATTTTTCAAGGTGGTTTTTCTTGTTTTGGGATACCATTTGTGGCAGTCTCTCCCAAAAAATTCTATATATTAGAGCCTTGAGATGGTGGTTTATAAGAGTTTGTTTTGCAGGTTGTCAGAGCAACGAAGTGTTGTTGGATTATAGAGAGGATTTTTCTATTGATGTACTTCCTTGAAGATTAATATAAACATTAAATCTCTTTGGGTGTGGATTTTTTTTCCCGCAAGGGTTTCTCCACGTATATCTTGTGTCATCTATGTTTCATGACTTGTGGTATTGTAGATTTTTCTTTCATTATTGCAATTTCAATCACATAATCTTATGGTAATATTGAATATATAATTTCATATTTGCAACCACTTTAATAAGTTCATATTTTTGCAAGTTATACCTTGATTTCCAACATTTTGGTATCAGAGCTAACGGTTATGTTAAGAGAGGGACGCCTTTCTTTTGAGTGTTGAAGGTTTTTTTGTTGCAGTAGGAGCTTGTGCATTGTGGGTTTTGTGGATGTGTGAAGAAGATTGTAAACCATGGCTTCCAACTCTCATCTAGATATCAATAAGTTCAATGACACTAGTTACGAGATGTGGAAGCTGAAGATGGAGGATCTCCTTGAAGAGAGAGATTAGTGGTTGGCAATTTCTAGTGAAAAGAAACCAAAATCAATGTTTGATGAAGATTGGAAGAAAATGGAAAAGAAGGCACAGGAAATATTTAGTTGTGTCTTGTAGATTTTTTCCTCTTGAATGTTTCAAAAGAATCTACCGTCTACAATTTGTGGAAGAGGATAGGTGATATTTACCAAACCAAAATTTTAACTAATAAGTTGTATCTCAAAAGACATTTGTATTCTTTGAAAAATGAAGAATGGTGATTCTATTGTGGAACACTTAAATTCTTTTAATATGATTATAATTCAGGTTTCATCTATAGATGTTAAGATAGAAGAGGAAGATAAATGTATTTTGATGCTTTGTTCTTTACCCGAATCTTGGGAAAATCTAATTGTTGCTATAAGTGGTGGTGGTACAAAACTAAAGATGGATAGTCTCATTGCTATAATTCTTTCATAAGCGATGAGGAGAAAGTCCATGAATGTGAGCTCCTAGGATGCCTTGCATGTGCGAGGAAGGTCCAAAGAAAAAGGAGGGCCGAAAGGGGGCAAAAAGAGGGACAAGTCTAAAGGACGTTCTAAAACCCCCAAAAAGAGTAAAGTGTTAGAATTGTGGTAAGAGAGGGCATGTGAAGAGGGAATGTAGAAATAAGAAAAATATTTTAGATGCTTACATGAAAAAGTCCTCAAAAGATGGTGATTTTGATGCTTTGTTTATTTCTACTAACACTATTAGTTATGATGCTTGGCTTATTGATTCAAGTTGCTCCTATCATATGAGTCCTCGCAAGGAGTGGTTTACTTCATATTCATCTTATGACGGGGGAGATTTTTTCCTTGTTGATAACAACACGAAGAAGATTGTTGGTAAGGGAAAGGTAAAGTTTTGTTTCGGTGGTGGAAGGGTTAAAACCCTTAATCATGTTTTACATATTCTAGGACTTGTGAGAAATTTACTTTCAATATCCAAGATGAATGATTTTAGCATGCATGTGACATTTGCAAAGCCTAGTTGCAGGTTGATAAGAGGGAGTTTGGTGATAGCTAAAGGATCCCAGATTGAGACTTTGTTTAGGCTTAATGCTTCTACTTTTTTTAATAATGTCAATGTAATTATTACTAAAAATGCATGTATGTTGTGACACCATATATTGGGTCACATAAGTGAAAAGGGTCTTAAGACCATTTTAAATGAAAGTTGGCTGATGGTATTTTTTATTATTCTATTGGCAAAAATGATTTTTGTGAGCATTATATGTTTGGTAAACAGAATAGATCATCATTTTCTAATGGGACTAATAAAGCTAAGAGATTATTAGAGATCATTCATTCAGATGTGTTTGGACCAGTGGATGTTGACTCTTTTGGAAAATCTTGTTATTATGTTATTTTTATTGATGATGTGTCAAGATACACGTCGATTTATTTTATGCATGCAAAATTTGAAGTTTTTAATAAGTTTAAGGAATTTAAACCTTAGTTGAGAAGCAAACAAGTTATAAGATAAGGGTGTTGACATCTAACAATGGGTGTGAATATTGTTCTAGGTAATTTGATGAGTTCTATAAGCATGCAGGTATTGTTTGGCAAAAGACTACTCCTTATACACCTCAACAAAATGGGGTAGTAGAAAGAATGAACCGAACCTTGATGTAAAGAGTTAGGAGCATGTTAGGTGGTGTTAAGCTTGATAGATGCTTTTGGGCAGAATTTGTAAGTACTACACATTATTTCATTAATAGATCTCCTTGTTCATCTCTTGTTGATAAAACTCCATATGAAGTGTGGATAGGTAGAAAGCCTTCTATTTCAAATTTAAGGGTCTTTGGTTGTGAGGCTTTTGTTCATGTGCCTCAAGAGAAGAGTTCTAAGCTGGATCCAAAAGCACATAAATGCATCTTTGTTGGTTATGATGAGAATGTAAAAGGTTATAAGCTTTGGAATCCACTAACTTGTAAAATGGTTTTCTTTAGAGATGTGATTTTCAAAGAGTTTAGAGTTTACTCAGATAAAGAACAACCAAAGGAGAAATATAAGACAAAAATAATGCACTTCGAGACAAAGATTGAAAAGTAGGAAGAAATAACTGGATGGATTAGAGGATGGCGAAGAAGAAGAAGAAGGTTCAAAGAGTTCAAATGATGTGCAGGATGAGCATGTAGAAGAAGAAGAGCAATAAGAACCCCTTACTCCTATGTTGAGAAGATCCACAAGATGACGAAATCCAATTGACAGGTATAGCCCATCCAATTTCAATTATGTATTTACTTTGGTGAGTATTGATGATGAACCTAAATCCTAAAGGGAGGCTCTTTCTCCAAAAGAAAGTGAGTCTTGGATGCAAGCCATGCAGGAGGAGACGATGGATTTTGATAGTTGTGATACCTAAGATCTTGTGCATTTTCCCAAAGGAAGTTGATTGGATGCAAGTGATTGGTTAGAGTGGTACAAGGCCAAATTGGTGGCAAAGGGCTACTCCCAAAGAGAGGGAGTTGATTTCGGTGATTTTTTCTCTCTTGTTACTAAGTTAACTTCTATTAGATTCCTATTATCTATTGTTGTTGCTTATGATTTTGAAATAGAGAAAATGAATGTTAAAATTGCTTTCTTACATTGGGATCACGAGAAAGAGATTTATATATGTGACATCTTGACGGTTTTGTTGTGAAGGGAAAATAACACTTGGTTTGCAGGTTAAAGAGATCTTTCTATGGTTTGAAATAGTCACCCAAGATGTAGTACCAGAATTTTGATAACTTTGCATTAAATTAGGGTTTTGTTAGAAGTGTGGAGGATCATTGTGTTTGTATTAAGGTTATTGATGATCAAATACTAATCATTGTCTTGTATGTTGATGACATGTTGTTTATGGGTAACAACAAGGTGATGATTAGGGAGCTTAAGACTCAACTTTCTAGCACATTTCATATGAAGGATTTGGGGGCTGCAAAATATATTCTTGGGATGGAGATTAGTAGAGATCGTGTTCACAAAAAGCTTCAGTTAAGTCAAAGTAAGTATGTTCATACCATTTTATAGAGGTTTAATATTCATGACTATAAACTAGTAAATATTCCATTTTTGGTTGGTACTAAGTTGAGTTTAGAAATGTGTCCTAATTTTGATAATGATATTGAAGAAATGTCTAGCGTTCCTATGCTAGTGTTGTTGGTAGTTTGACATATGCAATGGTTTGCACTAGACTAGATATAACCCAAGCAGTGGGAGTTTTGAGCAGGTTTATGTCTAACCCTGGTAGAGAGCATTGGACTTTTGTTAAGAGGGTGTTTAGATATTTTTGTGATACTTCATATTACTATTTGGTTTATCATGGTACTAATGATGTGGATAAGTCATTGAACATACAGGGTTTTGTTGATGTGGATTGGGCAGGTGACTTGTATAGTTGAAGTTCCACTAGTGGATATGTTTTTACTTTGTTTAGAGGTGCAACAAGTTGGATGAGTAAGAGGTAGCCTACAGTTTCATTATCCATCACCGAAGAAAAGTATATGGCTGCTACACATGCCTCTAAAGAGGTGGTTTGGTTACATAGAATAGGTAATGGTATTAGTTTTGATTGCAGGATAGTGGGGATTGGATATGATAGTTAGAGTGTCATATGTTTAGCTAAAACTCTAATGTATCATGCTTGTACTAAGCATGTTGATGTTCAACATCACTTTATGTGAGAAATGGTAGAGAATGGTAAGGTTTTAATTGAAAAGGTTGACACTTTGGATAATGTTGTAGATTCTCTCACGAAGCTAGTGATCACAGATAAGCTGTTTTGGTGTAGGAAGGCCATGGGCCTTGATCACTATACTTGATTAAATGTTTTATTTGTATCTCATGGATGCAATTTCAATGTATAATGTTGAGTGGAAAAATGTTAGGATATGTGACATTATAATTGCTATGCTAAGTTAATTTATGCGTCTCCACATTCTTTGGAAAGTGTTATAGGGGACATGAGGGACAAAATATTTATTATTTATTTTCCTATGACAAATTATAATTTCATTCAAAGAGGTCGACCTTTATAGTGGCGATTACAAAGCATTTTGGGAGGATATTCCTCTTGGGCATCCAACTTTATGAGTGGGGACCACTTGAGTGTGCATATCCTTTCATGTTATTTGTATGTTTTACATGCTCTTGCATGGTTGGGAACCTAGGTTTGCATGTTGGTGCATGCTCTTACATGTAGCCATCAAAGATGTCGGTGAGTTGTGGAACACTCAGGTTTGACCAATTCTGCTTAGCTATGGGTTAGGCACCCATGTGAAGGCCATATGATAATTTAGTATTTTATTCCACATTTATGGGTTGTCCACTAAGGGAGGCATGGGTTTTTCCAGGTGGTTTTGCTTGTTGTTTTGGGATACCATTTGTGGTATTCTCTCCCACAAACTTCTATATATTGGAGCCTTGAGATGGTGGTTTATAAGAGTTTGTTTTGCAGGTTGTCAGAGCGACAAAATGTTGTCAAATTACAAAGAGGATTGTTGTATTGATGTACTTCCTTGAAGATTAATGCAAACATTGGATCTCTTTAGGTATGGAGTTTTTTCCCACAAGGGTTTCTCCATATATATCTTTTGTCACTTGTGTTTGATGACTTGTGGTATTGTAGGTTTTTCTTTCATTGTTGCAATTGTCAATCACATCATCTTTCTATTGTAATCTTGAATATATAATTTTAGATTTGCAACCACTTTAATAAGTTCATATTGTTGTAAGTTATACCTTGATTTCCAATAGAAAGCTTTCTGGTTCCTTTTAATAGCAAACTCTTCTTCTCTAGTGTTTTCTCCTTTTTCTTTCTACCATCTTTTCCTTTTTACACAACACCAACATTGACACACTCAACAACACCCCCAATGGCACACTCTAACCTTGACTTTGTTAATTTCATTCTTCTTCTATGTCTTTCTTCTCTTTTACACACTTGTCTATGTCTCTTATCTTCTTCATTAGGGTTGACCATTTTATCCTTTCTTTGTAAGTCGATTCTCTTCTTATCCTCTTGTGAATTTATATTATCTATTTTTGGCCATGGGTGTTTACGATTTGGGATTGCATTACTCGTATATTGTGTCCCATGGTAGTGTTAGTCTATTTTTAATCATTTGGTTCAAATAGCCTTCTAAACATGTTGATCTTGATGTTCTCCAATTATTTGAAGAATGTTGGGTCATGGTTAGTATAAAGAAGTAAAAAAAATTACAAGATAGGACCTTATATGTCTAAAAGAAAGTAAATAGACTTTTATGCATCAAACCATGTTTTTGTTTTTGGAAAAATGGAGTAAAGTGTGTCTTTTGAATGCCTTGGAAAAAGTCAAGGTAACGTTACATTCAGTGGGAGGGAAAACATCAATGAAAAGGTCCAATTTCTCTTTGACTAGTTTGACCATTAGGATTTCCTATTATGGTTGTTTTGTTTCCATAGTTTTGTAGCCTATAATGGTGGTCTAAGCATTTATGAGAGCAACCAGGGCATTTATTGAGTAGCATGGAATAATTGAAGGTCATGGCACCGGTTAGAAAGCTTGTAAATATGCATTAATTCTTTTCAGGAGTAGAGTAGTTTCATGCACAAGGGGGTTTACAGAGCACTGAGAAAAGTTGCAACCTAAATTTCAAAGAATATGCCTACAAAAAATCTAAAGAGTGCATGAGAAAGGTCTGACTTGGAGTGGATTAAGAACTACATTTCATTGCATCAATGATTTCAATATAGTCTCTTATGCACTAGTTGTAAGAGCATTCCTTTGTTGCTAATAGATCTTACATGAGGATAAATAACACCAAGTGGATTAATGCCTCTCAAAATTATCTAGATGGTCTCTTTCAACTTGTTAAGACCACAAAAGATAATCACTATCACTGTTAGTTATTTTTTATTATTAGAGGATTTCTCTATAGAGGGAGAGTAGAACCACAAGTTTAGAATAATTGGTATTTGTTGTGGAGAATGATTTCCTTTGATAAGAATTAGTTTTTGCTTAAGCTTCGTGTATGCAAGGATGCTATTTTGTGAAAAAATGAAGAGAAGTGTAGCTTATTTCCAAGATTGATCTAGGTGGATCTCTAGACCCTAAAAATTCAACTGTTTCAAATGTTCGTAGAAGTTGCATCATCGCAAAGAGTTCATCGAATTGGACTCAATGCAACTTGAACGGGCTTGATCGGAGTTCGTATGTCCAAGATATGGTCGGTCAAAGTTAGGGGTCAAACTGGCACTGAGAGCCCATCAGAAGGCGAAAAATTTGATCAACTCAAAATCAATTGGAAGTGACGTCAAATCAAAGAGTTCATCGTCACAATCTCGACGATGCTTGTTTCGTTGAAAATAGAGCACATACGTGGAAGATTAATCCAGGTGGATCCAAAATACCTAAAAATTTCATAGTCTCAGAATTCATCTAAATTGACGTCATTGGAAAGAGCTCGCCGACACGATCCTGACACAACTTGAATGGGCTCAAAAGGAGTCTGAATGCAGAAGTTATGTGTAGTCAAAGGTTTGGTTAAATAGGCGAATTAGGTGGTCAAAAGGGGTGAAAAATTGATCTCCTCAAATCCAAGTAAAAACATCATCATGTCGAAGGGCTCGTCAATATGATTATGATGCCTTTTGAATCACGTCAAACAGGAGTCTGTATGAGCAAGATAGAGCCGGTCAAAATTTTGGTCAAACTTAGTCAAAATGATGATGTCAGCATGTGACGTGGCAGGTGGTGATGTGGCAGGAGTAGTGAGTTGGCACTGGCATGGTGGGAAAAAAAATGGATTAAATCATATTGTTAAAGAAAAAATATATAGCTTAAAAATTAAAAGAAATGGGGAGGATTTGGTGGGATTTTATCCCTTAAAATCCTCTTGTCTTGCCCATAAAACAAGGAGAGAAAAAATTTTGTAAACTCATATTTCAACAATTAACCCCTTTAAGCCCAAATTATAAGGGGCTTAAATAAGAACTAAAATAATTCATAACGATTATTAAAGGAATAAATCCCGAAAGGATTAAATGCTTGAATTATAAGCCATTCTTTTAAAATGGATTTTATTATCCAAAGTTATAATGACTCGTAATTAAAGGGGTTCATTTTTTATTGTATGGCTTAGAATTATAAAAGCCAAAAGGGGATTTATTTTTGAAGATTTGTAAACGGGATATTAGTAATTTTTATTGTAAATGGGGGAATTATGAGGATTATGGAGATTTGTAAAAATCATATGATGTAAAAATGAGAGATATGCAATATTTGCAAAATAATGTGGTTAAAGCCATATTAGCAAATAAACTTGTATAAAAAGGGGTCTTATTTTCTTGTAAAGGTAGTAGAATTTTCTTGAAGAGAAATTATTGAAGCAAGTCTACTTGGAGAAATAATTCTAGTGTGAGAATTTTGGAGGAGAAAAATTACAAGGTGTTATTATACACCAAAAATTGTAAAAGAGTTTGAGATTGTGGAGAGTTTATTGTAGGTTCTTGGAGCTTGGGTATTGTAACAAAGCATAATTTTGCTTGGCGATATCAATAAAGCAGTCCCAACATTGAGAAGCGAACACGGAGACATAGTCCACATTGGATGAACTCCGTTATCAATATGCGTGTTGTGATCCTTCTATTTCTCTGTCTCATTCTTCTCTCTTCTATCTCAATTTCTCTCTAGTTCAATTCAATTTATTTTTCAATAATTGATTTTAAAGTGTACCTTATTGTAATTTCAACAGTTAAAAAGCATAATCACGCAATTATGTATTAGATCGAAAATTACTGTAATTAGATTTAATTTACAAGTTAATTTTGTAAACTCTAATTACAGATCAAAGATATCATCAATCAAAGTTGCAGTTGACTAGGTTGACCAATGTATAGATGATGACATCAGTATGATGACGTGGCAGCACCAGCATGCAACATGTGGCAGTCGACGGGGCATATGATGTCATCCGTACGGACCAAACATAGATTGACACGTGTCATTCGTACAATGACGTGGCAGGTGACGTGTCTCGATTGACGTGGTAGAGGTGATGTGGTAAACCATACCGGTCGTACACTGATGTGGAAACTGACGTGGGCAGTGACGTGGCAGGTGACGTGTCGCGGCTGATGTGGCAGAGATGATGTGGCAGCTAATGTGGATCGTACACAGGCGTGGATGAATTGTAGGATGACATGTGGCATCCATACAGTGAGTTGGCATGATGAGTTGGTAGATGATGTGGAGGCACAGTCAACATTTCTAGTGAATTGGTGATGGACACGTGGCTATACAATGGTCTTCATCAGCAAATCAAATGTCACCACGTGGCATAACGAGGATGTGCCACATGGCCCATCGGTACTCCCTCCTCCAACTCGCTTGGTTGAATTTTCTATTAAAAGTTTTTGGCAGGGTTTGATCCCCTACCCTCCATCCTATGAAATCACCAGTCAACCGTTGCGGCATGAACCTCACGCCTACCCCATATGGATCACTAGTTTGGTTTGTTCACTTAGCAGTTTGAAATGACTTTGTTAAAAGCCGACAGAGGGAATTGAACCCTCGATTGGCAGGATATTAAAATGTTTATGTGCCACCACACCACTGAAGTGGTTTGATATGTTAAGGTTATGGGTTTATAATAACCCATAAATAATATGAATCCCTAACCAATAACCTTTAATGGTTATTTGTTGAGATTTTTTAAAAACTAAACAAGAAATCCCACAAACAAAAAGCCCAAAAATATAACACAATGGGGTCTTAAAAACAAATTTAAAAATTTGAGGGGATATTATTGTTTTATATGAAAAAATGGGAGATAAGGGTGATTTTTCAAATCTTATGGTTTTCAACCAAATTGGGCAAACTGTAAGTATAAAAAGGGGAGTGTTAGGAGAGCATAATCATCACTTGACTTGGAGATCTCTCATTTTTCTTCTTTTCAACCAAGTATCCTATTGAGAGGATTTTTAAAACTTGGAGAAGATTTGTAAAAGATTTTAAAGCTTATGTTGTAAAGAGATCGTCCTTTTGATGATGGGAGTAGGGTTATAGGTGAGAGTAGTTTTTTTGAATCCTTGCATAAGGAGAAGGTAGTTCTTTTATAACAGTGCCTATGAGAAGGTCCCCACGTCTTTTAGGAGAAGGAATAAATCGATTCATTTTCAAGTGTATCCGGAGACGTAGCCAGAGTCTGGTGAACTCCGTTACCAAATTTCTCTTGTTTGGTACTTCATTGTGCTTATGTGTTTTTACTTAATTGTTATAGTTCTTTATTCCGCATCGAACTAGTTAGAACTGGTTAAGTAAAAAGAGCTCAATAGATTTATGATTTAAATTTGCACATTAGGTTTGAATCATTGATTAAAGATCCTGGTTTAGATTTGAACTTCAGTAAGTCATTTTACAAATCTAATTAAGTTAACTTAGTTGAGTAAGTGCTCGCTAAAGTTTACAGATCAAGTGGTATCAAAGTAGTTTTTGAGCTCATTTTGCAGTTGTTCGGTGTTTTTTTATTACAAGATGGCATATGAGCAAGGAGAAACGTCCAGAGTGACGATGACTGCATCTATGGTAGAAGATTTCTTCGCTATGAAGAAGATGATCAAAACTCTCTACCAAAATCATTGCGAGGAGTCTGATAAAATGTAGAAGTTGGAGGAAGCCAACCGTCGCATGCAGACAGAGAATTCAGAACTCAAGCGGTTACTTGAAGAGGCTAACACTGAGAAGCAAAGACTGTAGGTGCTGCTACAAGAGGTCCTTGAGGAGCAGAATAGGAGAACTCCTCCCATATCAGAGAATTCTCACATATGCATATTTTGTTTGCATTCTGAGGATACTTCTTCCATGTACTCCCCGCTCACTCCGGCTAATAGTTCGGGAGCATCATCAGCAACAAAGCCCGTTGCAAAGAGTCCTGTGGCGAGATTGACTTGCGGTCACGAATGGGCTAATCCTGCAGGTGTAGAAGAATGTGCTTACTATTAGCAGATGGAGTACCTGAAAACCCTCAACATGCCTGATAATGATAATAGTTATCTGGAGGCATCTTCTACATCAGATTAGAAGAAACCAATGGAGGATGAGCAGAACTCTTTTGCAAATTTTGAAAAGCACACCAAGGGCATTGGAACGAAGCTGCTTACTAAAATGGGATACAGCCAGAAAGGCTTGGGCACCACTGGACAGGGAATCATCAATCCTATCGAGGCCAAGAAGAGACCTCATTTTAAAGGATTGGGAGCAACTAGAGAATCCTCCAAAGCTCGAAACTATTGCACCCATTGCAAAATCAGTGGGCATTGGGATGAAATTTTTTGGAATTTGCACCTAGAGCTTCATCATTCATCAAGGTCCATTGAGAAATCAACCCAACAGGAAGTTGAAAAAGCGAAGGTGGAACCTACGGGTACTGTCCCTATGACAAAAGAACCGAAGATGGAGCGACCAGCGAAGGAAAGCTCCTTTGAACAACTCCGTAAGAGGTGGGAACACCTTTCATCTAAATAGTTGTATCAACTTTGTGTGTGTTACCATTTTTCATTTTGTGGTATGGTAATATGTTGTTGATATCAAAATAGTGTGGTTTGGAGTATAAAACTCTAAATAAATTTGTTTGCAAGTATTTGTAAGAAATTGTATTACTCTAAGTTTGAGATTTTTGTAAGGCTCTTGAAGCCATATCTCTTGTAATCCAAAGGAGAATACTTGACGACTTCTTACTACAAGATAGAGATTTATTACTTGTAGTTTTCTTGTAGATTTCTTTCAGTGCAAAGCTTCTATTGAAGAGCACTTTTGGAAAGGTGGAAGACCATCTACACATTCAGACAAAGAGTTGCAAGAATGGTCTAGAGTGACCTGTATATTCTCAGCTTGAAGACTCAATCAAGATAATTTTTGAAGAAAAGTACGAACTCAATTGATAATTGAAGTTTTTGAAGGATTATTGTCTATGGCCTTGTTGCTTCAAACAAACGGAGACAGAGTTGAATGGTGAAGCCTTAAATCAGTAGTTTTGAAGAACAAAGGTGAAGGAATGTTTCAATTTGAGGCGCAGTTACCATGCTCAAGTAGTTTGGAGAAGCATCAGATTCATGTAAGAAAAGATGGCTATGCGAGAGATGCAGAATGTGAACCACCATCATAAGAAGCATCGAGAGATAGGTTTATCATGCTCAGTTTTCCTTCTTGCTTTTGGTATGTTAAGTTCCATTTTTGAACTTTATCATCATGAGATTTTGAAGACCCAAGTGTTGCCAAACCGTAAGACCTTTGGAGGCAAATGTGGCAATAAGAAAGCTCGTGCATTGTTGAAGTGTAAGACCTAACAGGAAAATGTGGCAGTGCATATTTTTGGGTGTTGAGACCGTGTTGAATGGCTTGATGCACAGTGGGACATGTTTTCAATAGAACAGTACACTTTTGGAGACCAAAAGTTTTTCAATGGGGAGGATTGATCTAGGTGGATCTCCGGACCTTGAAAATTTAATTGTTTTGAATGTCCGTAGAAGTTGCATCATTGCGAAGAGCTCATCGAACTAGACTCAACACAACTTGAACGGGCTTGATCAAAATTTGTATGTCCAAGATATGGCCGATCAAAGTTAGGGGTCAAACTGGCACCAAGAGCCC
Source organism: Sequoia sempervirens (assembly GCA_007258455.2). Lineage (NCBI taxonomy): Eukaryota > Viridiplantae > Streptophyta > Pinopsida > Cupressales > Cupressaceae > Sequoia > Sequoia sempervirens. Next base: position 255,963,417 of record VDFB02353493.1, read on the forward strand.
ATCAGAAGGCAAAAAATTTGACGACTCGTAAAAGTGACGTCAAATCAAAGAGCTCATCGTCATGATCCTGATGATGCTCATTTTGTCAAAAATAGAGCACGTACGTGGAAGAGATTGTCAGTCAAAGTTGTAGTTGACCAAGGTACGGATGATGACGTGGCAACACCAACATGCGACATGTGGCAATCGACAAGGCATATGACATCATCCATACAGACCAAACACAAATTGACACGTGGCATCCCTATAGTGACGTGTCTCGGTTGACATGGCAGATGTGACATGGAAAACCATACCGGTCATATGTTGATGTGGACACCGACGTGGGCAGTGACGTGGTAGGTGATGTGTCTTGGATGACGTGGCAGAGATGACATGGCAGCTGATGTGGATCGTACACAAGTGTGGATGAATTGTAGGATGACACATGGCATCTGTACAGTGAGTTGGCATGATGAGTTGGTAGATGATGTGGAGGCACAGTCAACATTTCCAGTGAATTGGTGTTGGACATGTGGTTTTCTAGTGGTCTTCATTAGCGAATCAAATGTCGCCATGTGGCACAACGAGGATGTGCCACATGGCTCATCGGTACTCCCTCCTCTAGCTCGCTTGGTTGAATTTTCTATTAAAAGGTTTTGGTGGGGTTCAATCCCCCACCCTCCAGCCTATGAAACCACCGACCGATTGTTGCGACATGAGCCTCGTGCCTACCCCATATGGATCACCGGTTTGGTTTGTTCACTTAGCAATTTGAAACGGCTTTGTTAAAAGCCGACGAGGGGAATTGAACCCCCGATTGATGGGATATTAAAATGTTTATGTGCCACTACACCACCGAAGCGGTTTGATATGTTAAGGGCACGGGTTTATAATAACCCATAAATAATATGAATCCCTAACCAATAACCTTTAATGGTTATTTGTTGAGATTTGTTAAAAACTAAATAAGCAATCCCACAAACAAAAAGCCCGAAAATACAACAAAACAAGGTCTTAAAAACAAATTTAAAAATTTGAGGGGATATTATTGTTTTATATATAAAAATGGGAGATAAGGGTGATTTTTCAAATCTTATGGTTTTCAACCAAATTGGGAAAACTGCGAGTATAAAAAGGGGAGTGTTAGGAGAGCATAATCATCACTTGACTTGGAGATCTCTCAGTTTTCTTCTTTTCAACCAAGTATCCTATTGAGAGGATTTTTAAAACTTGGGGAAGATTTGTAAAAGCTTTTAAATCTTATGTTGTAAAGAGATCGTCCTTCTAACGACGGGAGTACAATCATAGGTGAGAGATGTTTTCTTGAATCCTTGCGTAAGGAGAAGGAAATTCTTTTGTAACACCTGTGAGAAGGTCCCCATGTCTTTCAGGAGAAGGAATAAATCAATTCATTTTCAAGCGAATCCAAAGACGTAGCCAGAGTTTGGTGAACTCTGTTACCAAATTTCTCTCGTCTAGTGCTTCATTGTGCTTATGTGTTTTTACTTAATTGTTATAGTTCTTTATTCCACATCAAACTAGTTAGAACTAGTTAAGTAAAAATAACTCAATAGATTAATGATTTAAATTTGCACATTGGGTTTGAATCATTGATTAAAGATCCTAGTTTAGATTTGGACTTCAGTAAGTCGTTTTACAAATCTAATTAAGTTAACTTAGTCGAGTAAGTGCTCACTAAATTTTATGGATCAAACATGAATAGGTGTCAGATGCAGATGGGGATAACCTTAAGAAAAACCTTAACTATGGAGCCATTGTAGGATATGCTTGGATTACAAGCTATCATGCATTGATTGAGGATTCATATTTAATAAAGAAGGTTTGATTGTTGTTTTGATTTGGATGGAGAAGACTGTGTTATATTTCTGTTTGACTATTTGGTTTATGAATTTAAGGAATTAGAAGCATCAACTTGTTCAAGGATAGGTTGATCTTGCACAAGAGGTTACAACAGTTATCTGGGGATGTTGGATATATATTGAGTTGCAATACACTTGTAAATGACTTGAGACTACCATTACATTTTTAAAAGATTCAGTTTCTCCCATTTACTTGAAGTTTGAAGGGTGAACATTCTGCCATAGATGGATACTTAGAGAACATACAAAATATGTAACATGATTCATTCACGAGATCTTGGATAGATGTTGCTAGCATCCCAACTCATGTTATGTAGTAAGTATGTTGGTTGTTGATATAATGACAATGTATGATATTCACGATTGAGGTTACTTTGAAAATAGTGTAATGGCCAATGTTGCACTTGTTTCTAGCTCATCTAAAAAAACCATGTATGTGGGTGATAAGAAGGATGACAGGGAAATTTGTATCAACATATGCCTATAAAAGGGGGTCTCAAATGGTGAAGTGGTTTGGAAATATTTTCAAGGGTTCAACTCACAAATTATCAAGACGTTGTCCTAAAGGTTTGGAAATGATGATCTTATTTAGTATCTGCCTCAGAGTCCCATGGATGATATATCATCAAAGGAAGAAACAAAGGACTCTACACTAAGCAGTTAAAAGTGGATAGTCTGATGATGGGGATCACTCTATGGCTCTATCTTGAAGTATGAAGATGGTGAAGATCATGGTGAATATTTCCTTTATCAAGCAACTAATTTCCTTCTCACAACAAATGGTGATGTTATGGTTGTGAATTTTGGTGTTTTTGTTCAATGGGCTCGAACTGTGTTGAAGTGGAAGACTTTTATTGGCACTCCATGACACTAGAGGTTATTCAAATTTTAGGTGATAATAATAAAATACAAAATAGGCAAGCATACCATATATTTGGTAAGGAAGAGGGTGTCAGTTTTCTCCTACTCATAATCTGCAACTTGTGGAGGAGGCATTCCTAGAGGTTTATTTACTAGCAGCATTAGGTCTTCACAAAAATAGCGTGAGATATAGTATTGCCCGGTTAAAGGGTTGTAATCTTCACTTTCAAATGGAGCTATGTGATTATAGCTTGGAAAATGGCTTAACAAAAGGATCCTAAAAATTGGATATGGTATTTCTCAATGCTCTTAATGAGACCCTCTAGATTGAAGAAGGTTGAAATTATTTGAGATGATTGCTAATACGATCCATGGTTCCTTTCAATTTTTATGAATGTGTTGGCTCAGAGATAAACATCCTTTTATATGAAAGGAAATTGAGCAATGCTCTTTCACACTGCTCTTGCATTTACGGAGCTTTACGTTCCTGCATGGATAACAATAGAGGATACAAAAGATACTTTTACCTTGTTGCAATCTTTACCAGGGTCAACATTTGATAGTTTCTCAAGCAATGGAAACAACATCAACGACTGGCAACACTTATGGCAGAATTTAGAAATGAAAGTAGAGAATGCAAAGGTGACCCTGCTCAAACCCAATCCAAAATGAGGTACACAGGGATGGGAACCCAAGCACTCTCACACTCTAACTCATTTTGAACAAAGATATGATCCTAATAATGGATAATAGAGACCTTTAAGGAGCGAGAGGGAAATGTTAAAATGGATGTGTTTAATTCCTTTATTGAGTTGTTATGCCATACTGGGAATGTGACTAAAAGATCAAGAAATGCTTGACATTCAAGCCCGTTATTGATGGGAAGCTCAGGAAAAAAATCAATGAAGACTAAGGTTGGGGAATTTTTAGTATCGAAGGAGCTTGTGGTTGTGATACCTAATTTCTTAGATGATAATATAGGATCCTTGGTACCGAGAATTGAGAAAGAACTTAATGACAACACGTCAAATTTAAATCTTAAGATTGAGGCTCTTGTATTCACTACACTTGTCATAGCTTCACACTTGCCTTTTGTTTTCTGTCCCTACACCAAGGCGCTGTCTGAATCTGTTCTTTTTCCGCAAGAGATCATTACTACAAAATAACAACAAAGGCACTAAGGGTCTATGGAGAACTGGTTAAGGAAATTTGTCCACAATTTTTTGACACCATTAGTTTTTTATTTTTAGCCATATGTTTATTTCATCTATAGTACTATTTTTATTGACGGTAGCATGATAAAAGAAGAGCTTGTTGATCCAAAGTCTTTGTCCTTATCACTCTCACTCAATCCATGCAATCTACCAAATCCATTCATACCCACACATACATCATATCACTCCATCTCACTTGGCAATGTTGTTCAATGGACCTTTGATGATGACCCCTTCACGCACTATAATTCATTAGTTCCCCAAACTCCTTTTCATCTTAAGCTTGACGGCCTATGTAGTGTGCACATTAAGGATCATACCCTAGCCTCCTTTGTCCACCATCTCTGTCACCCTTCATATCTACCACTCACATTGCTCATTTAGATTAAATTATTTCATCTTAAATGGTCATCCAAATTTCAACCTAATTGTTTAGGTCCCTACATCGTCATGATAGTCTTTGGATCAGGAACATATCAAATTTTAACTCCTAAAGGAGAACCCTTGTTAGATCCCATCAAAAATTTGCACTTGCATAAATTCTACACTTAGCTTTAAAGAGCCATGTCAAAAACCTAAAAAAATTATATAAAAAAAAACATAAAAAAATTGTCACCTTGATGAAAAACCTAGCAAACAAGTGTCTTGGTGACACCAAAAACATCAAAAAATCAAGAATCCGTCCAATAGTGAAAACCACTTTGGTGGTGCTTTGGATAATTACCATGGTGAAAACTTGGCAAATAGGTGCCATGTGTAGTCAATCTTCTCTCCATCATCTACCATCATTCTATTTGGATTTTCACACTTCAATTCCTAATAGTTCGCCTTCCCACTTTGGCGAAACCCATAATAATGCTTTGTTGTCCTTCCCATAACTTGGAACAATTGACATTTCATGTCTCTTACTGTCCATATCCACCCACAATAAAACTCATCCTATTCCATCCCTCATAAATTGGTCTTATACCCAACTAGGGGCAAGTACTTAATCTATGTCTTCATTGGATTCTACACTAGTCATTGGAGGTCAAAACACTCCAAAAAGCCAAAAAAATCAAAACATTCCAAAAAGCGAAAAAAATAAAAACATGACAAAAGCATAAGAACATCCAAATCTTCAAAAATTCCCAAAAACAAAGTCAGAGTAAGTCATGTCAGTCATAATTCCAATTGAACTACATTTCCTATGCGTGCATAATATAGGCAAGGTCATCAGTCAATGAGCCCCTGAGGCACTAGGTCAATCCTTTAGGAATAAAGTCGATCATGAGTCAAGTTAGTAATGAAATAAGACAAGGTCAAGTCATGTCTAGCTATGAGGTCTCTACGCATTGTTACGTAGGAAAGGCCATCAATCGATGAGCCCCTGAGGCCCTAGGTTAGTCCCTTAGGGCTTGTCGAGTTAGTCATAATAAATTGGACATTGTCATTAGACACAAACGGTCATCAAAACCTCAACATCGATCATGAACCAACAGACAAACTATCCAACAAGTCTTCAAACCAAATCAGTCAATTGCCTAATCAATCAAACATCAAATCAACCGCAAACATTAAATCAATCAACATTTGTCTTATACAGGATGTGTCCTTCTTGAAACTAGACATTGTCATTAATCAAATTGTCATTTTCCTTATACAGGTGGTTACATGATCGAAACTAGACTCGATGTCTTATACGACATGTTCCTTCTCCTAAAACCAGGCATTGTTAAACAATCAACTTGTCAATCAATTAGTCAATCACACATTGGCAAACAATTTGAATGACTGTTGACTTTGTTGTTCAATTTGGCTTATCTTTTCAATTTGTCTTTTGGGTCATGTTACTAGCTACCTTGAGGATGTCCCACGAAGGATTTAGAGGAGTGATGATGTCTCATGCCTTGTTTTTCTTTGGCTGCTTCTTGTGGCTTGGCAAAAAGACTAGGGCAACTTTGCTCCTAGTATGAGTCCTGACATTCCTTTTTTGATGACTGTCTATTTCGCAAGTGGATAACTTTGCACACCTTGGTCTATGTCATGCCATGGTGTTTATTGTCCATTTGTCATATTTTAATGCCCAATGATGATTAAATGCAATGCCTACCATCTATTAAGCAAAATATCAATATTTCTTTGTCTCCACTAACTCCATGCTAACATTTTTCCTCTCGCTAACATTCCTTTCGTCAATCCTTGCATTTATCCACTATCAGATTTGCTTATTGGAACAATTTTTCAAAAATTTCGAAACTCTTTAAAAATTTGCAAATTTTTTGAAGGGGGCATAGGTCTATCCCACCTTTTGAACACATTGGGGCATATTTTTGAACTAAATTTCTTTGACACACCGCGATAAACTACATTGTATCAAAGAGGGGCAAAATGTAGACACTAAAAATTGTCCTAGGCGTGCAAACACTATTTTATCCCCTTGTTTCCTTAAATAATTAAATAATTTTAATTATTTGATTATTGTTTAATGTCACTTTTTTGTTATTAATTAAATAATTTTAATTATTTAATTAATTCATTTCTTTCATCTTATTTCTTCTTTTGATTAATTAAATAAATTTTATTTATTTAATGATTTACTAATTTGTCACTTTCTTCCACTTTTGAAATAAATTATTATTTAATTTAAAAGTCAACCTTTTCCCTTTCTTCTATAATTAAATAATCATTTTTTATTTAATTATTCACTTTCCCTCCTAAAATAAATAATTTTATAATTATTTAATTTACACCAACAACCTCTTTTTCCGTGTCATTCTTATCTCTTCACATCTCAATCAATTTCCACCCTTAATCTTGTCACATCACCTTTTAATCTCAACCCTCCATCCTTAACCTAGTCCTATCTTTGCCCTAGTTCAACCCTGACACTATTTCATACTACAACTTTCAATATTGGTCATTGATTGTCATATCTTATTGACTTTTAATTCTAGACCTATATTCCAAATTGGCTTTCTATAAAAGACACCTATCATCGTCATTTCAACATACCTAGTTGATTCTACATAGATTATTGCTATCAAAGGAGACAAGTAAACTCTTCAATATTTTGCCATCATTGTCATTAGGCTATTATTGCATACTCAAATTTGAGGGAAATCAAGCATATTAAGCAAAATGGAGAAGGACAATGGAGGTGAATCAACCATGGCATGGGTAATATTGCTTTATGTTTTATGTTTCTATGTTGGATTGTGCTTCATTGTTGGTATGGGGCTTTAGTGTTTTAGTTTTGATTATTTATGACCTTAACCTCGATTTTACCCTATTCTACAAAGGCATTTGTTGTTATTGCTAGATCACCCCTTCAAATTGATTTGTCATGTGTTCTGGAGCATGTCCTTGCAAAACTAACAACATTTTTGTGAAAGGCCAATCAAGCACTAAGGTAAGCTTCATTGGGTACTCTGAATTGTTTAGGCTTATGAAAGTAGGAGCAGATCATCTACATTTAAAGCCATAATCACAGGGTTCCCATTCTCACAATGCCAAAGCAAGGTCTAATCAATAGATGTTTGCTACAATTGTAACAACTACTAGGGCGGATTTCATCTTTGTCATAGCAACTTGGGATTTCTTAATAGCAGCATCCTAAACATCTCCAAATAATTCTTATAATGCTCATAGAACATAATGTCAGCAAAGTTGAGGAAAGGAAAAAGATGTCAGTGATCAAATCCAAGATGAGGGTCAATTTATTGGGGATTCTAATAAGCCAAGTGAAGATCCTTCCATATCTGCAAAAGGTCTTAGTGAGCATGTTAAAGGAATATAAATAGAGCATGATTTTTCTACAGGTAATATGCATAATGTTAGCAAAGATTTATTAGATAGCTTGGAGATTAGGTGCCCAATTGTTAAGAAGAATTTTGATGATAGTGAAAAATTCCAGGGAGCTACAACTGTTGCGACTAATTCAAAGTATGAGATTATGAAACAAAGTCAAAGTATTGTATGCAAGGACAACCTACAAATGCTTGGTGTGTGGACAAGTTTATGGTAGGCCTAAAGGGACAATAGCAAAACCATTAATGGTAGAATCCAATAATGAAGGATCAAGCTTAGTAAAAGATAGTGATCTTTAAACCAAAAGTGCAAAGATGTGATCAAATAGAGTGACAATGCAAGTAATTTGTTGTTGCATTTAAAGACAAAGATAGGAACAATAATTCAAGTTAATCTTCTAAATTTTAAAATTGCAAAAAAAAAGGAAGGATGGTGATAAATTCAAATTAACGAGTAGAAAGCTTGGGACAAATATGGGGTTTAATGACATAGGTTTAAATAAGTATCCAGTAGTTAGGAGTTAAATGAGCATTCATAGCTTCTTTCCATGTATTTGTGAGCAGTTGGAGGATATCTAGGGGCAGCTTGAGGAGTTGTCCAACAAGTTGAGAAAATATAGGAGGTAGTTTTGACCAAGTTTGAAGCTTTCCCAGGCATCTAGGAGTTGTTTTATGAGCCTTGATGGTAGAAGAGGTCAAGGAAGGACTTTTTCATCACTCCAAAACCTTTTGGGAGCACTTTCAAGGGCTGCAAAATAGGCTTTTCAATTTTGGACGTCCAAATGAGTTTGACTTTGTTAGTTAACAGTTTTGTCACCTAACTCTATATTCTTACGCCCATGGAGGTGACAAATGTAACAACAGCTGAATCAGTAATAATGGTATTTTATACTGATCCTCTGCTTATTTTAAAAGGTGGCAACTACCTTCTTCAGATGTTCAATGAATAATTTTTAATTAAGATTTCTTTTAACTAGAAAGCAAACGAAAGGAGATGCTTTTAACACGAAAGCTTCGAAAGGTAATCACACAACTCAAATAATGAAGATCTAATTACCAAAAACACTAAAACTATATTAAGAAATCCTATGCATCCATCACCATAAAATCTTAATTCAAAGATAAACATTCCACGACAATGAAACTAATTACACATCTGTCATCCCAATAATAGATAATCCAATGGAAAATTACTCAGCATAAGTAGAATAAATTCATACACCATAACACAAAGATCATGCCTGCATGAATTTCACCATAGTCTTTCTATATATTGAAATAACAGAAGAACAGTAAACTAAAGATAGCAGAGTTTTCTCTAATGAGTAAAACAAAGTTCGCTGAAAAGATCCAATAGCCAAACATCATCCCCATATTTAAAGATTACAAATTGTCTAGAAAACGGTTTCTTGAAGACAACCATTTCAAAAATTAAAAATAAAGTCTTTTAAAGTATCAAGAGCCAAATTAAAGAAAATAGAATAATAATTAAAACTACTTAGCAACTCTGCGATTCTTTCGCCAACAACAACCACCTCTTTGTTGTTCCTGTAACGCCTCCTGAGCCTTTATTCTTTGCCTATATTCACAGTACTTTGTGATAATTGTAGTGATGCTTTTTCTCCCTGGGGTTGTGGTGATTTGCAATCTTGTCCTCCATTTTGACAGTGCAGGATCAGATTGAGCAAGTGTCTTATAGATATCATCACTTTCAAACTTAAACACACTTAGATAGGTCTGCATAGACCTCAATTTCTTGAATGAGTCAACAGTGGAAGTTCCAGGATCACCTACCTCTTTGTAATACACCTCTTTGTACTACTTTGATATGTCTGTGACATTTAGGATTTTCTCATCAAATTCATCAGTGAGATCCACTTCAAGAGCATTGAAATTCTCCTTTATTTTCACCAATATCTCAAAATATTTGTCTAATACTTTGTTGATTTCTTTGATATAATTGTCATATATTGATAGCTTCCATTCCAAAGAATCAAGCCAATTAGGGTCAATTTCTTTGGGATCATCCACTATCTTTTCTCCAGCCAAAAAATATGCTCCATGGAAGCCAACTCTGCAATTTCTTTTGAAAGTACATAAGTGCTACTATGATCTCTTCTAATTTTTTCGAGCTCAGTCACCAATTATTTTCTTTTACCAGACATATCAATATAAAATTGCAGAAATTTACGAATGAACAAAAGATCATCACAATAAAGTCCCCTATCCATTCATTAGCAACCCTAGCATATCCCAATTTTTTCTTAACTTTTTGCACAGTATCATAATCAATACCTTGGACATTTGAAGTTGAAGCTTCCTCAGGGGTTGGGGTCACAAATGATGAAATAAATTTTTTCAGAGAAAGAATGTTGGACTACAACTAAATATTTTCTTTTCTCTGCTCCTTGGCTCTTTTGATCAATGCATTAACAAAGTAATTAGCATGGTAAACATCACCTTCTAGAGAGGAGGGCCCCATATCAATATGAGTCACTTTATAGTCTACAGGTCTGTTATTTCATTTTCATTTAAATCCTTTGTAGGATCAACAATCTCTAGCAATTGATGCCCATAAGTCGCATCTATAATCATCTGTGACATTCTTTTTGCATTTTTATGTTTTGAGGGACCTTGCAACAACATAGCAACTGTATCCACTTTGACTGTCATTGAGGGGGCATTTTTCCTTTTCTTTTCAGCTGCCTTTTTCAACCACACTAGAGAAGTAGCCACGAGCTCTGTGTCTTTGCTTTCAACACTTACATTCTCCACTCTCTCAACCGACTAAACAAAAACAAAAGAATCTCTTGGCGGGGAAGGGGGAATTTCAAAGAACGTGGGGAAAGGAGCTTCTTCAATTATCTATTGGAAAGTGCCCGCGAAGTCAGTAGATGTTGGATTATCTTGACTAACCTTCTTCTTAGGGGAAAAGGGTGGTGTATTATCTTGTTCACAAAATGATTTCAATTTGGCCCTAGCGTCTTCTGGTCTCTCACCATCTCCTCCTGACTATAAGCTGGTACTCAATGGTCACATTGTTTGTTTTCTAGTTGTTATACTCACACCAGCGGCCTGCATAGTCCCTTGCTCTTTCCTCTATGAAGATCTTGGATCTCGAGGGGAACCCGCACTTTGGCGCCATTTTCCATTTAACCAATCAAAAGTCCTTAAAATAAGAGCAAACCAAAACATTAAATCTAAAATTTCATCCTCTGAATTCAATTCTATATGAGGGCTTAGAAGTAGACGCCTGGTATTCTGGGTCAATGATCACTGAATCTTCCTACACATTTTCCAGAATATTGAAAGAGATATTAAAGGTTTGTATTTGTTTTAGAGTTAATCTCATAAAACCTCTCCTATACACTTCATTTTCATTTGAGTAGTCTTCCCAAAAATCTTCAATGTCTGGGCGATGTTCATAATTTCCAGCTCCATACAAAGTTTGTCTAACATACCCTTTGCTATCAAAATGAGTTCTTACAGGAAGAGACTAGAATTTAAACTCGTTTAGGGTCTTCTCCACACCCCTAGCAATACTATTACTTTTGCAAGAGAACGAAAGCATGGACAAAGGAAACACATAACCCTTCTTTCCCATATTAGACTATTTAACATTTACAATTGTCATTTACCAACAAACTTCGAGAAAAATCAAATAATCACCTAAGTAACGAGGCAACTTTAATGGAGCTCTCTCGAAACCCCCAATTCTAAGGTAAGTGAATCTATTGAACCGAATGAAAAAGCTACCAAATTTCATCACCAGGGTAATTGCTTCAAGTGAAACCCAGAGCTCGAGGTTACCATCAATTTTTCTCACAATCCCCATTAAAAACGCGTCATTGACATGACAATAATTGCCCATTCCAACATTCTTAGTAAGCTGTGGAAAATTTCTGTACACAGGCGCATCTAGCGTCAGAGACCCTTGCAGTTCTAACCCAACCCAAATAGCCTCTGGCTAGCTAAAATATAAACTAGGTACGAGCACATATGAAATGCAACATTTTTTTGGAAATTGATTAATTGCTCGTTCAAATGATAACTGATAATTTCAGCCTAGTCACTGAATATATTCTCATTGCAAATCAACAGAATAAAGCAACACATCCAAAACTCAAATGATTCTGAGCATGCATTTATGACTACACGATGCAATAAGGTAATAGCCTATGAAATTTCATCTTTAAAATGTACCCTTTTAAGTTTAGTAGGCAACTGAGACTTACCTTTCTTTTCAGACTTCAACCAGTTCCTTGCAATGGATTTTCTGCACCATTCTTCATTCTTTTTGAAAAACTCATCACCCACAGCCAGGAACATTTCCTCCACAGTTTCCCTTTTTGAAATGCTCAATGCGCAGGAAATGACTTCAGGAGTAATTTTTGCAATAACAGACCCGTCTACTGCTCTTATTTCTTGCATCTCTGGGATGTAACCCTTCACGCACACAATCACCAGGTCGATGCTTTATACAGCTTCGGGGAAACCTCTAGCGTGCGCTAGACCACTTTGTAAGATCCTTTCTCCTAGAGGTGTTCTATCATTTTGTTCCAAGTGTAGCAAAAACTCCTCCAAATCAAGATGTCCAACCTCAATGTCCCTCACACCAGACCAATGATTTTGAATTCCACTCTGCATGAGCACTAGTCCATGGGAAAATAATGTTTGTACCTTAAGAAGTAGCAGCAAAGAATATGAATGCAAGAGAAATGACTTAGTAAATATTTCACCACCCAAACTTATGCCATTATTTGATAGTATGTGCATTAAATGCGACATTCAATTTCATTCCTCAAAAGGTAGCTCTTTAAACCTGCATGCCTTTACAAAATTCTAAAGAGATAACTCAAAGTTCGTACATAACATTAAATGAGGTGGCGACATCCTTTGAAAACCGAGAGAAATCAACAATGTCATGTGGTCATGGAAATTTGGAAACTTAAAACCAAGATAGGGAGTTTCAAAGTTTTAAAAACCTCCGACTCACTGATCCATAAGACAACCAACAGAGGCTTGCAACTTAACAAGGATAACCAAGTTAGATAATCGAGAAGTTACAAAAGTTTGAAACTCCACGACAAGGTTGTGAAAGTTGAAGGACTAGCGATTAAGGTTAGAAAAAGCACACGACCCGCGACTTTGAGCAATCACTAAGGGGAATAAATAACAAGGCACATAAAATGAATGAGGTAAAGACCCAAAAATGTTTAAGGAGGGGAAGTTTAAATTTTTTGATATTAGTGCAAAATACTGTGGATAACAGACTTAAAGAACAACTCAAGCAAACAATTGTCTTCTTTCTCAAGCACATGTTCTTATTCTCTTGCAATTGTTGAGAAACATATAAGTGAAGCCTAAATGTAGTTTTTTAGTTAGTTATTTCTCTTCTAGCTATGTATTGTAACTAGTTTTCAAGTTCTTTCAAGCTGGAGCAATGTTGTAACTCTTCTTTCACACTTGTACACAACTATAAGAACACCTTTTTTATCAATAAAATTTAGTGGTTTTTCCTTCTCAATAATTGTTTCATTATGTGTGTATGAATGATTGATACATATTTATGTGATTTTATGTATAAATCCTTAAGTTTGTTGTCTCATTTCAGCACCTTTAGGCAAAAAGCATGTCTTATACAGGTTATAAGTTATGTCACTGATATTTACACTCTTTATTTGTGAAAATATATCTGGTTTTCCTTATAAAGTTGTAAACATATCGACTTTCTTATAAATATTGATGTATGAGCATGTTAAACAATTGGGTTGTGTGAATATTAGTTGGGTATTTGGGATTGTGTGTTAGAACAGTAGTGTAGGTTTGAAAACCTTTTTGGTGCATTAGTGTATTAGATTTTAGGTTCCATTATATGTTATCCTTCTCTCTTTTCTTAGTAAGCATCATTAGTTTACTTGGTTTAGGTGATAAATCCAAGGGAACCAACCCTCTATTGGAGGTTGATCTCCATAATTTGAGCCCACACTCAGGGAGATCATCCCATGTTCCACGAGGTGGCTGAGTGATTTCATCATCTTAGCAAAGGGTGCACACTTTTGTGACAATAGGTAGTTATCCAATAGTTCTTATTAATAGTCACATATTTTCATAGGTTTCTCTAGACCTTTTCCCCCTTTCTATTTCCCATTCCCTTGGCGCCTAACCCCCTCTCATAGGGTATATTTCAAGGAGATAAATTTTTTATTGATTATATTTGTTTTGGCATATGTTATTTGTGTCTTGGTTTGGTAAAAGTTTTAGAATTTGAAATTTTTTGGTAAGCCTTAGCAAAACCTAACCAAGGTCTCGACAAAAAAGCCAATGCCAGCAAGAAATCTGAGGGATACAAACTAGAGTTCTATACCCAAAGGACCTCTGCTAGTTGTAGTCTATAACCCCATAGTAGGTACTATTGAGGCAACAAAAGGAGGTATTACAGACCCAAGATTAATTATAAATCATAAAAAAATACCATACGCATAAGATATATCAAAATTTAGAGTTCTTTATATTCATTATATAAATAATCATTCATTACATTCCTTATATCTTTGTCATAGTCAATACTTTATATTCTACTACTCTCTATCTTATCCACTTACTGCTGGTGAATAGATCTTTCTACATACGTATAGTTACAATAAGGGATGTGGCCCTTAGATAACATCCCCAGAGTATATTCTATTTTCCTAAGTTCATATTTCGAAATATTCTTTTTGGTTAGATATTACGTATCTTCAGACCAGTGTTTGCACACTGTTTTTCTGCTAACAATTCCTTTCCTATATTGGACCAAAAAAGTCTAGGCCCCATTGATCAAATGGTTCAAGGATAATTTGAAAGTGAAGGGGCATCTTGTTAGTCAATGCAGGTTGACCCATCCTCTAGCATTGGCCACACTATCTTACATATTTTTTAACATCCTTATGAAGAGGGGGCCAGTAGTATCTAGCTTCATAAAATTTATGGATTGATCTTTAAAGAGTAGTGTACCCCTATATTTTAACCATCCTTATTTTGCTTGATGCCATGAAAGCTATGATGAGCTCTAAGAGATCAAAAAATCTCTTTAGAATCTTTATCTCCCACTTTAAGCTAGTGCAATTTTGCCTTGATTTGAGCACCTCTGGTAGAGTGGTTATCTATAATATGATTTTGGTGTCTTAGCTTTGCCACCCTAACCTATAAAGCACGAGCAAAAGGATCAACTTCAAGTAGCATTGTGGCCTTGTGGAGGTTCAAGGTGTTGGCCTCATATGCACAATGTTAAAAGGTTGCCATTTTGTAGCCATAAATGTAGAGGATGTAGGATGCATGTCAAATGAATTTATCCCACCAAGCAATCCAATTGGTTGGTTGAGTGGGATAGGTTTCAAGGTTAGAAAACTTCCTGATGTGAGCTAGTGAAGGCTAGTCACTCAAAAAATAAGTATTTGAAAAAAACTAGATTTACAACTTTGAGGAGGTCCCACTTACCATTTGACTTTGATCTAGATAAGAATATGGTCTAATAAGGTGATGTTTGACAATGAATCCACCAAGAGTGAAAATAAATCGGTGAAGGAGAAAAAAGATTGCATAAAAAATATCTCATGATCAAGGTGTTTAAAGATTGTCGGAGTTAGCTTCAAAGTTACACCATGTATGCCAATAAGGCTACTTGTGGTGGTGGTCCAAGTTGGGGTCGAAAAGACCCAATTTATTTAACATGTAATATCGTGCCTCTTGCTCGCCAACTGTCTAGCATAAGGGTGATGTCTCATTTTTATCATATGCCATCTCAACCATGTTGAAATCCTTGCACATTACCTAAGTGGTGGTAGGCATTGAATCAAATTTCCATCACTAGAAAAGAGATCTATCAATAACATCATTGGAAGCATAACCATTTATGATTCTAAGAGAATGATTATTGATATTTGAAAAATATAGATTACATAGTGGGGTTAGAATTGTGGTCGATAAATGTGCAAGCCATGTAGGAAAGAGAAAGGTGATAAACCCTCCACATCCAACATTATGATAATTGTTGTAGATCATAGTACTAGTATCTCATATGACACGACATGAAAGGAAACACATGAAACCAAAAATATTCACTTCCTATAAACAAAGGACATCTAGAGCTGACTACTTGTGACAAATATGCCGCATAAAATACTTCTTGGAGAGGTTAGTGAAACCTCATATATTTCAAGACAAAAATTCATGGGCAAGATTCGAGGGGTATGTCATCACTATTAGACTCTTGGAGAGTGGAATAACTATTCTACAGAAACTCTGGGAAGAAAGAACCCAATTGAATGTTGTGAGATTAAATCTTTTGCTTTTGAATAACATATTATCCCTCCTCCAAATGCCTAGGATGGTTGCGAGATTGTTGTAAATGCTTTGAAAATGAGGGATAATGAACATAAGTTTCCAATTGTGAAGATAAAATCGATGTTGGTTGCGATGTTCAAAAAACCTTGGTTTGAAGGATGGCTCACTTGAGGGTGGCACAACCTGTTTCTCCTTATCAGAAAGGTGTGGAATGATTGTTGGATACACCTTGCCAATGAAATAATTTGATGTGGGTTGTGCCCTGTCGTTTTTTCCTTTATGGTGTGAAATTGTAGTCCATTTTTCCTTAGACTTTGAGGTGGGAGCCTCTTCAAATCAGGGAACCTCAGTTGATCAAGGAGGAGGTTTGATGTAGGGGCTACCAAAGGGAAATTCTTAATTTATGCTCAATGGATTGACCTCAAAAACAAGTGTTGGGAAAAGATAAAACACAAATTGGGTGTGACGAAGGTTTCCAATTTGAATGCCAATTAAATTTTTCAAATCTTTGGATAAATCAATCTCGACATAAAAATGTTTTTGTAGAAAAGCTTGGTAAAACTTGTTAGGATCCACACAAATAGCCTTTCCCAAAGAGTAAGCAATGGGATGCAAAGAATTCCAACATGGAAGGGGTGAATCTGGAAATTCAAGCAACACACATAGCTTCTTTTCATCCAATACCATGGGTCTAGGGTTGAAAGACCAATAAGGACAAGTGAACATACCAAGGGTTGTGCCCGAGGATAACCTCCACATGAATGGCCTTAACAAAATGAAAAAGAAAGAACCCCTTAATGAGGTTCAATACAACAAGCCAAACTCTATGTGGGACTCAATGCTTTTTGACCCATTCTCAGAGCATACTTTCAGGCGAGTTCTCCCCACAAAATATCCTTTTAAAGTAAAATTCTCTAACCATTTACAAGCACTATTAAACTCAAGGATTGACAAAATCATATTCATTGGAGATTTAGAATGCGTACCTCATGAACACCTTCAAAACAAATTTTGGGGCACTTACTTGAAGGAACCTTTTTGTAGAGCTGTCAAATTGTTAACATTAGCATGAAATGTTGGGTTGAAATGTTTGAGACGATATAAAAGACAAACTAAAAAGAACCACAATAAATGTGAGAAAATAAAAAATTCCTACACCAAAAAACATGAATATACAAATAATTAAAATAAATAAATAAAAAGCTATTGAAGTAAATAATTTGTTAAAATAATAAGAAAAATCTTAAATAAAATTTAAAATAAATAACTTACGTGGAAGGCGTATCCTATTTGAGATGAACCCATCTCAATTTCTCGAGCAATAGCTTGGATCTTTTCTTACACCATTATCGATTGTTGGGGTCATCTTGACCGTTCTTGTCAAGATCAAGAATGTGCAAAAAAAAAAGTATGCCGCTAGTTTATATCAAACTTCAATGGTATTAACTGCTCTTGTTGCATGCATACCTTCAATCTCATCTAACTTGTGTATGATTCTTTCATTGCCACATTCAACCACATTCATGTGTATCATATATTTTCTTCATGGCATGGAATTTTATTTGCAAAACTAACCGTCATTGAAATCAGATGATGAGCTGAAGAGTTGAGTTGTTTATCTGAAAACATTTCCTGCCTTTTCACGGTCTTCCTTTTTGGCTATCGTGGTTGTCGTTGGAATTGCTTGCTTAGGTCTTCCATTGATGAAGGTATTCATTTATCTCTAAATTTTCTTGGAAATTTATACACAACAAATCCATTTTGTGCATATCTTGCAATCATTTTTTACTAGTAGATGACATCTGCTTAAGGCATCTTGGCAAATAATAAGGGAGAATGCTAGCAAAAGTTGTCAAAAATGAAAGGAACAACCGTAAATCCTGGCAATCCTTTTTGTTGTATATCTTGTGCTTCTTGCATGTTGCAAATGAACTCTGTTCATCTTTTAGGATGTCATTTTTTACCCACAAAAACTAGACGTCCATTTTTTATGGAGGGACCTACCACCAACTTACTTGTTTACTCTGAAATTGTAAGTGAAGAAAACATAAGTAAATGCAGTTGTAGATCTTGGTTAAGACATATGATCATCCTCAATTTTACTTGTTTACTCTAAAATTCTAAGTGAAGAAAACATAAGAATGCAGTTGTAGATCTTGGTTCCCAATATAATTCGATTTCAATCGATATAATTCAAAATCTTGGTTTAAAGACATATGATCCTCTATTTAAACTTACCTGCTGGGTTGGATAAAGAAAGGTGTTTAAATTCAAGTAATTTTAGTTTGTTGTAAATGCACAGTGTGTAGATGAAGTAAATGTTGATGTAGTTTCACTTGATGGATTTGACATTGTGTGTGGTAGTCCATATTTGTATAATTAATCAAAAGGCTAACAAGTGATCCGGGATCATGGATGGAATTCAGTACATCATTGAAAGCAAAGAAAAAATGGCAACATTAAGCTTAAATCAAGCCCTCAAGTTGATACAAGAGGCCAACTAGTTTTGTTTGTTATTGTTGCAACATGAACAAGAGGATGGAATTGGGGTTTATTCAATGGTAAATATGAACAGGAAAATTAAGGATTTAAATGGGTTGTTGGCATTATTTCAGGATGTTTTCATAAGCCTAAGGGGTTGCTCTCTAAAAGAGAGGTAGAGCATGAATCAATTGCTTCTGGAATATCCTCTACCCAGAGCAATGACCGCCACCCAAAACGTAGTCTAGATAAGATGGATTTTGGAAGGGATGGTGATTTCTTTAATTTCTTTATTTGTGCTCAATGGTCATCTTTTAGAGTATTTGGGAATGGTGACCTTTAAAAAAAATTCAAAATTGAACCTCTTTCTTACCTAGACAACTTTTGCTAGCATTCTCCTTGATTGTTTGCCAACATTCCTCTAATAGATGTCATCTACTAGCTTGCAATTATTGCAAGATATCCAAATATTGGATTTGTTGAAAAGGCTTTGCAAATTTCCAAGCAAATTCAATTATCAGGTTTAAAGCCTAATTTCGCAACCTTTTCTACCATCCTCCTTGCCTGTGCCAAAATTGGAGCTTTGGAATAGGGCGTGGACATCCATGATATTATACTCGCAAGAACCATTAACAAGGAACATGAACTATTTGACAAAATATTGTCATCTCATGGACTACAATGATTGTAGGATATCTACAAAATAGATTTTTTCAAATGCCTTTACAATCTTTCAAGCAAATGCAATTGGTAGAAATTACTTGTTTTAGGAAATGGCAAAGTTGTACATCACCTGTACCTCTGAAGCATAGATAAGAAGTTTAATTTATGCCGTGTAAATTAGAATTGCAAGGCCAAACTTCTTCCATATTTTTTCCACTAGTTCTACTTTTTTCTAGAAGAATCCGACCTTCAATGCAAAGGGAAAGTTGGCTTCCTGCTTTTTTACAACTTTTGGTATGCATTCTCTATTATCTTCTTCTGGCATGTTTATGATTTTGTCACAAATTTGGCTCTGGTTTCTTTAGCGTGAATGGTTAATGATCTAATTATTTCTTTACTCAAATTTCGACTATCATGGTCTTGAGGTTTAATATCAAGTTTTGGTTATGCCTTGTATGGATTGAGACCTATTGGTGAAAATAAAATGAAAAAGGGATGATATGTAAAAGTAGTTTAAAATAGTACACATTTTGCATAGAGAGAATCTATTGGATATAATTCTAATAATCTATAGGAATAGTTTAGATAATAAAAAAGATTTGTTGCATTGTTTCACACTAGTATATCTAGAGTTTGAAGGAATTTTGATATTTACTCCTTCCATATGAGATTAATATCATTTTGTTGAGTGCAGTTTTAGGTTTTGGATGTTAATATTCAAATCTAATGGTCTCTTTGAGGAGGCATTAAACAAATTTTAAGGGGTTGCTGCATGGAAATTTAAGAGAAAACTGTAGAAAATTGTCCCATTTTTAAGCTACCCAAATGAAAATTCTATAAGTTAATATTTTTAAAAGTTTGTTGAAATTCACACCAATTAAATGTTAGCCAAATGACATAGAATCTCTCTACAACAACTGTAAATTTGTAGCCTTTGGGTGCTAGCAACAACTTCAAACCTTACTCCTTAAAAATGTTGCATGAAGCGAATTTTCCAGATTCAACAACTTCACTTTTAAAACAACATGCTTGGGATGACCTACGTCAATAGAATATGCACAGTAGTGTACCAACATCTATCAAGGCATCATACTTTGAATTCATATATTTAAACAGTATTTTGCAATGCTGGTGAATCTGCTGCCTCAAAAATCTTTCTTTATAAGACTTTGCTTGGCCCTCTATTTTACCCATATTCTTTTTATTATATTGAATTTGCTTGTGTTAAAAGAATTGTTGAGCTATATTTATTTAGTAGATTTTTTTTTTTAATATATATTTTCATCTTTTATGTGATTAATTCTTATATACATGCCTTGTACTATGCATGGTTTGAACTCAAACTCACTATACATGCACTATGAAGAATCCAATTTGAAGGTCAACCGTATTTACTACTTTTATCAAAAAAAAAAAACCTATATTTAGAAAATTATATTCTTTCTAATGAAATATTTCATAAAATCTCTCCCTCAAAAACTACAAATTTATCCTTAATTTTTATCAAAAAAAAAAAGAAAAAAAGAAAAAAAGAAAAGAGCAATAAAATACAACCGAAGATAAAAATTAAATTTATCCTTAATCGACCACCCACACCTCTTCGGCGTACCCCTTGCACACTAAGATGCAATTACTAGTTGATATAAATCTCTCCCTCAAAAACTACAAATTTATCCTTAATTTTTATTAAAAAAAAAAGAAAAAAAAGAAAAAACAATAAAATACAACCGAAGATAAAAATTAAATTTATCCTTAATTGACCACCCTCTTTGGCGTATCCCTTGCACACTAAGGTACAATTGCTAGTTGATATAATAAATAAAAAGAACTCCAATAATATTAAGCTAAAGTCAAATACTCATTAAAAAGATTAAACTGAAAAATTGAACTCTTGTGCCGAGCTAGACGGCTATAGCGATTGTAAAGCCTGATTGAACTCTTGAGCTGAATTAAGCGGCTATAGCAATAGAGAAGCTTGCAGACATAATTTGCCGCTTGTCGCAGCACATCAGTTCCAGGGTTTTATCGAGGTTTTTCGCTGTTTTTCCTTGCGGCAATAAGGTTAGGCTACGTCCATACAAGAGAACCTGCTAAGAATGACGGAACCCTTTCGAAATGGCCAGGAACCGCCGCCTCCAGGATTGCCCACAAATTTTCCGGCACACAATCAGCATCTAAATTTTCTTCAGACTGTGAATTTGCAGGGCTACAATCAGTTTGTGGGAGGTTTTATGGGCTACTCCCAACAACCGTGGCAACGACAACAGGCCGTTTGCTTTACAAGTTCTCCGCCTCTTCTTCCCCAAAGTGATTCACCGTCACATTCATTATCACCTCAGAATCAGAATAAGCGTGGAAAACACAAGGAGATTGTGGCGCGAGCCGAAAAGGCGGCGGCAGCTGCACACAAGGAAATTTTATCCACTGGGCAGAGTGTCACTGTTTGCAAAATTGTTCAGTCGATGATTTCGATTCTGAAAGCGGATTCACTCGATTCCTTGGGTGTCAGGATTCAGGACATTCCTTACCTGAACAAAATTATTTTATTGGAAGGAAGGGTGAGTGCACATCTTGCCTTTGTTTGGACATTTTCTTTTCTTGTACTCAATTGTATTTTATTTTCGATGGACCAGCCACTATATGTTATTTTTCATGGTTCAGCCGCTATATGTTAGGACTTGAACAAAGGACCTCTCCTTTACTGCAGGGTGCTTTATTAAACTCTGGAACAAGTCTTTAAATATAATCCATCAAAAGTGCCGGGTTTTCTACCAACGAGCTATTCGGTTTCCTTGAGGTTTTGTCAAAGTTTTCAGTCTAAAAGAACTTTAAGCTTAGGACATTCCATAGCATATTGGGGCATTCACTGCATGGTTACTGACCCCTTTGTGGCCTGGGTTGTGGATTGCTTCTGGAATATTTTAGACATAGACTTGTTACCTTTTTTTTTTTTCGTGAATTCCTATCGATAAATTGCTTTTGGGCGGTAGCAGCCTTTGGCTTAGATTCCCCAAGCCCCAAGGCAAGGGAAACACTGGGCTTGGATGGCAAGTCAAAGTTAACTTTATTTTATCCCATATCAATAAGTTACTTATCTCTAGGGACTTGGAGTGGATTTCTACCGTAAAAACCCATTTGGGTTACCACTTGAACTAAGCCCATTCCACAGTAGTGCTTATAGACTTCTCAGTCAAAACAACTTATAAGGATGAGTGCGCTTGTCGTGTTCATTTTTTGTTGTGCTTCTGCAGTTGTCAATTTAAAGTAGTAGACTTTTTATCCTGTTTGGTATATTCCCCTTTGCGTGCTAAATTTTGACTTCTAAGCTATGACTGAGAGTTATCTCTTTGTTAAAATATCACAAATCAGTACACCACACTCAGGTGTGGACGCTGTATATTATGCATTTATAACATTGAAAATGCCTACTCGAGATTTAGACCCGGGGTTCTGGTATGAAGCTCTGTTGAATTATCAATCACTCAACCTCACCACTCTTGGATAGTTCTGCAAATTTGAAGTTCAAAGAACCTAAAGGAAAATTTTCCTTATGTTCAGTTTATCCAGTGATTAGAAATTTGAATTCCAAGAAATGAATTATTTTAATTTACTTTTATTTGTTTAGTTAGCTAAACTCATTTGTATTATCCACAAGCGTAGTTGGATGATCTGCAACACAATATGCACAGCTGTTGCTCAGCTTCCTCTTGAGTTTTTTCCCTGTCAGAATTCCTGTGCTTCTGTAGTGGCAGTGGTCTGTTTTGGGATATTGTGATGCTATTTTAAAATTTTATTTTTTCAACTTTTTCATTTCTGCCTTTATTTTGCCATTTCATTGCTGTTTTGAGCTGTTTCAGTCCATGGGAGGACTCTGTAGAACTCCAAAAATGCATTTTATGTACTCATGGAAGGTCACTATATGCAACCTCACACAACCCCATTTCTCATCACATGTCCCTGTTTTTAACAACCATGCCTGGGAGCAGCTTGCCTATGTTTACACTTTAGGTCCATTTTCAAGTGCTGTACTCCACCACAATTAGGCAAGAAGCCACACAGCTTGTCACCCTGAAGGTTAGTTTTCAATGGAAAGCAACTTCTGAGCCAGACCTTCAAGATATATTAATACCCTTAGATCAAAGACTGATATCAAGACAATTACTTTGTTAAATCCAGAAAAAAATAAACAAGAGATTCTATGCACCCAAATTACACAGTGCATTTGTGGCCACTGATGACCTATAGATCTATTCAGTATAAAAATGCATGCTTTTACAGTGCTCATCTGGTTGTTCTGAGCTCAACTTCACAATTCCTTAAAACTGCCATGTCGTTGCATTTGTGGCATGGTTGTTTGAACAAGTTCCACAGCGGTTTGCTGCCTTCTAGAGGAAAAATAAAGGGTAGAAGGGCAAAGCAAGATGGGAAGAGACACTGAGCAAAGGCCAAAACAGGCTCAAAAGTATGTGACTGTTAGTTACACTTTGTGACATGGTGACCTCTTCTTGACACATCTGGCTGTTTTGCTCTTGTTGCTTTTGAAGGAAACCAAAGGTGAAGAGTTTTTAATGCCTTTAGCACTTTCCTTTCCCTGCCAAGCCCTCCCATTTTTATTTAGCAAGCAGAAACCTTTTTTTTTTGTTTATTAGTATGCAAGATTTAGAGATATCGAGGGATTTGAAAATCATGTGAGCAGCTTGTCCACTGTATTCCTTGTCATACACAACCTCGTATTGCTGTTTCCGTGTCATCAAAGTTAGTTTATAGGTTTGTATTAGATTACAAGTTAGAACAGCTGCTTGGAGCATAGTTCATTGGCTTTATGGCTCTCCTACATGGAGAAGGACAAGCCCTCTTGGAAGTCACATTTATGATGACGTTGCACTCTAGTTCTTTTTACTGCAACATTGGTTTTTAACAACAACTAAAGGTTTTCTTTATTATTTCAGTTTATAGTGTAGAATTTGTAGATTAGCTTTGCATGGTAAACTCATCCTAGTTTGCCTTCATCCTCAGCTTTTTGTCTAGATACATTTTTGTTTTCTAGCCAGGAATGGCAAGGTTGCCTTTTAGATATGGCATTTTCCATGCTCTTTCCAAATGGCATTGCACTACACCTACAACCCTGGTACAAACAAGTTGAGATGGATGAATACATGTTGCACTTAATGAGGTTTCATGTCTATAGGTTTGGAAACCATCCAAGATTTTGATATTTTGTATTGAACCTTATGATGGCCACCATAGCCAAGGACCTGCCACAGTGTTTGTCAAGAAAAATGTACAGGACTGCATACCAGCCACCATCAGTAGTCTTTGTAACCATAAACAGCAATTGTTTGACACTCAACTGGCTGAACAACTAATGCATTTTGGCTCTTCCTTGAAAGGGACACACTCATATTGGAATAAGTGTCATGGTGAGATTTCAAATACAATCAACCAAATAGGATCACCCACTCTCTTCTTCACATTGAGTGCTGTAGATACTAAATGGCCAGATTTACAATTACTATTTTCAAATGGCATAACTTCTAGATCACAAACTAACAAAGACCGCATAGTTAACATAATTAATAACCCACATACCAGATCCCCATACTTGCATCAGCGGTTCAGTCTTTCATGAAGAAATAATAGAGAAGCTCCTTTGTACAACATATTATTGGTATACCTATAGATATGAATGGCAGCATTGATGGTCTGCATATGTACATGGATTCCTTTAACTTCACAATGCACTAGACATGGACAACCTTAATTGGGGAAACCATGTAGATGTAGAAAAAGAAAAAATAATTTTTGACAAATATGTCAGTGCACGGAACCCTCATAGTCCATCTGAAAGAAACAACACACAGCATCAATCTTTGTAAGATGATCCTTGCTTACTAAATACAACTGAGATCTTCTCTAAAAACACATTTGCTGACTATGAAGATTTAATCAATCACGTCCAAAGGCACACAAAATGTCTTAAAAGTGACATGCTTACATAGGAAGAAGGGTCAAGTTGTAGAATGCCAATAAAAAGCTCCTTGGAATGAATGCATTAGCTCTTTGTTGTCCTGTGATGAATCTAGAAAGAAAACATATGCCCCTACATGAAATGATGATAGGTTAAATATACACAATCCAAAGATGATTTTAATATGGAGAGCTATTATGGATTGCAAACCTGTCATTTCAAATTTGCTTGTTCTTAAATACATTGCAAAAAGGAAATCAGAGAAGTATATTGATTTGCTAACGAGGATATGTAGAAATCAAAGACTAGAAGACCAAGATCTAGCAACATATAGAAAATTCATGATAGAGATTGTTGCAAACCATGATATAGGTGTGCAAGAAACATGCCATATGCTACAAAAATTATCAGCTGTTATTTGTAATTGCTTATTTATCACATGAAATGTTGGATGAAAAGTATTCCATTGAGTCACAATCAATCTAGATGAAAATACATTACAATTGAGCTATCTACAATCCTACATGCAACACCTTATTGAGATAGAAAGATAGAAAACAAAAGGCATTTGTCAATGTCTTTCCTCGATTCAATATCATTTCAAATGAGGATTCAAAACATTTTGAAACATTTTGTTGGAGTGAGACACTTCTATACAAGAATTTTTGTGACATTGCTGCAGATAAAGTTCTCATTAAAGATTGTCACAAATTAGAAATAAATGTATATAAATAAATACTAAGTGGTGCATGTTGATTGCATAATTGATATAGAGGTTAGCTATGAAGAGGACAAGGACATTGATAATGAGATAGATACAGGAAATGCAATAGAAACAAATGCATGGGAGTTGCTATCACAAATGGGCCTTGCTAGTGGTGGAAATCTAAATGCCCTTGAAATGCTTAGTAGATGTGATTTTGACAACATCAACAAATGGGATGAATGTACTATACCTCCACATTTACATGACACTACACAACATTTCATAAGCGCAAACAAGATGTCCCAACAAGATGACCAATCCACATTAGAGTTGAACAATCCACCATATCCATTATTTCCCAAAAAAGAACTAACTCTAACCATTATTAAAGAACAACATAATGATAATTCCTTCAAAAAACCCTTGCATATGATCATTCAAGGAACAGCGGATACAATAAAATCCCAATTCATTGCATCAGGCATGCACTCTAGAGCTTAGCATCACAAAAACATAACTTGCTCCTTGTTGTTGCTCCTATAGGAATTG
Organism: Sequoia sempervirens; assembly: GCA_007258455.2. Taxonomy (NCBI): domain Eukaryota; kingdom Viridiplantae; phylum Streptophyta; class Pinopsida; order Cupressales; family Cupressaceae; genus Sequoia; species Sequoia sempervirens. The sequence goes on from VDFB02353493.1 coordinate 255,989,834, forward strand.
CTGCATTCAACGTACATGCCTCGACTATACATTTTCTTCTTAAGATTCCAATGAAAGAAATACAACCATTAGGGGGCATGAAATGATCCCTAGGGTTTACAAACTATTAACCAGTCGAAGATCTGTGATTTGAAGTTGATTCTCACAACAACAACCAACAATTGATTTCAAATATTTACAAAAAAAAAGAGAAAATCAAATCTGAGTTTCAAATAATGCAGATATAGTCTAATACACAATCTTTGAATGCTTTTAACAGTTCTTGTAGGACCGACTTGGTAAAAGGTGATTTCCTTAATGGTGCCCTACCTTGTTCGAATCCTTCTTGAGGGTTTGGAATTGATCGCCTCACTACACTGTTGTAGATAAATATGAACATAGTTGATATAGGTCAAATCTCCTTTTGTTATTCCCTCTAGACCCTATATGCTTGTTGATGCTGGTGTAGTGATCCTCAGTTAAAAGGGATGGATGAATGGGCCTTTTTGATGGCAGCTACAACTGATGAATGCCAATGATAACACTCAACTATCAGTCAACAAAGCAATTTAGATGAGGAAAGTTGATTAGAACAAGTTAGAGTTTTCATCCCAACCTGATGAGGCAACTAAGGTTTTTGTCCCAGCTGACCACTTGAGAATTTCACTCGAATTTCCAACCATTTTTTCTAGATGATTTCACCCAGCTAGTTGAAACAAATTTATGCTTGTTTGATTTAAAGTTGCACCCAAAAAGGAACATTCAGGGCAGCCAAAATAAAAAATATTATTATTTTTAAATTAATATTGAATTACTTAAACTTGGTGCCCAAAAGAGAGTGTAGGTCAACCAATATATAATATTTGTTAGCGTTTAAAAACACTTTTTTAAGATTGTTGGGCCGACTAGCTAGGGCAGGGATATGACAGTTCTCCCTTCCCCAAATTGTTTGCCCTCAAGCAACTTCAAACTCGTGTTTTCAAAAATCTCCATTCCTTCCCATGTAGCATTCTCGAGTGGAAGGTTCCTCCATTTCACCAAATACTTTGGAATGGTTTTGTTTCTCAACTTATTTTCTCTCACATCAATGATAGCTTCCAGTTCCAAAATCAATTTTCCTTCATCATCAAGCGGTGGCAGCTCAAGTGACAATGTAACTTGCTACCCAAGGGCCTTCTTCAAGCATGATACGTGGAAAATATTATGAATTTTGCTATTGATTGGAAGCTCCAACTCATATGCAACCTCACCAATCCTCATGATCTTATAGGGTCCATAAAATCATGGTTTCGACTTCTCAACACCACTTCCCTTGAGGGTAGATTGTCTATTGGGCAGTAACTTCAAGATTACCATATCTCCCACCGCAAAAACCCTCTTAGTTCGGTGGCGATCAGCATACATCTTTTGCTGGTTTTGGGATTGCTGTAGGTTCTCTTTAAGTGCCTTCACAACGTCTAGGCCTCGCTGAATGTACTCTACTATCAAAAAGAATCAAATTCATGAACGAGACAACATCATAACCATAGAGTGCCTTGAAAGGTATCATACCTATAGACATGTGGTGAGTAGAATTGTAGAAATACTCCCCAAGGTGATGCCATTTAACCCATAATTTTTGCTGCCCTCAAATAACCTTCTATTCATTTGTTCACAATTTACATTTGCCCATCGGTCTGAGGATGATAGCTAGTGCTTGGGGTTAATTCTGTGCTCATTAATTGAAAGAGCTCTTGCCAAAACAAGCTGATAAATCTGCTGTCCTTGTCACTTACAATGTTCCTTGGTAGCTCATGAAGTCTAAAAATCTCTTTAAAGAATAGATCAGCCACTTGTGAAGCTTTATTCTCTGAAGATATAACTTGAAAATGAGCATATATAGTGAGCTTATCAACAATCACTTAGATATAGTCCTTACCTTGCACCTTTGGCAGTCCTGTGATGAAATCCATGGAGGCACTTTCCTATTTCTGATTTGGAATGGGTAGGGGGTGCAACAAACCAACTGGAAATACATGTTCTGTTTTATTTTATTGGCAAACTAAACATTCCTTCACATGCCTCAACACATCACCTTTTTGAGTTCCTTCCATGAGAAACACTCTCTCACTTGCTTATATGTCTTATAGTACCTTGGGTGACTAGCAAGTGGTGTGTCATGACATGCCCTCAAATTTCTCTCACCTTTGATTTCGATACAAGATACACCTTATCCTTATATAGGATGAGCTCCTCAACCACTTTGTACCTGTCATCTTGTGATTTCCCATCCAAAATGTCAATAGCAAATGTGTTTTTATTAAAATAATATATTACCTATTAGTGTTTACTATCCTTTGTATCTATTTGTAACTCTTAGCTATCTGTTTGTAACTATTCGTAGTGTATAGTTAACTGTTTGTAGTGTTAGTTAACTATTGATACTCCCTAATTTGTAGGGTTTGTAATGTTAGTGTTGTAGCGATGAGAGATATTTTCTCCTATTTATATCTTGCTCAAGGCAGGTCGGCCTTCATCTTTTATAAATAAAATATATTTGTTCTAGGTCGGCCCTAGAGAGGAAGCTGCCCAGCTTTGTATATAAAGAGGATGATGTCCTCTCATTTGATCAAGCAATTCAATCACTCCAATTCACACCTCTAGTAGCAGTTCGCCTCCTTGCAGTAGTAGATCAGATTTTTGTAAGAAGTGTTACCATTTGTGCTTTCAAGATTCGGTACAAGGAGAAGTTACATATCTTATTGTATGTGGTTTGGCCTATTCTAGGGCCTGATGTTGTATGCAGTTTCTGCACTTATTATTCTAATATATAAGAGAATATTGTTGTTGGGTTTTTCTCCCTCAAGTAGGAGGGTTTTCCCAGGGTAATCACTATGTTCATTGTCTATGTGTTGCATTTTCTGCTTGTTTACATTTCTGATCTAAAAAAAAAACTAACATGTAAATTCTATAAGAGCAAGGCTCTTCTGTCAATATATGTATCTGATTATTTACCAAATTTACATGGTATCAGAGCGGATTTATTCAGGGCGCCAATATTTTTTTGAATTCGTGGGTCTTGTTTGCTAGAGAAATCGAAGGGTTTGAGATTAAAAAAATCATGGAAGTCTTGAAGGAAGGAAGAGACGCGATTTTAAAATCGCGGGTTTCTTTTTAACCTACAATTTTCGTCTGAAAATTACTTTTTTTACTTGATAATCGCGTGTTTCTGAGGTGCGTTTTCTTCAAACTTGTTGGTGCGGATTTTCTCTGCACATCTGGACGCGTTTAGGGCCACGATTTATCTGATTTGGAGCTGCGATTTTGTGCTCTCTAGGGCCGCGATTTTCAGAGGGGTTTTTATGCGGATCTTTGTCATATTTTATCTGTGTTTTTGGCTTCTCTGAGATGCTTTTGTCTGCTCGTTCTTGGTCGTGTTTTTGCTGTTCCTCCTGGATGCGATTTGAGCTTTTTCCTATCGTGTTTTGAAAGCACTCCTAGATGCATTTCATGAAAACTTTTGGGCTCAAATTTTTCATCACTTTCTGGCTGTAGATTCGCTCGTTCTAGGGACGATTTTTCGTCATTCTCTGGGCTGCGTTTTTTAAAAGACATCTGGGTGCGATTTTGTAGACTTTTGGGCATATTTTTTTGACGGGTTTTTGCTTGCATTTGCTGAGATTCGTATTTGAGGGTTTTTAATTTTTTTTTTCCTGAAAAATTTTTGGAGGATTTTTAATATTTTTTTCCTGAAAAAAAATAAAAAATTCTGGGAGAGTTTTTTTTTTCTTAAAAAAAAATTCTGCGATATGGAAATTTGTGTTTTCGTCCACCAGCGACCTAGGGTTTCTGGTTCAGTTTCCAACTACTTTCAGCTATTTTTTGATATTTTCTAGCAATCTAGAAATTTGTATTTCGTCCACCAGTTGCTAGGGTTTCTTCAACAAATTTAGCCTGTTGTACCCAAAATTAATTTTTGGCATTTTGCTTAAATTGAGCTAAATCGTAAAAATGTCGTCAAAAGTCTGTTTTAGGTCAAACCAAACATAAGGTCTTTGTGGGTTTTTGTCAAGGAACATGTGTAAAGTTCTAAAAAATTGAAAATTAGGGTTTCGTGCCCCTATTTTTAGAGAAACCCCTGAAAATATGACCTTCCCAGAAATTATTGAAAATGATTTTGATAGGATTAATTGACTTCATGATCATACTGGTCAAGTCAGAATCATCAAAAGACATGTTTTACTTTGGTGGGTATATTTCTATTTTTTAGGGACATAGTTAGGAGCTCCGTAGCCATTAATGATAGATTGGCTAGTACCAAGTGCTGAAAGCTAAGCTTCAAAAGCTTCAACGACGCAACCATGTTGGAAAAGGATAAAAAAGATGCCGTTTGATGGAGGAGATTCTAGAAACTGAAAAAAGGCCAAAATTTGGCTAACTTTGGAAAACCACTCCTTGCTACCAAGGAGAAAATTCAGTCAAAGGAGTCAAAAGGCGCCCTTGTTGAAGAAAGGCGCCCTTGAATGAGATGATGCAGACGTGTGTTCCTGAGAAAACTTGTCTTCATGAGATTTCTTTAGCTCCACCCCAACTTTGCAATGAACCTGTTAGCTAGCCTATGAAACAAATCAAACAATGTCTACGGTTGATCATCAGAGCATACAAGATAGAAGGTGAATCAGTGAACTCCAAAGCAAAAGCGCCCTTGCTGGCCAGGGGCACCCTTCTTTTTGAGACACCTGATAAGGTAATCAACAACAGCACGTTCACAGGACCTGTCAAACAGTCAAAGACTGAGATCAAGCAGAAAATGCCAGAGATGGAGATTGAATGAAGAACATTGAAAATGGCTAAGTACCAAGGGAAAAGCGCCCCTACTAAAGAAAGGCGCCCAGTCTTTTGGGCATCCAGATGCAGTCTTTTTGCTCGGTGACCTCCAGGATGACCTCCTCCACTTTGATCGATCTCGACAACGAAACCATTAGTGAAGGCAACAAACAACTCAATCAACTGATGATGAGGATCAAACTAAGGCAGTTCACAACACAAATATAATCAGTCACCAGTAGGGGCGCCCTTGGATTTGAAGGACCTAAACATACCTTCAGGAGTTGAGATACGAGTCATACTTACTAGGATTGAACTGGTCATCCAACGAATCTTCAAGCAAAGTCATCAAACTTGTCAGTCAATGGTGATATCAGATCATAGCACGAAAGGTCCAAAATGGTAGAAATGAGGAATAGTCATGAAAATTGACTAAGTCAAGGCTAAAAGCGCCCCTGCTGAAGAAAGGCGCCCAGTCTTTTGGAGCCTTAGATTCAGTTTTCAAGCTTAACATCTCCTAGGTACATCTCTTCAGCATTGTTCCAGCTTAGCAATGAATCTATCAGCAGCTACTAGAGATCAACTAAAAGACAGAAAGCAAGGGTCCAACAGAGGCACTTTAGCCTGGAAAATAGTGAAAAAAGTGTTCAAACCCAAAATAAATGCCTTAGATGGTCAAGGCAAGATTTGTTGACTTAAGTTCAAATATTTTGGAGGCAAACTTGGCCAAATCATCCCACAATCAATGGAAATCAACCTTTTGAACTTTAGATCATCCCAAATCAGGCTTAAGACATGAGTTGGTGCCCAAACTTTAAGGATTCAGGCTTGAATCACTATATATCAACTCTAGGTGTCCCTTTTTCATTATTTCTTTTGCAGGTTGAAGATCAAAACAACAAATTGCTCTCAAAGACGTCTTTTCAAGATTTGACAAGGGTTTTGGACTGTTCTTCATTATTTTTGAAGATTAGTGGCTCAAAGAGTTTTATTTCTCAAGGGTTGAATCTAGAGGCACATTTTCTCAAGGCAACTAATAACTTCCAATCCACCTTTTGTCTACTTCCTCTTTTCTTGTCGTAGGTTTTCTTGCATGTCATAGAAATCAACAGGCTACCACAAATCTGACCAATTGGGTATGATCAACATAATTTTCCAGTAAAACCCATCTCGTGAAATTTTCTAGAAACAACAAACTTGCTGCCCCTATTTTTGGGGGTTTTTCTGAAAAGTCTCAGAATAAAAAATCTGAGGAATTGGGTTTGTTCAACATTGAAGCATGAACAAAACCCATGTACCAGATTTTTTCTGAAAAAATACTTCTCAACAGGCGCTATTTTTAGGGGTTTTCGGAAATTGTCAGAACAGGGTTGTGTGCACAGTCAATCTTTAAGTCTTTCAGGATGCAGTACTCTCAGGTGCAATACAAGACCAAGATGGCCTTGTACCATGATTTCCTGAAAATGACTGACACAAACTTACATCAAAAGAACCCAGTGGTTGATTCAGAAGATTTGGAGGGCATAAATCAAATCACATTACAAAACATAGAAGAATCTGAATTGCTTCAAGTTGCGTCAATCCCTATCACATTACAGAGCGTGGAGCTTGTAATTGCTTGCATTAAGCATTACAATCCTACCATGAGAGAAATCCGATCAATGGATGGAAGGGTAATCTGCAACTTGAAACCAAGGGACATTGAAAAATGTTTTGATATTCCACCATGCACTACCAATGTAGTCATATCGGTGAAAGAATGCGAAAAGGCATTCGAAGCATCAAAACAAATGTTTGTAGAAAATATGGCTAAAGGTGAAAAAGGCCAGCTTGCCCAAATTGGTTGGACGAGGAGAATTTAGAGACGAGTATGCAATGTTAATCACTCTACTCAACAGGATCACTGGATAGGAAGAGGGCAATTAGTTTCAGTCGTGGATGTACTACGTCATTGCCAAGATTATCAGCAAAATAGAACATTACGATTGATCAGTGACATACTCTAGCAATAGATTACTGGGTTTCTAGAGGCTCATAAGTTCCACATGTGTTCCTATCTTGTATACCTGATTGCCTTCCAAGGCGAGTTCAGGACATTGAACAATGTCCTCGGGGACCTTAGGTGTGCAGAAGGTCCATGAACACTTTTCACGTCTTGAGTTTACTCAGGCAGAACGACATTTCAAACGGATAAGTGACCTCTTCACTATGCACACGGTATGAGACCTCGACCATGAGATGCACATGCATATATCACCAACAGCCAAGGAGGCAATGGTGGACTGGGCAGATTGGTTTATCCAATTTCCTACCTTCACCTACATACGCGTGTATGGTTACAATGGTCATCCCGCCATGATGCCATGCTACCCTTCAGATAGGGTAATTTTCATGGAGTTCCTAAGGTAGTTGGCCGAGGTTCACACTCACCTACGCCTAAAGAAGAAGCCAGCTGTGAACTTTCCCATTCAGATGGGACTCTATAGATGTAGAATAGCCGTAGATGCCAAGTTGATGAGCCAAGAAACGGTGAGACTCAATCTCAAATACCTCATTAAGAGAAGGTCATATGATCCCAGAGGCCTCTATGCAGCGCATCTTGAGCAATGCTCATCACACGAATCTTCTGTGGAAGATTACTGGGTCAATTGTGACGATGAGTTTGAGGTACGAAGAAGGAACTATAGCCGGTTTAGGCTCTCACAAATTGCTGACTTTATGTCAGAAGACATTGAGGGCCTATCTGATGATGAAGGGGAAGTCGTTCTCCCCTCGTTCTTTGTAGATTCAGTGGACTCACAACCACTCGGAAGAGTGGATTGGTATGCTAAAGAAAATACATCTATAGAGGAGAGAACGAGTAGAGTTGTCAGAAACAGCCAACTCTACCTAGACAGCAAGAAGACAAGGAAGGTAGTACTTCCCCAAACAGAGCTGCCACCGGTTCGGTCTACACTACCTTCCACGTCAAGGAAGAAACCCATACAGAAGTAGTGGAGCAATCCTCCCAAAGGGATGCGGATGTCAAGGTACACGAAGGGAAGAACACAGGGGTTACATGTGGAGATAGCCACACACACACCCGAGATAGTCATGGGAATTGCTGCCCCCGAGCCAATGATTGAGATAGTCACTGCAGAGACAAAGCCAATAGCGGAAGCAGAAAAGGTGCCTATGATAGAGACAAAGCCACTTACATCACCACCATCACAGCAGTCACAAGTCCCCATCGACTTGGACTCTCCACCGAGAGACATCACTCTAGCACAATCTCATTCATCGAGCGTTTAGGGGCCCAATATTCCTCCTTTCAACAAGGCTAGCTGGGATTCTATCTGGCTTGAGGATTTCTTAGGAAGGAAGAGGGAAAGGCCATCATACGAGCTTGACTTCACAGAGTTCGATCATGTCCCACAAGACATGTAGGCAAAGAAATTGAAGAAGCAAGTACATGTGGAAAGGAATGCAGAGAATGAGTTCATTATAGAGACTGTTGCCCCACCTGAGGACAAAAACATACATGAGGTACAAGTTGAGGACTTCACATTGTCCAAACTTAACCTTGGAAAGACCACACGTCAGGTGGAGGCAGACCTTCTCGGAATTGCCTCAGTGAGCGTCCAAGAGAGGATGGCTAAGGATGGAAAGGACAAAGCAGCAAAGGCTGAAAATCAACAGTTGAGAATGTACATTTCTAGCTTAATGCACGACACCCCGAACGTCTCAGCCTTGCCACAGGAATTGTTGGATCTTCTCGCAGAGCAAAACCATCATCAGTTGATGACATATGGAAAACACTTGAGAGATCAAGTGGAGGAATTTGTTATCCGAGGATGATGTATATTGGTGGAGCTATACCAGTTAAGGGATAGAGCATATGGACTCCGTGTAGAGATTCAACAGTCGGAGCAAAAGATAGCAGAAAAGAGGCCAGGCGATGAAATCACAATTGCAGACTTGCAATTGGCTTATCAATCAGTCTTCTCTGAGGAAAACAAGCAACATCTTTTTGCTTGGAAAGAACAGCTGGGATACAAGGTGAAAGCCTATGATGCCAATTTTGTAGGACTGATTGACTACCGATGGGTTGTTGCAAATATTATCAACTTCGCAAGAACGTTGGTAATATCCTTCCCTCACATAGAATATCAGCGCGAGGGAGGAGAGTACATTGAGCTAGGTACAGTGCAAAATCAATTTCGGGATGTCATCCGCAACACATTCCTCGATGATCTTGATGGTTGCAAGTTGGCCAAAGTGGCAGCCTTGTCTACCAAGTTAGATGACGCAGCTGCGAAGTGCATTGACTTTCAACAACAGCTTGTGACAAGCGAAGTAATGCTAAAGCGCCACACCATCATCTTGCAAAGCATTGATTACCTAGAGGCTGAGGAGATCAACGACTGGATAGAGACGCTATTGACCAGTGGTGATGAGTTGTAAAGCACCTCAAGAAGGACGTCCTACCCTCCAGAAAGACATTAAATATGATTGGAGTTAACTTGATGCCCCTTTCCAAGTTAACTCCACATCCCACAGATCATGCATTGTCAGATCCCACTAATTGAAGATGTCTAATTTAACTTCCATAATTTGTGGATTTCAGATCTCCACTAAACGTGGATGTCTATTTTGGAGGCACACTCTGTAATAAAGTTCACCTTTAGTTTAGTTTTAGTCAATTGAAGTATTTTCCAGTTGACTCTTTGTTTAGTTTCAGTTAACTGAAGTAGATTTCCAGTTAATTGATTGCTCACCTACTTTTTAGACATAGGAATAAATCTTGCTGATTGGAAAGAATTGATTGTTAACTCAAGGAGATTTTAGGGTTGCCTACTCCTTTGAGTTCTATAAATAAGAGCCTTGGGCTCATTATTTGTTAACCTTTACTTACTATGCAAAATTGTTGCGCCATTGTTGCCAACAAGTTTGAAAGTGATTATTTGTTCACTCTTGGATGAGAGTTAATTGGTTTGATGAGCAATTGTGCATGATTTTGTGCCTTTGCATGTCCGAATTCTTTGTAACTCGTTGAAGAAATTTGAAGAAGAAAATCAGAAGGTGCTTGCATTTTGATCCAAATATTTGAGTTCTTTCAACGTTTTGTGTTTATAGCTTGTTGTTTCAATCTCCTCCTTGGACAAGGGTTCCTCCTCCTTAGATATTTTGTCATTGACATTTATCTTTTGATGTTGTTCAATGAATTGTCTTTCAGCTTACACTTTGGATAGGTGTAGTCACCTCCTCGGGAATCTTGTTAGCCAAGGCATCGTATATTGTTGTTTCTAGTAAGCTGTTTCCTAGCCTATACCTCGAACAAGGGTTCCTCCTCCTTGGCAAGTCTGAGATCCAACTTATCGAAAAGAGTGTTTGCTTGCACAAAGCCTTATTTCCAGCGTAGATCTGAGAGTTCAGAGCCTCAGACTCATTCTAGCGAGACGGTCGGACCAAGTAATCCAACCATCCATTCTCGCTCCTATGCCCTCATGCTTTGTTTATCTTGGGGAGATAGGATAGATTAAAAGATAGTTTAGTCGTAGTTAAGATCTGCAGAAACTAGAGAAAAGCTTAGCTACAACACATTGTGTTTGTGCACCCTTGTGTCTTGCTGTTGAGTAAAAACGATAGAACCTTAGTCTACTGTACTTTTTTTATGCATAACATCAGCAAAGAGGGATCTTCCTCTCTATAATCCAAAGGAGCAGTACTATAACACTTGCAATAGCTGACTGTTTCCAATAAGCATTCCAAAGGTGCTAATTGAAACGCTAACACAACCTTTTAGGTATTTTTTTGTACCCTGAGCATTTGTGTTTTCAATTTGCAGAAATTCTTCTTTGTGCCTCGAAATCTGTATTCAGATTTCTTCTTGGGTTCAGGGTGTGTTGTCTTGAATTTTGTGCCGTGTATCTACTTGTGTCATCTTTGTTTTTCGTGCCTCGAAAAGCTTGAAGCATGGCCTCTTTGACCAACATCATGTTGGACAATAGTCAAAAGTTCAATAGTCGCAACTACAACACATGGAAGCAGCGTATGATGACGATATTTGAGTATCGATGTCTTGACTAGATTGTTCTGGGCACCAAGACACGACCTTTCACCGTTGATAAGGATCAGGAGAGGTTTGATGAGCAAAATTGGGAAGTGGTTATGCTCATAAAGTTATCAGTCATTGATGACTAGTTACCTCTGGTTCCTTCACGTAAATCAACGAAGGAGATTTGAGATCTTCTGAAAGATCTTCATGAGACTTCCGACAAAAGTTGTGCGTTCTTTTTGAAGAACATGTTGTTTTCCATTGTCATGGGTGAGAATACACCTGTACAAGCACACTTGACTAGGATCAAGGACATTCGAGATCAGCTTGAGGCTACTGGTCAGAAGATGGAAGAAGAAGATATGGTGGTGATCACTCTGAAGAGTTTACCACATCCGTATGAGCACTTCATTGAGATGCTCAACATTACAGTGACTAATGTTGACTTGACATTTCTAGATCTCTGCAACAAACTTCTACAACAGGATCGTTGGAAAGAACAGTTTGGTACTAGTGCCACTTCATCCTCTTTTGTGCAGGCATTCCCTACAAAGACATTTCAAAAGAATAAGGGGAACCCTTTGTCCTTTTAGCAACACAATTAGGGGCAATCTTTAGATTCTACGAAGTCAAAGAATATTCAGTGCAATTATTGTCACAAGTTTGGCCACATGAAGAAGGATTGCTGGAAATGCTTGGCCTCTGAACAAGGCAAGCAAAAAGAGTCTAGACTGAAAGCACATATGGCGGAGCACATTCAGCAGAAGGAGTCTGCCTTCTTTGCATTCATGGCAAAGAGTCCTACAGATCATGTAAACACTTCTGCTTGGTACATTGACTTTGGTGCTTCACGCCATTTCTCGCATCGCCGGGATTGGTTCATTCCTTTTAGAGATTCAGTTATCTTTGGAGGAGGCAAAGAGTATACTGTTGTCAGCAAGGGGCAACGTTCATATTCAGTCTGGTGGGAGAAATTTGATATTTCTCGATGTATACTTTGTACCTGGCATGGAGTTGAACTTATTTTCTATAAGTCAGATTATGACACTCTTCTCAGTTGGACATCGTCTTCAGTATGCATACATGTAGTATTGTTGACAAAAAGACACAAACTACAGTCATTCAGGGACTTGAGGATCATGGTCTTTATAGACTTGTTGATTCTGGTGAGTCTCAAAAGCACGCTATGGCAGCCAGAAGCACTTCTATCAGCAGTCTCTGGCATCAGCATTATGGGCACTTGAACATGCACTATCTCTCTCAGTTATCACGAGATGACCTTGTTGGTGGTCTACCTGTGATTCAGACTCAAAATCAATGGAGTTTGTGAGGCTTGTCAGGCTGGAAAGCAACATCGAACTCCTTTCTCCGATGGCGACTCATGGCGGGCTTCAAGGGTTTTACAATTGGTCCATGTTGATGTATGTGGTCCAATGCACACGCCTTCTGGTACTAGATCCAGGTATTTTTTACTTTTTGTTGATGATTTCAGCAGAAAGATGTGGGTGTATTTTTTGAAGCTTAAATCAAAGGAGTTTAGTATATTTCAGTAGTTTCAGGCCTTGGTGGAAAAAGAGTTTGGTTCTTCTATTATTACTCTTAAGTCTGATAATGGGGTGGAATTTTGTTCCAAAGATTTTTCCACATTTTGTGTTGCACATGGCATAAAACGCCAATTCACCACACCTTACACCCCTCAGCAGAATGGTGTAGTTGAGCGCAATCGCACCATTACTGAAATGGCACGTTCTATTGTTGGAGCATAGACATGTTCTTAGGACGTTTTGGGTTGAAGTAGTGTATACTGCTGTTTATCTTCTGAACAGATCTACTCATGTTGTGAAGATGACTCCTGAAGAAGCATAGACATGTTCTTAGGACGTTTTGGGTTGAAGTTCTGCTGATCTTCCACTAGCTCCTGCACGTAAGTTCCTCCAATGCCTTGCTTAGCGCACTAAGTTGGATTCCAAGAGCAAGAAACTCATGTTTACAGGTTATAGTGAGAACCATAAGGCATACAGACTGATAGATGCAGACACCGATCATCTAATCTTCAGTCGTGATGTCGTGGTTGATGAGAATTGTGGGCTCTTCTATCAGTCTTCTCCTGTTTGTTCTAAGGTTCAGCCTCCAAAAGATTCTAATTTGGGTGTTTATCTTCCACTTGGTCCACTTTATGGGAGGGATTTCGCAGAGGTGCAAGCACCTCAGTAGCCGCTTCCACCACCGACCCCTATTTAGCAAGATCTGGATGTTCTTCCAGATATGATAGTTCTAGCTAATCCAGTAGAGGTTGTTCCTCTTGATTCCGATATTGGTTCATCTACTCTTCGGCCTAAATGGTGGGCTTCGACGATTGGTGCTCTTCATGATGATGAGTTACTAGAGGGTAGATCTGCTCGGAATAAGAGCAAATAGTAGAATATAGTGAATTTTTCTCTTATGGCCAACCTTCATAGCATTGCGGAGCCTTAGACATATACAAAGGGTAAAGGCACACCTGAGTGGGAATAGGTTATGACAGCTAAACATCATAGTCTCATGCAGAATCACACTTGGGAGCTTTCAGATCTTCCGCATTGGAAGAAACCCATAGGCTGCAAATGGGTTTATAAGGTTAAGTATAAGGCTGATGGAACCCTTGATAAATACAAGACTAGGTTGGTAGCCAAACAATTTTCACTACAAGAGGGCATTGACTATGAGGAGACTTTTGCTCCTACAACCAAGATGAGTACCATTCGGCTTGTCCTCTCGATAGCAGCTCAGTTTGGATGCAAAGTCCATCAAATGGACGTAAAGAGTGCCTTCCTCAATGGTAATTTGTAGGAAGAAGTTTACATGACGCAACTTGCTGGTAAAGAACACCAAGTATGCAAACTGGTGAAAGCACTCTATGACCTTAACCAGGCACCACGGGCTTGGTACATGAAGATTGATTAGTACCTTATTGATCATGGCCTTCAGTGAAGTCCTTCTGACTCTAATCTATATGTCAATCGGATTGGTAATGATATCTTGTTCCTAGTTGTCTATGTTGATGAGTTAATCATTACTGGTAGTTCAAATCATCTGATTGAGGAGATCAAACATAATCTCAGTCAATCATTTGACATGACAGATTTGGGACTCCTCCATTATTGCCTCAGTATTGGCAGTCTCCTGACAGTACCTTCATTTCACAATTGAAGTATGCCAAGAGCTTGTTGGACAAGTTCCATATGATGGATTGCAAACCAACATCTACACCTATGGAGAGGGCTGAAGTTATTAGCCCAGTTGGATTCACCCGTGCAAAACGAATCAGAATTCAAGCAACTTGTGGGCAACCTCATCTACCTCGCTGCCACTAGACCTGACCTTAGCTTTGTAGTGAGCTACATCTCTCGCTTCATGTTAGCCCCTAAAGCTGAACATTGGGTTACAGCGAAGCGTGTGCTGAGATATGTGAAAGGCACTTCTGACCTTGGCATTTTATATGGAAGGTGCAAAGATCCAAAGCTGATTGGTTATACAGACCTAGATTGGGCAGTTTCTACCGATGACAAGAAGTCTACTTTAGTGTATGTATTCAGTTTGGGTACAAGTGCAATTACATGGACTAGCAAGAAGCAACGGGCAGTGATTCTCTCCTCGACTGAAGTAGAATATCGAGGAGCTGTTAAAGTAGCTTGTGAGGCAGTTTGGCTTCGAATGATGCTCTTGGACATGCAAATGTCTCAAGTAGGACCTTCCCTCTTATATTGCGATAATCAAGGGGTGCTGAACCTTGCCAAGAATCCAGTCTTCCATGAACAGACAAAGCATTTTGATCTTCATTGTCACTTCATCCACCAACTTGTCGAAGACGGATCCATAGCATTGCAGTATGTTCCGACAGAGGATCAGATTGCGAATATTCTCACCAAGTCTTTGAGCTCGGATAAGTTCGTCAAATTTAGTGGGCTTCTTGGTGTAGTTGATAGATCGACCATTAAGGGAGGGTATTAAAATAATATATTACCTATTAATGGTCACTATCCTTTGTATCTATTTGTAACTCTTAGTTATCTGTTTGTAACTATTTGTAGTGTATAGTTAACTGTTTGTAGTGTTAGTTAACTACTGATACTCCCTAATTTGTAGGGTTTGTAAATTCTATAAGAGCAAGGCTCTTCTGTCAATATATGTATCTGATTATTTACCAAATTTACATTTTTGGCATATTCAACAATTATAGAAACCTTCCAATCAACAAATATATCAGTCATAGAGCAAAAATAAGGTTTCCTAGGTAGGGCATCAACCATCACATTATTCTTTCCCTTAACATACTCAATGTCAAAATCATAGGTTTGCAACTTACTTACTCTTTTTTGTTGTCCATCGTTCAAATCCTTCTGATTGAAAAAGAACTTCAAGCTTTTATGATCTGCTTTCACCACAAACCAAGTACTTGGTGAGCACACCGTTATATTGAGAGGGGTGGGGGTGGTGAATCAGTATAACAACAATCTTTTACTTTTGCAACCTTGATATCATAAGCATATTAATTGCATAACAACAACATCATAAGATGCAATAATTACACAACACAAGGAGAACATGAGATTTACGTGGAAACCCTTCTGGGAGAAAACCACGGCAAAAATATTGCTTTTATTAATCTTCTTTTCTACAAATTCTAGAGGTACCAACCCCTCATTCAATTTGTGAGCACCAACCCACTAGAGAGTGAGCACCAACTCCCACTTCTGAATTTGTAGGCACCAACCTACTAGAGGCTCCAACCTCCACAGCTAAGCACCGACTTAGCAAGAGACACCAATCTCTCCTTTAGGAAGCACCAACTTCCAAAACAAAGTTCCACCTTGAATGTTGCTTCTTCAATGGGTGATGGTCAATTAGATCTTTTGTTCAATACTATTCCTCTTGAATTTATCTTCCTTGAATGATCTCCAAATATATCTTCATATATCTTCTTTTTCAATTCTTCATACAAAGCTGCTTTTATTAATGACCTTCTTGTAATGCTCTTCACAAAATTGATACAATCACTTCCATATGTATTCCTTTTAGATCTGCATATACTTCTTTTAAATCTGCATGTTCTTTGTCAAGTTTGCATATAGCCTTCGTCAAATATGTATATCTCCTTTATTCAAACTGCTTATATCCCTTATCAAATCTGCATCATGAAGCCTTCACAAATATGCCCAGAGAGTCTTCATAAATCTGCTCATACAATTCCATAAATCTACTTACTGTTTGGAAGGATATTCTATTAAACTCTCTTACTTTTCACACTTCTCACTCATCTCCTTTTTATGCTATTCCAATATACCTCTTCACTAAGAGAGGTGACTCTTCATAAGTCTGCAATATTCTTCATATATATATTTTAACTCTGCTGTAGTAAATCAGAAATATTCTTTTCATTCCTTCATGGATATTTGACTCACTTCCTTTTTGATATGCCTTTTATTTCATTCTCCTTTTTTCTCCTCTTTTCTTCAATACTTAAATCATTATTTATATCTTTATGCCTTCAGGAAGAGAGGCATCTCTTTGAAGAGAGATGTCTATTAAAAAGACATCACCTTTGGTTAAACTAGTTTCTACCTTTTTTAAATTAAAAAAAACTAATCTCTGCCTTTCATTTATTTAAGGGATTGCTGCCTTAATCATGTCTATCGCTGCTTTTATAATTCTTATTAATAGCCTTTATGCATTTATGCTTTTAGACTTGATTCCCAATTGCCTTTTATTTTTGTCCTATTCACTATGAGTTGCTGTTTTATATTAATTACTCCTTGCTTCACTTTAATCGCTGTTTTTTTTATAAACATTAATGCTGCCTTTTGTGAACTAATTCAAACCTTTAAATTGTTGTTGCTTCATTCATATGATTGTTGTCTTCATATTAATATAATTGCTGCTTTTGTTTATTATAAATTGCAGCCCCTTATTAATTAGTTCACTACCTTAGCAATATTAATCACTCTTCCTTTAAAATCTGATGATTTACTGATTATCATTTTAACTTTAGATGATATAGTTCTTGAGTTATCTTGCAACATAATGTTCCTTTCTTGTTCTTCTTCTGACATCCTTGATTTGTTGCATGAAATGCATCCTGTATGGAGCCACACGAAGTATATTTTCTAAAACTTTCTTTCTTTCATATGTTGTGGACATTCTTGCTGCACTACGAATGTGACTCAGGGTACGATCAAACCCTCCAAAGTTCTCTCTTGCTATGGAAACCATACTCCCCACCCTAGAGTTCTCATATGGTAATGTATATAAGTATCCATGTGAATAAAAAACTTGACTACATCTCTACCACATTATGTTAATGGCTTGTGCCATATATGTCTCCACATAGCTGTGTCATATATGTTTCCACGTCAGCCACGTCCTCATTTACTAAATCAAATATAATAATCAACATTTTTCATAACCTTTAACATTTTGGTTGTCTCTAGAATCATGTTACGGGACTCTAATAATCCCTTTGGTGGTCATGGAAGAAAGCTCGTCCTTGCCTTCAAATATGCTATCTTCTGTCATGCTCGATGCCATTCATCATGACATTAATTTCCTTTGACATCAATGACAATTTCCAACAATCGTCTATATACTTTTGAAATCAATGACATTATCAAATTGTCAATATATCCTTCACATCAATGATAATATTTCCAGCAGTACCGCCTAAATTTGGTCAATGCATGCATGATGGCTAACATCTCCTTGTCGTAAATAGAGAAGCTATTCTCTATCTCCTTGAACTTCCTGCTCTCAAATGCTATGGGGTGTCTATTTTGCATCAAAATTGCTCCAATCTTGTCTCCTGAAGCATCACACTCTAAAACAAAAGGGAGTGAGAAATTTGGAATAACCAAATCGTGACATGAATTCATTAACTCCTTGTACTATCCCTAAATACTAATAGGGATAATAGAAAAATAACAATATCTCCAAAATGCAATAAAAAATTCTGAAATTTTATTTGCAAATAGAAAACTCAACAACAAACTCAGATTTATGCTCAAAATATTTTTCTGATTTTTCTATGATTTTATAGGAATTTTTGAATATTTCTGAATATAGAAAAGTTGCAGAAAATCCACCAAAACTGCCTGAATTTTTTTGAAATGCATTACACTGATTTTTTTTCTATTTTTCTGAGATAAAATTGAAATGGGTATGCAGATTTAAAAATAAAATACCTCAGACCTTTATCAAACCCTAGTCGTCTTCCAAATATGGCGTCAACTCCCAAAATAAATCAGCACTAGCTCTGATTTTTTGTTGCCATTGTCAAGAATGTTCAAAAATATGAAAATCCATGCTGAAGTTACTCCAAACCTGAACCTTAGACTTTGAATTTTATCTCCAATTTGGCCTCCAAACTTGATAGACAATTGCAGCCCTGAAAATTGATGTGCTAGGGTTTCACAAACCAAAGCTCTTCCATCGTAACACACCCTTTTGACTAGGGGGAGCTTGTATGTCTCTTTGAAACTAGGGATACTCAAGGGTTTTAGACCTTAAGCCAAGTTGCAGCAGCAATAAACAAAAGCCTCACAACATAATGAGCTCTAAAAGACCCCTAGAGAGTTATATAATAACTCTCAAAGAGATGAATTAATCTCAGCCCTTGAATCACCACCTCTTAATCCAAAGCTCCACATTAAAAACCTAAAAATTGATCCAAGAAGCTCCTTGAAAACCCATGCCCCCTTTGCCTTTTTATCACATGCTTTTTAAAATCACTTAAAGTACATAAAAAGGGGACAACTTAAGTCTTTTGGCTAGGAGTTACTTAAGTTGCCTAAAAAGACGTGCCCACAACTTAAAATAACTTAAGTTCACTTAAAATACTTAAGTTCACTTAAGTTGTATAAAAAGATGTGCACACAACTTAAGAATAGAATTGATAACAAGCCAAAGACTCCAATACTTACCCAATGATGTTCGAAGTCCTCTTCCTCTTGGGTAATCCAAGGAAAGGACAACCAATATGCTGTTAATGCTCATTGTTTGAGTTGGGTATATTACAGTCCTCCCCACCCAAAGAATGCTTGTCCTCAAGCATTTGTAGACTAGGAGGCTTAAGAATCTCCTCTCCCTCCCATGTTGCATCCTTTAGAGGCAAGTTTTTCCACTTGATGAGATATTCAAAAATTACTTTATTCCTTGACCTTTTCTCTCTTACTATTAAAATTGTTTTTGGAATGAGTATCAATTTACCTTCTTCATCCATAGGAGGCAATTTTGTAGAAGAAGTCACATGCTTTCCAAGAGCCTTTTTGAGGTATAACACATAGAAAACATTGTGAATTTTGCTTGTAGATGGTAGTTCCAATTCATATGCTACTTCACCAATTTGTTTAGTCACCTTGAAGGGCCCATAAAACCTCGGTTTAAGCTTTTTTGCCCCACTAACTTTCAATGAAGATTGTCTACAAGGTTGAAGACAATTAAAATATTTAATGTAATATTAATGGTCATCTTTTGCTTTTTTTAGCTTTAGTCTATTTTTAGCCTATTTCCATTTTCTTTAGTTATCATTGTAAATCTATTTAAGGAGCCTTCTTCTCCTTTGTTAATATATTGATTATTTTTCCAGTCTTTCTTGTAATATGGTATCAGAGTAGGTTTGAGTCTCCCTCACGGTATGGCTCAGGATTCTAAGAGGGCCTGCTGAAGATTTTGTGAAGTTTGTTTGTTTCTGGTGAAAAACGTATTGGTTTGTGGTTTTTTTTGAAGAAAAATCACGAATTTATTTCATGCAATTTTTCGAGGGTTCTTCTAAAAAATCGTGGTAGATTTGAAGAAAAAAATTCGCGCAACTTCTTGTTTTTGCATTTGTGTTTTTTTCAAAAACACAAACCTTTGTTTGTGTTTTGTATTCGGATGAAGGTTTCTTTGAAAAAAAGCGATGTCTTTCTGGGCTTTTGTCGCACGATTTTTATGCATTTTGAGAGTGTTTTGTGACCTTTGCAAGTCGCGAGGGTTTGTGTAGACGTTTTGTGCGTTTCTAAGCGCGTTTTTGGGTACGATTTCTTCCCGTTCTTGGCATGCGAATAAAACCAGTCTAGATGCGATTTTCATTTGTACCTGGCCGCGTTTTTCTTCTTTCTGGGTATGTTTTTCAGCCTCGGTTTTGGTCGCGATTTCTTATTTTCTTGGATGCAACTTGTATCTGGGTGGCGTGGTTTCCTCTCTGTTGCATTTTGGACTCTATTAGCCGTGATTTTCACCTTGTTTGGACACAATTTCAGAGGCTTTTGGGCCGCATTCTTGCTTCTTTTTTGGATGTGATCTGTGCCCTAGCTTAGGCGTCTCTGCTAGGCACGATTCTCAGCATCTTTCTATCCTCGTTTTTCCAGATTTTTCAAAAATTGTAGGTCATTTTCTGCATTTTTCTGAGCCGACAAGGGTCTTGAAAATATCTCCTTTGTTTGAGGTCAGAATTTTTTTTCAATTGTAGATTCTTGGTGGGTTTTTCAAGATCTTTTCTGGGCTGCCTTCAGATTTTTTGGGTACTTTGAAATTTGTACCTTGTTTTCCGTGCTAGTGGATTCTCCTAAAAAATTGTGATGGGCTTTTGTTTCTTTTTGCTTGAAAAAATCTTGGGAGGGTTTTTTCTTGAAAAATTAAGGGTCTGTTCCTGTATGCCGTAGTCAGGGTTTCTGCAGTTCGGGAGGGCTCTCTGATTTCTGTAAAGGGTTTTACCATTTTTCCTTAAAAACAATGTTTTGTATGTTGATTCGTGTTTTGAATTTTGTGCCAACTACTTGTTTGGGTTTTTGTAATTCGCAGAATTGTGTGGGATTCCTTTTGTGGGTTTTTACCATTTTTTCGAAAAAAATGATGCTTTGTAAACTTCAGTTTTAGGGTTTTGCGATTTTTACTTCAAAAATTGTGGTTTGTTGCAGTTTGTTTTGGTCACACCTAGAGTTGCTGGGGTGAACATCTGCACATTTGACTTCTTGCAATCTGTTTTGGGGCGTTGTGCTCATCTGCAAAAGTTTTGAAGGTTTGCCAATTTTTCCTCAAAATTGTGGCAGCTGTTCTCCGTGTGTCTCTGGTTTGGAGGGACAGCTTTATTAACCAACATCAGGTTGGATGTTTTGTGATCAATTTTCGTTATTTTGTGAAGTTCTGTAGTTTCTGGGAGGGTTGGTGGCAGATTCATCTCAAGTGGCAGAGTCAGTGGTAGGCTCTTGTCTTTGTTGCAAAAGCCTTATGAGAAGAAGGGGCAGCCTTCTCTGTTATTTCTTTGGGTAGACTTAGTATGATGACTGTTAAGGGAGGGTATTAAAATATTTAACGTAATATTAATGGCCATCTTTTGCTTTTTTTTAGCTTTAGTCTATTTTTAGCCTATTTCCGTTTTCTTCAGTTATCATTGTAAATCTATTTAAGGAGCCTTCGTCTCCTTTGTTAATATATCGATTATTTTGCCAATTAAAATATTTAATGTAATATTAATGGTCATCTTTTGTTTTTTTAGCTTTAGTCTATTTTTAGCCTATTTTCGTTTTCTTTAGTTATCATTGTAAATCTATTTAAGGAGTCTTCGTCTCCTTTGTTAATATATCGATTATTTTGCCAATCTTTCTTGTAATAAAGATGTAGAAATACCATGTTTCCTACCTCAAAAGACCTCTCAACTCTACGGCAATCAACATATTTCTTTTGCCGTTCCTGTGCAATCTGAATATTATCCTTAAGTGCCTTAAGGTTATTTTGGTTCTCTTTCGTCTACTCAAGAGCTTTTGGAGCTCTAGAATCAGAAAAAACCAAATCCACAAATGTAGAAGTTTCATAACCATACAAAGCTTTGAAAGGCATCATACCTATACTCATATGATATGTAGTGTTGTAACAGAATTCTGCCAAATGTAACCACTTTGCCCATGCTTTTTGCTGCCCCGAGACATAGTTCCTCAAGTAACCTTCAAGCCATTTATTTACAATTTCAGTTTGACCATTTGTTTGAGGATGATAACTAGTGCTATGATCGAGTTTTGTTCTAGCTAGCTTCATCAACTCTTGCCAAAAAGTGCTGATGAATATGCAATCTCTCACTTATAATTCTTTTTGGCACACCATGAAGTCTAAAAACTTGTTCAAAAAACAGACCAATAACTTGTGGTGCTTTAAACTCAAAAGGCATTGGCATGAAATGAGCATATTTAGTGAGTCTATCCACCACAGCAAAAATACAATCCTTACCATTGACCTTAGGCAGCCTAGTAATGTAATCCATCAATATTTGTTCCCACTTTTGATTTGGAATGGGAAGTGGTTGTAACAGCCCTGTCGGGAAAGAAACTTCAGCCTTGATTTTTTGGCACTCTATGCATTCCCTCACATGTTTGAGGACATCATCTTTCATACATTTCCATGAGAATCTTTCACGAATGTACTTGTATGTCTTCAAATAACCTAGATGACTAGCAAGCTGATTGTTATGGACAACAGTAAATTTTTTATGTTTGAGCTTACTTTCCGGTACTAAATAGATGACATCATTCAACACTTTATACCTTTCATCATCAATTTTATCATCTAGAATATCACAAGCATGCTGATTTTTGAATATTTTGCTAATATGTGATCCTTCCAAGAAGCTGAAATTTTTGAAAGTGAGCAAAATGAAGGGTTTCTAGATAATGCATCAACAACAACATTACTTTTTTGCTTGACAAATTCAATGTGAAAACCATACCCTTAAGCTTGCTTACCCAATGTTGTTGCATCTCATTTAATCCTTTTTGCTCCATGAAAAACTTGAGGCTATTATGATCAGTCCTCACTATAAACTTGCTGCCCACAAGATATTGACTGAAACTTTTAATGTGCATGCATGATTGCCAACATTTCCTTGTCATATGTGGATAACCTCCTTTCAGCCTCATTCAATTTTCGGCTCTCATAAGCAATTGGATGCTTGTCTTGCATCAAAACAGCCCCAATACCAATATCGTATGTATCACATTCAAGCACAAAAGGTTTAGAGAAATCCGGTAGAAACAAAATAGAACAAGTACTCATTACCTTCTTAAAATAATCCATGATTCTTTGAGTCTCAACCGTCCAAACAAAGGCATCCTTATTGGTCAAATCTGTCAAAGGAGCAGTTAATAAAAAAAACCTCTTCACAAATCGTCTATAGTATGTGCATAGACCAATGAAGCCCCTCAATTGGGACACGTTCTTTGGTGGTGGCCAATCAAGTATAGCTTGAATCTTCTCTCTATGTGCTTTCACTCCACCTCCCCCAATGACATATCCCAAATATAATAGCTTAGTCATACCAAACTCACACTTAGAGGCTTTTGCAAAAAGGGAGTTAGCTGCTAAGATACTTAACACCTCATCAAGATGCTGAATATGCTCCTCCCATGTCCTGCTGTATACTAAGATGTCATCAAAGAAAACCAACACAAATTTCCTTAAATGCTTGTTGAATACATGGTTCATGCAAGATTGAAAAGTAGTTGGAGCATTTGATAACTCAAAGGGCATCACCAAATATTCGAAATGACCATAGTGGCACCTGAAAGCTATTTTGTGCACATCCTGCTCTCCGACCCAAATTTGATGGTATCCTGAACGAAGATCTATTTTGGAGAAATAGATCGCTCGATGTAGCTCATCCATCAACTCATCAATATGCGGAATAGGATACTTGTTCTTGATGGTCTTCTTATTTAACACATGATAATCAATGCACATCCTCATAGTACCATCCTTCTTCACCAAGTCAATAGGAGAAGCGAAGGGACTAGAACCAGGCCGTATATGTTTTGCATCCAATATCAATCTCATCCTTGAATTGTTGAGGATGATGGTAGGTTGGTAACAATTGGCTTGCTATCCACAAGCTCAATAACATGCTCAAATCCATGATTTGGAGGTAGTCCATGTAGTAAATATGAAAATGCCACACTATGCTTGTCCAACAAGCCCTATATGTCAACATGATATCCATGCTGTCCTGTATTGGTAGACTTATCTAAAATGAAAGATTGTATTGCTCACTTAGCCTTTGAATGCGAAAAAACTCTCGCCATCCTTCTAGCTAAAATAACTCTAGGAGCATCTGAAGATAAGCCTCGTAATACCACCTTTCGACCACTTGCTGTGAAACTCAACTACGTAGTCTTAAAGTCTGTGACATAGGGACTTATAGAATGCAACCATTGAATGCCCAACACAACATTGATATCCTCAATGTCAAGAACATAAAAGTCATCAGTAAGGTTGTAATTACCCAAGGTCATACTCAATTGTGGGACATGATTAACACAACGCAACATCGTGCCACTCGCTATCCGCACTCAGAAACCATCATGCCCCTCAACTTGCAAGCCCCACTTCTTCACATAGGACGACGAATCAATGAAGTTGTAGGTAGCTCCACTATCAATCAACACAACTACTCATTGTCCCTGCATGACACCCTTTACTCTGAAGGCGTTAAAATGAGGAGTGGTAGTGAGGGTTGCAATTACACCATCCATCCAGGCAAAATCATCCTGGTGCTCATCTGTGTCTATTTCCCCATCCATGTGTTCATGCTGCTCATCAAGAACTTGTGTCTCCTCCAACTCATCATCACTAGATAGTAGATTCCTTTAAGACCTCAATCTAATGGGCCTTGCCTCCACTTCTACATTTATGTTCAGGTGTCCAAGGCTCACGACAATCAAAGCAAAGCCTCTTTTGTCTCAACTCATCTCTTAAATCACGAGATTCACCACCAACTGGCTTAGATATCTTACTCGTTGGTCTATTATATTTTGGTTTTTTGTTTGTCCTTTGTGGAAAACTTTGCGATA
Source organism: Sequoia sempervirens (assembly GCA_007258455.2). NCBI lineage: Eukaryota > Viridiplantae > Streptophyta > Pinopsida > Cupressales > Cupressaceae > Sequoia > Sequoia sempervirens. The sequence continues at coordinate 256,014,500 of VDFB02353493.1, forward strand.
AGGGTCTTTGCGGAAACTTGCTAGGAAACCTAGCTTGTGGTGTAGATAGCTCCATATTCCTTGCATGCTTAATAGCATCCTGCAAGGTTGGAAGATCAAAAGCTTTGACCCAACCTCTAAGAGGTTCTGACAAACCCTCTATGAACCACAAAATTAGCCTCCTCTTGGACACATCAGAAATCATTACCGACAACCACTGAAATTATGAAATGTATGCATCAAGTGTCCCAACTTGTCTCAATTGAGCCAACTCTCTGAAGTGTGCCTCTGAATCCTTGGAGTCAAATCGCTCTATCAATGTAGTGCAAAATTGATCATAAGAGACTATCGCACCATGACCTTGTGTCACTAAACCATGATACCACCACTGGCGTGCAGCTCCTTCAAGATGAAGGGTAGCGAATTTGATGGCCTCAATCTCCTTCATCTGATTTAGGGCAAGGTAAGTATCCAATTTCTGAATCCAAGCCCTTGTTGTACTCTTGGATGATCCATCAAAATTTGGCAAGGATAGATGTCCTAACCTTTTTTTACAACCCATAATTCTGCTTCCATTGATTCCACTGTTTTTGCTTTGGCTTGGTGCATTTGGTGACCTCCAAGTAATCTCAAAATGGGATGGCTAATTGAAAATCTGCCCCCAAAGTTTGATACTTCGCTAAAATTTCAGCATCCTTATTGTCCTCTATAAGTTTCTCTTGCATATGGATAAGCTCACCCTCCTGTATAAATATAGGCATGAAGGGTCTAGATTGTGATGAACTTGAAGGTTTGCTGGTAGAGTGCTCATTGTTTTCTGCAACTTTGCTACTATCCTCTCTTTTCATATGCACCACGTTTCTTCCATTTGCTGTAGTGTGAGCCATTTGACTTAAATATAGATTGGTGTTTTGTAACTGTCTTAGCATTTCTGCAAACATATTTTTACCTCCTCTTCACTTGATGATGGTTGTTGATCACTGCTTGCCATTATTTCCTTATATTTTTCCAAGTTATGACCACCTTTTCCACGCATACAACAAACCCAAACAGGGTGCCAAGTCTCGCAGCTCTGATACTATTGTACTATCCCTAAGTAGGGATAATAGAAAAACAACAATATCTCCAAAAATATGCAATAAAAAACTCTGAAATTTTATTTGTAAATAGAAAACCCATCAACAAACTCAGATCTATGCTCAAAATATTTTTCTGATTTTTCTAAGATTTTATAGGAATTTCTGAATATATAAAAGTTGCAGAAAATCCATTAAAACTGCTCAAATTTTTTTGAAATGCATTACAATGATTTTTCTTTTATTTTTTTGAGATAAAACTGAAAATGGGTATGCAGATTTAAACATAAAATACCTTAGACCTTGATCAAACCCTAGCCGTCTTCCAAATACGGCGTCAACTCCTAAAATAAATTAGCGTTAGGTCTGATTTTTTGTTGCCGTTCTCAAGAATGTTCAGAAATATGAAAAACCATGCTGAAGTTACTCCAAATTTGAACCTTAGACTCTAAATTTTATCTCCAATTTGGCCTCCAAACCTGATAGACAATTGCAGCCTTGAAAATTGATGTGCCAGGGTTTCACAAACCAAAGCTCTTCCACTGAAACACACCCTTCTGACTAGGGGGAGTCCGTATGTCTCTCCGAAACCAGGGATACTCAAGGGTTTCAGACCTTAAGCCAAGTTGCAGCAGCAATAAACAAAAAACTCACAACATAATGAGCTCTAAAAGACCCCTAGAGAGTTATATAATAACTCTCAAAGAGATGAATTAATCTCAACCCTTGAATCACCACCTCTTAATCCAAAGCTCGACATTAAAAACCTAAAAATTCATCCAATAAGCTCCTTGAAAACCCATGCCCCCTTTGCTTTTTTATCACATGCTTTTTAAAATCACTTAAAGTACATAAAAAGGGGACAACTTGAGTCTTTTGGCTAGGAGTTACTTAAGTTGCCTAAAAAGATGTGCCCACAACTTAAAATAACTTAAGTTCACTTAAGTTGCATAAAAGGGCGTGCTCACAACTTAAAAATAGAATTGAGAACAAGCCAAAGACTCCAATACTTACCCAATGATGCTCTCAGTCCTCTTCCTCTTGGGTAATCCAAGGAAAGGACAGCCAATATGCTGTTAATCCTGATCATTTGCGTTGGGGATATTACACTCCTTGAGCTTGTCAAAAACTCTTTGTGCTGTAGGGCTGCAAGCGAAAGCTCTTAGTTCATTAAATTTGTCAATGGGGTTGCAAGTTGTGAAAAATCCTTCACAAACCTCCTATATTAGCTGCAAAGACCCACAAATCCCTTCACATGTGACAAATTCTTTGGTCTAGGTCAATCTTGTATCATCTTGATCTTTTCCTCATGCATGCCAACCCCTTGGGCACTAATCTTAAACCCCAAATATAATATTTTGGTCAAACCAAACTCACGTTTGGATGCCTTGGCATAGAATGAATGTTGCTCAAGTATGCCAAGCAGCTCATCTACATGCCTCAAGTGATCCTGGCATGTTTTACTGAAAATCAAGATGTCATCAAAGAAAACCAACACAATTTTCCTCAATTTCAAAATAAATACTTTATTCATGCATGACTGAAAGGTGGGCATGTGCATTGGTAAACTCAAATGGCATGACCAAGAACTTTTAGTGCCCATAGTGATATTTGAAGGCCATTTTATGCACATCCTCATCGCTAACCCTTATCTCATGATACCTCGATTGTAAGTCAATCTTGGAGAAGTACACCCAACCATGAAACTCATCTATCAACTCTTCGATCTTGGGTATGGGGTAGCGATTCTTGATTGTCTTTTAGTTGAAGGCTCTATAATCGATGTGTATCCTCATAGTCCCATCCTTTTTCTTCACCAACACCATAGATGAAGCAAATGGGCTGGAATTAGGTCGTATGTGCCCCATGTCCAATAGTTCCTTAATTGCCTTCTCAATCTCTTCCTTGTATCGCCTAGGGTGTCAATAAGGAGTAGTGATGATGGTTTTCGCTCCTTCAAGCTCAATTACATGCTGAAAGCCCCTATCCAGTGGTAAACTAGGAGGAATTTTGCTAAACACCTTGCTCTGTTTATCCAAAATGGATTGAATATCAACATGGTAGGACCTCCCATCCTTGGATGGATGTGTATCTATAATCAAGCATTCTGCTGCCCAAACCACTTGCTCTCTACAAAAAGCTCTCTCCATCCTTTTGGCTGAAACCATCATAGGATCCTCATTGGAAAGGCGATGAAGAACTACCTCCTTCCTGTTGTGACCTAATCACACATCGCCCCATTGCAAATGGGGATCGCCCCCCCCCTCCTCCCCTTCCCGCCCCTTTAGTCTTTTTTTGGTGTCTTAGTGTTAGAGTTGATTCTAGCGTTAGCTTCAGTTTCTTTGAGTCTCTTTCGAGGCAGAGGTGGGTCGGCAAGTCCAAGGTTTGGGTTTGAGTCGAAATTTGTCAAGATTTGTGATAGCTGAGTAGGTCAAGTCAGTGCTCGAAGGGTCAAATGAAAGTTTCTGATGCCACAGGGGTGCTCAGAAGGGTTGTTGGAGTAAAAATGACTGTTCTTTGGGTGAATTCAGACAACCTTGCTTTTTTAGGAAAATGTGCTTTTTTTGCTTTTTTGCTTTTTCGAAAGTTTCATTTTTGGCATTTTGGGACCAATCGGGGACTTACTAAATTTATAAATTTTTCTTTTTGCTTTTTTCTATTTTTAGAAAGTGCCAGGGTTAGGGTTTCGAAAGTCTCAAGGCAGGAGAATGCTAAGTTGAAGAAAGTCCGCCCCAAACAAGAAGAAGTCTTCCTCAAGCCATGAAGTTGGCCCATGATGAAAATTCGGTTGAATTCTTGAGAAATCTAGTTAAAAAAAGAAATCCAGTTGGAAGCAAATCAAGCTGAAATCCAATCCAGTTGAGAGGAAAATCCACTTGAAATAAAATCCATCAAAGAGGAAATCCACTAAAGGTCACATAAAATCCAGTTGAAGTTCGCCCACCTCCAAGAGTAAAAATATCCAGTTTAATGAAGTAAAAATTCTAGTTGGGCAAATATGTCCAAGTCAAGAGAAATCCAATTCGAAGTGGATGAAATTCTCTAAGGAAAATGAGTAAAATCCAATTGAAACCTCAAGAAATCCATGTTGAAGTTCTCAAGAAATCCAAAGGTACCCCTAAGGTAAGAAATTCATTTGAAATGATAGGAAATGCAGTTGGGGGGGCCTATTTCCCAAGTGGAGGTCCATAGAATTGCCTAAGGCATGAAGTTTACTTGGGAGAGGGATAAAGAATCCAGTTCAAAATCCAAAAATTCCACATAGGGGTCGACTTTCTTAAGTTCATATCTCTAGCAAGTTAAAACAAAGTTAACTCAAGCTTTTTTTGGAAACTTCACAAGCAAGCCAAAGGAAGAGAAAAACAAGGAATGCGCCCAAGAAGAAATTAGAAAGAGGGATCTTAAGGATAGGTTTTCTTCCTCTTTTTCTAAATAGAGCATCCAATCATGAGATAGGCCGAATTCCTTAAATAAGGAAGGAGTTTGCTTTTAAAGAGAAGCGATTGAAGGCTCCTTTTCATTCAACACAAGTCTAAAATTCTTTTCAAGAAGCTGTAGCACAGCCATGAGAAATTACAAGCAAGTTCATAGGCGCCTCTCTTAATTTTGCAACTTTATCAAGTCACATAATATTCATGAGTTGCAAAGTTAATCAATCTGAGTTTACAAGTAGAAGAAGTGAAATGCATTCACAAATTTTAGGTTTTAGTCAAGAAATTTAGGCTTCTACAGGTTCACAAGCTGCGAATTTGGAGAGTATTGAAAGGAGAAATAAGGATTTAAATCTTAAGTTTGCAGACCTGCAGTAAATTCCAGCTTCAGAACTGCAAATTCCAGCCAAAAAATTAAATTTCTTTGAATATTCTTGAAGGGACAAGGGTTGGTAATGAGAATTTATTTTTTCTGTTTGCATTTATTGCATGCTAAATCCTAATTTTTCAGTTTCTAATCAATCCTTGCAGTCAAGTTGAAGTTCTAGAATTCTATATCAGTTTATTGCACCATTAATGCACTCACCTAGCCTTAGGGTTTTAAGCATAACACCTTTATAATTTATGCATGCTTTCTAATTTCAAGCTTCGTATAGGTGCCATGTCTACATCAAAGAATGTGGGAGGAGTTAGAAAGAATCAAGTCAAGGAGGTTCTCAAAGGGTTTTATCAAGAATCCCAACCATCATCTAAGTGGAGGAAAGTTGGAGATACCAACTTTGAGCAATTCAATGTAATCCAACACAAGAGAAGAATGTTTGGCACCCAAAATGAAATGCCTACGTCCATAGCAGCAAACATGATACAAATGGTTTGAACTTGGAAGATTTAAAGGAAAATGTGAAAAGTGTTATTTCAAAGAGATGGAGGCTATTAACAAATTTCAGAGGCAAGAGGGTAAGTGGGAGGACACTTTTGCTCAATGCATTGAAGTCTTGGATGTAATAGGAGTGCAATTGGATACCTTACCGAGCATATCAATGCAGGAACTCAATTTAGTAATGGCAAGGTTCATTGCATTCATAGCCAGAGAACAAGCCAAGCGGAATTGTGTTTTGGAATCTAGCTTGCTTGATTAGTTTGCAAGGTGTCAGTGTCTTCCATGCTCCAAGTGGCTCTTCTTCCTTGCGCCCTGTGTCACAGAAGTTAGTTATGCTTTTCTAAGTGATCTCTTAGTTATGGTTTCTAGGGATAATCTTGGCCGTTGATCTCAAATCAATCTGGGCCGTTGCTTTGTAATTGGGGTGCCTATATAAACCCTTCTCGTTTCATTTGTTCGGAGAGACTTGTGAAATTGTTGCTAGAGCGCTATCAAAATTAGAATTAGACTCATTGATGAGCATTTGTTAGTTTGAAAGTCAACATGGTTTCATATTTCCTCAATAGAATAGATTTGTTTTCCGCAATTTTAAATGAATGAAGGATTGATAGTGTTGGTAATGGTGAAGTTCGTTCATACCTTTTTTAAATTGAATGATTTTAAAATTGATGTGTAAGGTTAGTCTGAACTTTCAAATTGCTAAAATTGAACTCTTTTACTTACGTTCATTGTTCAAATTGAAGATGGTCTTGAGTAATAGGATATCATTTGTGAATCCCTTTGAAGATTTCACCATCTTTGTCTAGTTGTTGTACTTGGCAAAACAAAGATAGGTTTTAATTTCTCCGTTCAACACTTGTCTCTTGGGTTCCTAGGAATAGTTTAGAATTAGCCTAGCCTCTAAAGCCCTTATCCTTTTCTATTTTATTTTCAAAGTTGACAGTAGTAAGATCTCAACACTCATAGACAATAGTATCCGTATTACAAAGTGTTGAAAAGTTGTTGTTAAAGTCTTAAAGGAAGAAGGATTGAACCAATAAATTGAGTGTAAGTCCCCCTTTCAATACCAGCAAAACATAGCAACCTCTACATGGAGCATTTTGAAGAATTAGGTCTTCGTTCTTTTCCTCTTAAACCAAGGTGGTGGAAATGGTATGTGGATGATACTAATGTGTGTTGGCCACATGGCTTAGATAAGTTGGAAGAATTCCATAACCACCTTAATAGCCTAGCTCCTTCCATCTCCTTCACAAAGGAGATTGAATCCAATAACCAACTCCCCTTCCTTGACATCTTGCTCATCAAGAAACCTGATGGTTCCTTAGGCCGTTGGGTTTTTCGTAAATCCACCCACACTGATCTTTACCTCCATTCTTCGTCTCATCACCACCCTTATCAAAAATCTGGTGTCCTTAAAACCTTAACCTGGAGGGCTTTTCAAATTTGTGATGAAGAAAACCTTCCTCTTGAGCTTGATCATCTTCGTCATGTCTTCAAATTAAATGGGTACTCTAGTAAGCAAATCTCTAGAGCCTTTAACCAAGCCAAAAACCGTCCTTGTTCTTCTAATCCTAACCAGTCTTCTTTCACTCCTTGTGTTTCCCTTCCTTATATTGATGGTATTTCCCAAAAAAATTCTAAGATCCTTATCAAAAAAGGTCTTTGTTGTGCTTTTAAGCCCCTCTCAACGTTGAAAAACCGTATCCCCTCTCTTAAAGACCCTAAAGATGTCCTTCTTGAATCTGGAGTCTATAAGGTCGTCTGTTCTTGTGGCACTCCTTACATTGGAGAAATTGGGCGTTCTTTTCAAACCAGAATTAAAGAACATTGTGCTGACATCAGACATGATTGCGTCCTCAAGTCTGCCCTAGCCGACCACTCGTCTTCAACCAAACACCATATTTGTTTGGAAAACACTCAAATTTTGTTTAAAGAAGACAACTTCTTCAAAAGAAAACTAAAAGAAGCCATTGAAATCAATAATCACTCGTTGAACCTTAATCGTGATAAAGGTTGGAGTTTAAGCTTGTCTTGGCATCCCTTGTTGTCTAATCTTAGGACCCATCATCACCCGTCAGGTCATTAATCTCCTTCTCCACCCTGGCCCTTTCTGTTTTTGTTTGTTCTCCTCTTTGGTCTTGTGTCTTGTTCTCCCTCTTCCCCCTTTTTCTTGGTCGTCCTCTCTCTCACTTTTGGTTGTTTCCCGTGCTTTTTTGGCTTCGTCTTTCCTTCTCTTTGTTCCTTAAAGTGGTTATTTCTGAGGTCTTTTCCTCTTTTATTGCAAATTGAGTTTTTTTATTTTGCTCTTTCTAGGCTTCTTTTCTTCTTGTGTTCTTAGTTCCTTTGAATCTTTTCTAGTTCTTGATTCTTAGATTTTGTTTAATTTTCTTGGTTAGAAGTTGGTGTGTTTGCTATTTGTGCCTCTTGGTCTCTCTTCTTTTTATTTTTGGTTTCGCTTTTTGCTTTTTGTAATTATTAAATTTAGTTATTTTTGAGGTGGCGTAATTACTTAGCAAGCACTTTGTCTTTCTCGGTGCTTGTGTTATTTTCCTTGTTGGGATGTTTGTTTAGTCTCTGTCTTCTTTTTTGTCTTTTTGTTTATAGTTCTCTTCTTGATTATTTTCAACAACTTCTCCCTTCATCTTTTAATATATCATTGATCTTCTTAAATTTTAATCTTGTGTTCTTTCGTTTAAAATTTTCTCTTTTATTCTCTCTCTTCCTTTATTTTCTTTTGTTTCTCTTAATCTTTTTATTTAATTGTTATTCTTTTTTGGCCTTTTTTTGGGTACTCATTTTCTTTTATTCTTGTTCCTAATTTTATTTGTGTTTCTCATCCTTTTCTATTGTGTGGTTTGTCTTAATCTTTTTATAATTTATCTATATATGTATATAGTATGGATTTTTTATTCTTGTTCCTTATGTTGTTTGTGTTTCTTTTCTATTGTTTGGTTCGTCTTAATCTTTTTATGATTTATCTCTATTTTGTTCTCTTTTATAATTTATTGTTCTCATGTATATCTATCCATCTATCTATATATATTGTTCGTTGTCTTGTTAATTATTGATTTTAATTTTTTTTTAAGCTTTTATATTTAAGATTTATATTTAATTTTATTGATAAATAGGTGTTAATTTCTCGTTATTATTTTGTTTTTTGTTTCTTCATGCTTTTTCTTCGTATTCTTTTTATTGAATTCTCTTTTTAATTTATTGTCCTCTATATATAGATATATCTTCCATTTCTTTTTTCTTGGGTGGTCCTTAGTTCTTTCCTGATTATTTATTTATATTTTAATTTAATTTTAATATTTAAAGTAGATTGATGCTCGTGCATCCAACCGCCTTTCCCCCTTCTCTTTTCCTTATATCTATTCTTTGGTCTGCAAACTTATCAGTTTCTCCTAAGCTCTTTGTTTCATCCTAATGATGGATCACAGAGTGTGATCTGAAACGTTGATGCAAAAAAACTTACACAATCTAAATCCAGAAACAATTACAGCAAATTCTATATGGATTGTGGAAATATGTTATCTCTTATAGCAAAACCAACTGAGACTATCCTATATGCACAAGGAACCTTGGAGTCTACTTTGTGATCACTTGGCTTAGCACATTGGAAACTTTGTTCAAGAGAGAGTAGGATATTTCATTGGGTATTTTATTCTAATGTTGGTTGAGGTCACAAAACTCGCACCAACACTTCCCATTATATTTGAACTTCAACTCCAAGGTTTGATAATTCTGTGTGTATTCACCAAGTGAGTGCAACCATTGCACTCCTAATACCAGATTTGTCTCAGTAATGCTGATCCTATTGAAGTAATCTTGCATCTTGTGTCCTCCTAGAGTTAATTCCAACTGCTGATTCCTTTGGTTGCATGGAATAGTATACCAACCCTTCATCAATGAAGTTGTGGGTGGCCCCATTAGTAATCAAGACCATAGTTGAAAACCTCGAAGAAAACTTAGCGAGTTGCAAAAAACTTGCGAGTTTTTCTGCTTCCTGAGTTTTCAGCCATTTACTTGCCGTCAAAACTCACCGTACAAATGCAAAAAACTTGCTTAGTTTTTTGTGAGTTTTAGTGAGTCCGACAGAAAAGCTTGCCTGCTCAGAAAAATGTCTTCCATGACCGCTAAAATGATTTTTCTAGGTACTCTCCAAGTCCAAGTTTCCAAGTTTGCCTACAAGTCTTCATCGATAATATTGTCTACTTATTCCTCTCTCCTAGTTTTCACTAGAAATGGGAAGAGGAAGATGTAAATTTGTAAAATATATTAATGTAGTATTTACTTTTAGTTTTACAAAAACAATTTGCTATTTTCATTTTGTTTCAGACTATCAATATTAGCGCATTCCACATGAGGATGCCATTTTGTACCCAATTTGCACTTAGATTGGGAATGATAATTTTTATGCCTATTATCCACTATTAATTGTTCAAGCTTTTGTGTGATCTTGTGTATGTGTTGCTTAGATAAATCAAATTGCTTTTTATTGAAAATTTCAGGCATTGGATTGCATATTTGTTCAAAGTGGTGTAGCTTTGTATGTAGTTTCCTTAATTTGATTTGCTAAATCTTCTGTATTTAATTCAATTCCAAGTTTTGTGTTGTACTCATGGTTTGTAGTCTTTGCTTTTAGCTAGAGCACAAGTGTTTGTTAGTTATTTTAGAGTTCTAGAGTTATATTCTTGTTACAAGGGAGCTTTCCGTTCTAATTTGAAGAAAGGATTTACCTTACATGCTGTTCCATTTTGTGTTGTCTTGAAATGAACAAATGTAAACACTAATAATATGGAGGTACAAAAAGAAGGCATAGACATTGGAGAAGCCCTTCAACCTGTAGGAAGGATGAATAAAATATAAAAATCAAATCTAAACTTTGTACAAGTAACATGGTTTTAAGTGGATTACATACCTAATGGGTTTGATTTTTTTTTTTGAAATGATTTATGGAGAATTTTGGATTTGTAATTTTTTAAATATCTGCTTATAGATAGTTAGACAAGACATCCAAGATGCTGTGAGATAGAAATTCGGATTGCATCAGGAGGAAATAGAAGAAAAAATGAAAGAATGTTTGCTGTTGACAAGTTTGACTGTAATCAATCTCATCATGATGGGGCTCTATGTAGCTTGTAGGTTCGATTGCAGTTGAACACATCCTATACAGGAAAAAAATGACAAAAGTGAAAGGTCATTTGTGGACTTGAGATGACTTTTCTTGTCCCAACACATTGAAGGCATGCCACTTTCGGTCAACTCATGTACTCATATTCTAACATAACTACAATGTACACCTATTGGGGTATCTACCATTTAATGTTTCCTTTAGGAGGCATTTCTCCTTCATATGGGGAACATTCCCTTTTGACGACAATAGGGTTTTCCCACTTTGGGATGATCCTTTGTGATGTACCCTTCTAGTTAGACACTTGTACATCAATGGATTAGCCTATTATGTCGACCCTCGTAGGCTAATGGTTCTGGATAGAGGGTCCCTTGTGACGGTCTCTTGGTCGTCAAAATGGAGTGTTGACCTCCGGAGTTCAGTGGCAGGGTGAATCTTAGTGTTGGCATGATGCATGTGAGTAAATTATGTTATTATCTTTTATTTCACCCTTTTTGGCCTAGGGATCATGTGTCTTTTAATTGGAGGGGGTCACTTTATTTTTATTTGACACTATTCACTTATAAAGTGAAAATGACATAACTTAAGTGAATATTGTTCACTTTAATGAATAGTATTTTCAATGTTAAATTATAAATCTCATGAGGAGAAGTTCGACCCCTTCAAGCATTGAGTTATTTTCTTCATTTGGCATGTGAGTTTGGCTTTGGAGGAAGAGGGAGACTAGGGTTTCCTGATTTCTGCAGTGGGTGAGCTTGGAGGGGGCTTGGTTTTTCATTTTTGAGCTGCTTGAGGGTGTGAAACACCACCTTAAGGTTGCTGGTCAGTTTTTGGATGCAAAGTTTGGTGACATTAGGAGTTGTTGGCCAAATTCTTGAGCTAATTTCTGAGTAGGGTTGGCAGCCATAGACTCCATTCTCGTTTGCACAGGAGCTGTTCGCTTTTTGAAGAGTTTTTGGACTGAAAATTGCAGCTATAGCCAGCTGTCCCATTTAACGAGGGTTTCATCAGCAAATAAAAAGAAAGGCCTCTTCTAAGAGGCTGCAACTTCACCAAAAGGGGGCGCCCTAGACAAAAGAAGCTTCCCATAATAGATTTGGGTGGGAAAAGTTTGGCTTTCAAAAGAAGTGTGCATTTCATTGGGGTTTGGTAGTGTAGCAAGTTACTATTCATAGAGCTGTATGGCTGTAAGTTAAAATATTGTACAAGATATATCTAATTTTAAATCTGATGTAAGTTATCTATTGTATGTATCCTATTATGTAATGAAGAAATCATATTTGACTACTAAATTGAGCAATTTACTCAAGGTTATCTCAGTAGTTTAGTTTATTTGAAGTTTCAACTGTATGTATATGCTTGTTGGTACCTTTTTAGCATTATTGACAAACAAACTCAAAAACAAAAGGGGAAGAAATACAAACCCAAACAAAAATCAGATCTACAAAACTCAGTGAAAACAAATCAGCAGAGTGGTGGAACACTACAGTGGTATTAGAGCCTTGATCCTGCCGTCTTGAATTGATCTTCTTCAGCTACTGCTATTTGATTGTAACTAGAAAAACCATCCAATAAGGACAGCATCTCTGAACCGGTAACCGTCTGTAAGGTGTGCTCCATGATCGGTAAAGGATAATTATCCTTGAGCGATGATTGATTTAAGTTCCTGAAATCAACGCAAATTCTGATTTATCCGTTCTTCTTGCGCACAAAAACTATATTCGACACCCAGGTAGAATGATGGATCGGAAAGATGATCTTTGTATTCACCATCTTCTGGATTTCTGCGTAGATGGTATCTTGAATCTGCGGATTGTAGTGTCTTTGCTTTTGCCTGAAGGGTTTCGCTTCAGGTTGAAGAGGAATTGTGTGAGACAATTCTCTTAGTGTAAAAACTTTCAAATCTTCATATGACCAGGCGAAGACATCTCGGTATTGCTTGAACAAAGAGATAAACCTCTCGCTTTCCTTTGCAGTGCAGCATGTACCCAGATTAACAAGCCTAGGCTTGTCAACTGTTCCAATATTGATTTGTTGATATTCGACAAAGGTTCTGTCGCTTGAGTTTCTCCGATCTTCTATGTATCGGTTGTGCCTGTCAAAAATATTCTCCAAGGAAACCAAGCCCTTGGGAATTTTGTTTCCTTTCAACTGGATTATGCTTGAATCTGGTTCTTCTGGATTTTCTTTGTCTTCAGCAATCTTTGGCGTATCTGAAACTTCTGTTACTGCTTCTCTATGAGTAGATAAATTGCTCTCAAAGAACAATTCTTTGAAATTATCTCCCATAACAAGAAACTCCTTAATGTGATCATCGTCGTTAAAGATTTGCCAATTATCACAGTTGTCAGGTACAGCTGGCCTGTATATTAACTCAATGGCAAATGCATTCTGACGGAGTCAGAATGTGGCATGATAAGGGAAGCTGATACTGCGAGGGCATCTGCTCTGCTATTTTCTAGACGTGGAATGTACTTGATATCAAATGCTTCGAACCAATCTATTGCATTCCACACCCTATTTCTATAGTGTCGAAGACGATTTGCTTTGACTCTGAATTGATCTCTGACTTGCTTCACAACGAGCTCCACATCACCTTCGACTCTGAAATGTTTGATACCCATGTCGTTTGCATTTCTGAGACCTAGTAAAAGCGCCTCATATTCTGCTGTGTTGTTTGTACATTCAAATTGCAAGTGGTATGCAAAAGGATACAATTGTCCTTCAGGAGAGCTTATCACAACTCCTGCTCCCGAACCGGCAGTGGAACAACTACCATCGAACTGCAAAGTCCACAACTTAGGATCTTTGCTGAATTCTCCGCAGTACACGCGATCTCTTGACTCTCTTCAGGTATCTTTGACAACATAGCGTAAGTACCAAGACCCGTTTCTTGATATAGAACTTGAGCTTGAGGATCTTGAGACTTCACGACCGCAAATCAAGATTTGGGTTCTGGTTCCAGCTTGAAAGTTCCATTCTTTAATGGAATATTCGCAGAAGACCAATCCATTTGAATCTCTCCACTGAGGTCCTTGCAAAAGCTTCTGCTTAACAGCATCCCGTAGCTCGCTGGAATGTCGGCTACTAGGATGGTCATCATGATTTTCTTTTCAGGACAGGCCGCCAACCTTACTTGAGCATCCTTTAATTGTCCGACTAACGGCACCGACTTGGACTCTAGTGAATAACATTTGTCCCTTGTCTTGGTGCACGAAAGTCCTAGAGCGTTCATCACTTGTAGACAGTGTTCCACGGGCCTGGGGGACGGGGAAACGGGGGGATGGGGAAACGCGTTTCGGAGACGGGGGGACAAAGGGCCTTAGTTTGGGGACGGCAGGGGGACGGCGGGGGGACGGCGGCGGGGGGGTGGCGGGGGGGTGGCGCTGATATAGTTATACATATACTTATAGTACTTGAAAAACTAGTTTTGAAAAGATATATAATAGTATAGCAGTATAAGAATTACATTTCAAATCAAACTATAGGAAATTTCAAATTAGTAAATTTATAACATGGCAAAATTTGAAATACTAAATCTAAATACGAAGATATTTGAATTGTCAAATTGGAGATTTCTATTATATCGCCAAAGGCCCAAATATGAATAACATTGATGATATGACAAAGTCTATAAAGATGATTAATTGATTACATGATTCATCATTAGTTCATTACAATAAGTAGCATTACAAAATGAAAACTGAAAAGACAAAATGCCAAAATGTCGAAACTCAAAATGTAGTGAATGGAGGCCTCTAATCATCTCCAAACTCCCCATCACTGGAACTGCTGGACTCCACATGGTCAAGATCCCTCAAGCTCACACCAACCAGCCCTGCATCTGAAGTGGTAGGATCATCCTCATCAATCTGTGAAGGCTCCTCTGGCTCCACATCCCATCGTGCCGCTGGACTCTCCTTGTACACAATTGTCTTGCGGTCCATGATACGCAAAGCACTGTGTACAGCCACAAGCTTCTCTGCTCTCTTAGAGGTAAGTCTGTTCCTCTTAAGAGAGTGGATGAAGCTATATGTAGACCAGTTCCTCTCAGCAGCTGAAGAACTGGAAACCTGGGATAGCAGACGAATAGCTAGAGTGGTGGTCAAAGATTTCGAACCATGACAATTCCACCACAAAAGTGGGTCCTCCTGTGCCATAGAAACTATATCCACCTTTGCTGCATCTGAATAGCCTCTAAGAGTGGCAAATTTGGTCCACTCAGTGCGAATTGTGCTGGCATCTGTAGAATCATACATCTTCTCTATGCACCTAAAGAAACCTGCCTTCACCTCATCATCCTGAATCGGTGTCACTCTACCTGGTCTAGCCATGTACCACTTAGGATTCAAGGCAAAGGCAGCCATATGCAAAGGAGTGTTCAACTTGTCCCATCTGCGCTGAATGATTGGCCGGATGTGCTCATTGTAGAATGCTAGAGAGGGGTCCTTCACTTGCACAGCAGCCCTCATCTGGTCAAGCATAGAGTCAATGCACTCATACACCTCTCCAAGGTTAGGTGCATCCCCATCCCCATATCTGATAACCTGGAATACTGGAGAAATGATGGAGACAATGTATTTCGCATCAGTCCAAAACACATCACTCTTCACTATCTCCTTCACCCTTCTCCCCTGTGCTGTCTTGGCCTCGGCCCACCTATTCCACTCATTAGTCATAACCATGACTTGCAATGCCTCTTGCAACTCAATCATTCTCTCCAAGAGAATGAAATATGATGCATATCGGGTCTCCACCGGTTTCAAGAACTCCTTCTTCGCGAAGGTCCTGAAGAGTGCATGGGAAGTGTGGTGGTTGCAGATAAACATCTGCACATCTCTCGCATCAGTGACCACTCCTCTAATCCAATCAATCTTCCCCATGTCCTTGAGTGCATTGTTCATGGCATGCACACAACATGGGGTCCACCAAATATGTCTATAGGCTGCCTCAATGAGTTTCCCTGCTGCTTTACACACATGGGCTGCATCTGTGATTACTTGGACCACATTTTGTGGCCCAACCTCCTCAATAGCCTCCCTGAGGAGATGAAACTGAAAATCAGCATCTTTGCGATGCCCTGTACAATCAACTGCTCTAAGGAAGTATGGGCCCTCTGCACATGTGACCATGATGTTGATGAGTGGACGATGGCGAATGTCCGTCCACCCATCCATAACTATACTGCACCCAGATGCCACCCAACATGCCTTCATCTTCTCCATCAAAATATCGATCTTGGAATAGCACTTATCCAAGATCGAGGTCCTCATTTTTGTCTCACCTGGTGGCACATATGATGTTCCTCCCTTAGCCACCATAGCCATCATCTCCCTATAATAAGGAGACCGTGTAACATGAAATGGAATTCCATTGGCAAAAAAGAACTTGCCAATGGATTCATCTATCTCATCTCTCAACTGCACATTAAACATATTAGCTATGGGGTTACTTTGTGATGTCTGCAACTTGCGTTTCCCTGTGGCTGTCCCCCTAGCGACACTAGAAGTGGAAGTGGATGAAGTTCCAAACATCATTCCTCCCGTCTGAAAAGTATGTGGCACTGATGCATGCTGGATTTGCTGAAGGGCTGCCCTACCAGTCAAAGTAGTAGGGACTGAAATATTTGTGTCCTCTGGAATGCCCCAAAGCTTGTTAAACTCCATTCTATACTTTATATTTTTAGCCTCCTTCAAAAACTTACAAGGCTCCACACCTTTTCCTGTCCAAAAAAGAAAGTGTGCATTCACTCGAGTCATGCTACCAAACCATTCCATATGACAAATGTTGCACTTCCACTTCCTTGTTCCCCCACCTGAACTTGATGTGCTTTGTATTCTTGTAGCAAACTGTTTTAGAGGAGACTTTGGATCAAAATGACCCCTAGCAAACTCTGCCAAGGTTTCTGAAGGGCAACCTGTACTAGCTGCTGCACTCGCCAAGGAACTAGATTGGGCTGCAGGATCAGCCCCATGGTCATCCCCCTCATTCTCAGGTTCAAAATCTGAATCATGTTCACTATGAGAGTGAATTTCCATGTCATCCCCACTCATGTCTTCGGTGCTCATCGTGAAAGTGACACTGCATTCACAAAATTAAAATAAAATCAGCCTACTTTAACAAATTGAAACAATGAACATTGAACAATGAAAATTGAAATAAGTTAACAAATTTGAAATTTTACTTTGCAGTTTGCAAATAGAAATTAGAAAATAAAAAGGATTTGAGAAATAGAAAGGATATGAGGAAAAAAAAGCAAGCTCTATAAGCAATATAAATAAGTAATAACTAATAACTAATAGTATTTGAGAAATAGAAAGGATCTGAGGAAAAAAAATTAAAAAAGCAAGCTGTTTACACTTTAAGTCTTTTAACTTTAAGTTTAACAGTTTAACACTTTAACTTTAAAGTTTAAACTTTAATATTAAAATTTTAAAATAAAAAAATTGATGTTGAATCTTGAGGGCAAAATGATGAATGATTCAATCATCTTCATCATTTTGCTCTCAAGATTCAACATCAAATCTGAATTTGAGTCTTTGAGATGAATAAGAAAAAAAGAAAACAAGTTTAACTTTAAACTAAGAAAATAAATTTTAAAACAAAAACTTGAAAAACAACAAGAAATTTGAAAAAAACTTCAAAAACCCTACCTTGTGCTTGAAAAATCTCTCCAAAATGAAGTAGAATCCTCTTCCTCCTCTTCTTCTTGCTCCTTCTCACTCCTATCACACTTGCAATCTTTATTTTCACCCCTTCAATCAGACTTCTTCACTGTTTTTCTTCTTCTTCAGCTGGCTGCAAAAAAAAATCAGTCTTTGAATGTGATTGAAATGATCAAATCTTAATGAAAACATTGTTTTGTGTTGTTTTAGAGGAAGGGGTGGGGCCCACGCCAACTTAGGGCAACAAGGAAATAAAAATAAACTAAAATTTTAAGTTAAAATTTGTTTTATGCGTCCATAGACGCGTCTCAACACGGGAGACGGCTAGGCGTTTCCCAGTCTCCCGAGAAACTCCTAGACGTCTCCCCAGGAGACTTGGAGACGTCTCCACGTCTCCGGCGGCGCTTTGGTGGCGGTGGCGGGACGGCGGGGGACGCCAAGTACCCGTCCCCCCGTCCCCGGGACGTCCCCGTTTCCGAAACGGGTCACATTTTGGGGGGAAACGCGTCCCCGTGGTTCACTACTTGTAGAGGCATGACGTTGTTTGAAGTTCTGGAATCGATGATACAATTGCTCAATTTGTAACCCCCTATATATAGAGAAATATAGAAGGGCTTAGGCTTGTCTTCCGCCGGAACGGATGATTCGAGCAATGTGGGCTGCTTGGCAGGTCCTTTCTTCACAAATTTGAGAAGTCGGTCCACTTGCTCTGGGTGATCTTGGAGATACTCTAACTGAAAAATTTGCACTTTGTTCTTCATCAAAGAATCTACAATATCAAAATTTGCTGAAGATGAATCTCCAGCAACTGCTTTCACGTTCTCTTGAGAAGACTTAACATTTGAAGTAGAAGCTACTTCTTTTCCTTTTTCTTTGTCTTTTGGTACCTTCAGTCTCTCTTCTTCCTCTTCTTTGTGTGCCCTCCGATGTTGAGCTCTGGTGAACATAGGAGTCGTATGATTCTTAGGATTTACTGCGAGAGAGTACTGACGAATATCTTCTTCTTGATCTTCAAAATCGTGTTCACTTTCAAAGTAGCCCGTTGCGGAGTCGCCATCGAAGTTGTCCGATTGAGGTAAGACAACATTCGAACTTGGACTTGGTACGAAACTTGGTGCAGGTGCAGCTTCGACATATCCCATTATCTCGTTCATTCTGACATTTTTGGGGCAAGTGGCGCCGGTATGTTCAGTGGAATCATGAAAAGAGCAAAACACAACATTTTGTGTATTGTCAGCCGCTTGCCTTGGTGGAGGTGGCCCTCGTGGCCTGTAATTGTTGTAAGGCTGAAAGTTATTTCTTCTCGGCTGGTACGACTGCTGAGGTTGATAAGGCTGCTGTGGTGCTTGATATGATTATGGTGCAGGTAAGGCAAGTGGTGGTGCAACTTGAGCAAGAGGCGTAGGCTGGAGTGGCAATTGCCTCTTGAGAATAGTTACTTCATTAGCAACCCTTTGAAGTAATGGATCAGCAGAACTTTGAACCAAAGGCCTAATAGCATCTCCTTTGATCTTTCCTAAAGTGATCATGTTGTCTTCAATTTCTATGGCACCTTCTTGTGCGTCTTCCAGTTCTGTCTCGTTGGCCGATCTCAGGATAAAGGCTATCTCTGATGGAAGTGCATTGACAAAACTGCCCAACAGGATCTCAGGCGATGGATTGAGTGTATATGAAAGACAAGTGACCAGGTGGTTAAACCTTGCCACGAACTCCCTCATTGGTTCATTGTCCTCCTTTGAATTTGAGAGTTGAGCGAACAACTGGTGGCTATCTTCAGCTGGCTTGAACCTTGCGAGAAACTTTTCAGTCATAGTATTTCAGTTGGTTATACAACCCGGCTCCAAGCGATTGAACCATTCGGCAGCGGCTCTCGCGAGAGTCTCAACAAAGAGACGTACATCAATATCTTCATGAGCTACATGCATAACAGCGCAAGCCGTTGAAAAGGCTGAAAGATGATTGTCAGGATGTTGACTTCCATCACCTTGGAACCGTGGAAAGTGTTTCCTTGACCCTTTAGGCAATTCATGATTTGCTCCTAAGGCCAAAGGTCCGATATGCTCACCCCAAGGCAGTGGGGGACCTCTTCTCCGATTGCGATTGCGGTTGTTGCGGTCATCGTCGTTGTTGTTGTCACCCATTGCTTCGGGTTCTTCTTCCTTGAACACAGGTTTGGTGTTGAACTCAGGAACTACGTTGAACTCAGGAACTATGTTGGATGACACTCCAATTTCTGTAGGATGCGTTTGTGGAAGGAAAGGATCAACTTCTTATTGGAAGAGTGGATTTGTTCTTGTTCTCCTCCTTGTATAGACTATGTACGCTAGGATTGTCTAGTCCCACGTGGGTGGTGGCAAGACAGGTCTTCCGACTGCAATATCGGCTTTCTCTTCCTCTTTGTCTAGAATAATAGCAGCGTTTCTCCACTGAGCAGGGGTCTCCTTCTTCTCAAAGATGAAACTCCTTAGGTTGCTGATGATGTCTACTTGCTCTCCTTCAATTATCTGGAAACTTGGCTAGATAACTGGAGGTGTAAGATCAGGCTGTTCAACTGGAGCAGTAGGACGCCAGATAGTCATACCCGTGACATAAAGCCTAAGCTTTCTTTGTTGTTTAATGCCTCGTGCCCCACCGTGGGCGCCAGAAAATTGTTGGCGTTTAAATTCGCACCTCTGGAATGCGTATTTGAAACGGACAACTATGCACAGATAAACTGCTTTTCAAATTAGGAGGGGAAGCTCCCTCTTGCTGATGGTGTTGAAAGGAAGTAAACTAAGAACTAAGTTGCCTATCTTTTTGATCAGCTTAGAGCACAAGGTTTATTAAACACAAACTCCGCAGCTGAGATTTTCTGTTTTAAGACCTTCAACTACGACTAACTTAAACTAAAGACGTTTCTAACTTCTCAAGTAATAAGCAGAGCAAGAGAAACTAGAAATGAACGAGGTTGATTTCTGACAAAATACTTCAATAAACTCTCTCTCAACAAACATCTACACACTTCAATGCAAGTTGAAATCAAGATCATAAAAGTAGAACATAAATAACGGAAATCTGAGATTTGGGACCAAGGCAAAGGAGGCTCTTGATTTTATTACTCAAACTTCTGGAACAAAACTCACTTCTAACATGCTTGGAACAAGAAATTGCAGCTAAAGAGGCTTGCAATCTTGTTCTTACACAATAGAAACAACAATTGCACTAACTCCTTGTTGGCTAAAGAGGCTCAACAATTTGCTATCACAACACAATTGAACAACACTTGAATAACAAATAGAAGGCACAATAGGCTCAGCGTTTTGTTATCACTAGCATGGTTAAAGAAACTAATGAGCAAAGGCTCTTATTTATAGACAAGCAGGAGTAGGGAACCCTAAAATCTCCTTGCTTTCACAATCTAGGGCTTGCTCGTCATGTCCCCTTCCAGTTGACATCTCTCAGAGCTTATGATTAGCCTATTATGCGACCCTCATAGGCTGATAGGATGGATAGAGGGTCTTGTTGGAGCTTGGCTTGGTTTCAGATCATCAGAATTTACCAGTTGGCTTTCGTTTGGGCTCATTCGGACGTCTTTTGCCTGACTTGCTATTTTTAGCAGTAATAGTCATTCAGCGGAGCACCCCTGCTATTTTTAGCAGTATGGTTTGGTCATGTGGAGAATCAATCACTTATTCACCAGCTTCAGACGGTTCGTGAATCGGACATAGTTTGAGGGAGATATTAATATTTTAATTGTTAAATTAAATATTAATTATCTAGAGCTTATATTATAAAGTTATAATATTATTAAATATTATAACTTAAGTGATTTTCTAAAGGGGGCAACCAACATTGAAGGGGGCCACTTTTTAATTATAATTTATAATTAAAAGTGCTTTCGAAACTATTGAAAAATTAAAAAGAAAAGTTCGAATTTATTTAAATGATGCCTTTTTGAGAAAAGTCAAACTTTTGATGGATATAAGGGGTTTTCATTGGGAATTGAGCTCATTATGTTGAAAATCGAATTTTTGATCAAGTCTTCTTCTGAGAACAGAGCCAAGGGTTCCAGTTTTCGTTTTGGCATTGGAGAACGAGCCATCTTCAGTGTTGCAGTTTAGAGGCTGTGAAATATCAGCTGATCTATTGCTTTCAGAGAGATATCTTCATTCAGAAGTTATCATAGCACATTCACAGAGTTTTATCATTCAGGGTTTTCAGTCTGTACTTCATCCATAAGAGTTTCTTCATTTAAGGCGCCTAATTCCTGAGATTTGGAGACTTCAAACAAGGGCCGTACTTTTTATTGTTTGCTGCTGTCATAGCCGTACAGTTCTGATCTGCAGGGCCGTACCATCATAAAAAGGCCGTACCTTTCAGCCTTGAGCAAATCGCCTTCTGTCTGGGTTGTCTGACTTCACACATTTGGGCGCATCACTCTCTGGCATCATTTTCTATCATCTGGCGCAGGGAAAAGAGGGATTCTATGATGGCCGTACCATATCATGGCTTTTCACAGTTGGCTGCAAATCAGGTTTTAATCTGATATTTTTTGTCTTATCTTGTCTGCATGTCAGAGATTTATCATTGTAATAGCCGTGGAAAAATAATACAATCATTAGCTGTGGTTTTCTGAGTCTTTTTATGTTAGATCTGGACTTATTGTATTTATTAGAGATTTTATATCATTTTCTTTCAAAATCGCAACTTTCATTTGTTCATGCAAAAACACAAAAAAACCAAAAACGTCAAAAACAAGCAAAAAAACAAACAATTCAGAGATCGGTGAGAACAGGGGTTTCTACAGTGGTATCAGAGCTAAATCCTGCCATCCTGAGGGTTTAGCACTCTTATGCAGCCACAAGAGGTTGGGTCTCACAGGTATTATACTCGCAGGAGAGCCTTGATTGACAGGCAACAGGGTTTGAACAGGCAGCCGGGAAACATGGCTGACAGGACAGATATTCCTCAAAACCCTAGGGATTAGGACGATGCAGAGGTTCTACACACTCTTAGAGATTTACGAGCAGGTCAACGGCAGTCCAACGATGTGCTACAGCAGTTGGCAGTGGCAATCCAGAGGTTAGGTATACCGAGGAGACCGTCACCACATCGCGACGATAACAGGAGTGATGCAGGATCACGGAGAGCACCTAGGACTGTTTCACGGACGGCAGACAGGCCAACTAGGCCTACATTTGTGAGACAGGTGCCTGATGAGGCTGTTGCAGGTGAGGAGCATGAGGATTTGTTCGCTGATACACTTATGGCAGCGAACGATGAGTGGGATTTAGTACCACCTGAGGTCAGAGAGAGGATTACCTTTGACAGATTCATCACAGAGGAGAGAGCATCTTAGGAGTCGACAGGATTGGAGGCCTAGACATAATAATAATAGCGATCTGAAGCATGCCACAAACAGACTTACACTAGCTATGTTTGACGGTAGTGGCAAGGTCACAGCACAGGCCTGGATCAGTAAACTTGACACCTTCCTCACATTGCGTCCTATGGCTGAGAAGGATGCTATTAGGTATGCTACATTGCATCTGGAGGGAGTAGCTTATGACTGGTGGCATCACGGGATGGTGACACTCCAGCATGATCGTATCACCACATACCAGGAGTTCGTTGGCAGGTTGGTGGAACGATTTGACAGGAAGGATCCAGAATCCTATTTCAGAGATTTGGCTCAGTTGCGACAGAGTGGCAGTTTGGAGTCTTACATTGGTGACTTCCAGAGATTGTCGGTTATGGTTTCTAATATTTCAGAGAGGCGACTTGTTGTGCTTTTCATGGAGGGACTATTGGAGCCATTGAGAGGTTGAATCAAAGCATTTGATCCGCCTTCGCTACAGGAGGCTATGAAGAAGGTACGCAGTATGGAATTTGCAGCACCATCCAGCAAATTCAACTCCATAAACACTTCTTCATTTCGGGACAATAAGGGCTTCAATAAAAACAGAGAGAAATAAGATTTTAACAGAGAAAAATCAGATTTTAGGAGTGATTCAAAGGGAAAATCAACAGCACCCTTGGATCGCGAGGCTCTTAATGATTTACGCAGGAAGAAGCTTTGCTTCTACTGCAAAGGTCCATATGATGCCAACCATGATTGTCCTTTGCGGCCTAAGGGCAAGGCCAATCGAGTGATGTGGGCTTATTACGAGGATTCGGAATCAGAGAGTTCCGAACAGTAGGAGAGTTCTGAGGAGTCAGAGTCAGAGGCTTCAGAGCCTAAGGCAGAGGCAGAGTCAGAGCTTCAGATTCAGGAGGCACGACTATCTAGCATTCAGCAGGAGGGTTCATTCAGACTTCGTGGAGTTTTGGCAGGACAGAGGGTCATCACCCTTCTTGACACAGGAGCCACCCACAATTTTATCGATGCTAGATTTGTGGAGAAACGCGGACTCATAACTGAGGAGTTCGAAGGCATTAGGGTTAAGGTGGCTGATGGTTACACTCTCAGGTGTGAACGTATGATTAAGGATCTCCCCTTGCGCTTGAATAACTATGAATTCAAGGCTGATTATTACGTGGTGAACATGGGGGATATCGATTTAGTCTTGGGCATGAAGTGGCTTCATTCCCTTGAGGAAGTCACTCTTCGTCTCAAAGACATGGAGATTCGTTTTGATGTGGATGGGAAGACACATATCCTGAAGGCCATTCGGGACAGCAATGTCAAGACTATTTCCTTTCGTCGGATGGAGAGACTCATGCGGCATGACATGGTGGAGTGGGCTGCCGAGTGCACATTGGCACCTATACAGGAGGGACAGCAGAAGACTGAGTATCATCCTGACATTTAGCAGTTGAGAGTCAAGCATGAGAAGGTTTTCGGTGATATTCCACCAAGGAGACCTCCAGACAGGGGCATTGAGCACATTATCGAGCTTGAGGAGGGCGCTAAGCCCGTCATGATTACTCCGTACAGGTATCCTAAGCAGCTTAAGGATGAGATAGAGAATACTATCAAGGAGCTGCTTGCGATGGGTCACATTCGACCGAGTAAGTCACCATTCGCTTCTTCAGTTGTTTTAGTGAAGAAAGATGGTACCCTTCGTATGTGCATAGACTACAGAGTCCTGAATAAGAGGACTATCAAAAACAGGTACCCCATACCTCGTATAGATGAGCTTATTGACGAGCTCCATGGTGCATGTTATTTCACGAAGATAGACTTGAGATCAGGATATCATCAGATCAGAGTTCGTGAGCAGGATGTGGAGAAGACTGCATTCCGTTGTCATTGTGGGCACTTCGAGTTTGTGGTGATGCCACTTGGGCTAACCAACGCGCCAGCTACTTTTCAGTCCACCATGAATAGGGTCTTCCATTCGTAGTTGAGGAGATATGTACTTGTCTTCTTCGATGACATCTTGATATACAGCAGGACATGGCAGGAGCATTTGGCTCACTTGGAGACAGTACTCAGTATTTTGGAGAGGGAGTCCTTGTACGCCAAGGAGTCCAAATGTGATTTGGGGATGACCGAGTTGCTCTACTTAGGTCATATCATCAGTGCAGAGGGAGTGCGGATGGATCCTGAGAAGATCCGTGCTATTATAGATTGGCCTACTCCGGCGAACCTTACTCAGCTGCGAGGATTTCTTGGCTTGTGCGGGTTTTATCGCAGATTTGTGAATGGTTATTCACGCCATGCAGCACCTATGACAGATTTGTTGAAAAAAGGTGCATTCTGTTGGACTCCTGAGGCACAGGTTTGTTTTGTGAGGTTCAAGGAGCTGATAACCACGTGTCTAGTGTTGGCACTACCAGATTTTTTGAAGCCTTTTGAGCTTCAGTGCGATGCTTCTGGTGAGGGCATTGGAGCGGTGCTTATGCAGGACAAGCACCCTATTGTTTATGAGAGCCGAAAACTCAGAGGACCAGAGAGGCTCTACAGTATTTATGATAAGGAGATGCTGGCCATAATGCATGCCTTGGCCAAATTTAGGCAGTATCTTGTGGGCAGTAAGTTTTGCATTAAAACTGACCACAATAGTTTGAGGCATTTCTTGGGGCAGCGAGATCTCAATGATCGTCAGCAGAAGTGGGTGAGTAAATTGCAGGCATATGACTTTGATATCTCCTACATCAAAGGCACACAGAATGTAGTGGCTGACGCTCTCTCACGCAGGGCTTATCTGAGCTCTATGGTTCACATTACAGAGGATTGGAGGCATTTGATTGTGGCAGAGTATGCCAAGGATACTTGGGCATCCAGTATTGTTGAGGGATCGATGGTTGACACCAGATACATGCTTGTGAATGACTTGATCATTTACAAGAACAGGATTTATTTGATCCCAGGATCAGAGATGAAGAACACTATCATGCGAGCCTTTCATGATGTACCTACAGCAGGGCATCCGGGTACTTCAAAACGTACAGACAGATTCGGGAGAGATTTACATGGAAAGGACTTAAGGCAGATGTTCTTCAGTATGTGCGTGAGTGCCCTGTTATCAGTCAGTAACAAGCAGGAGAACACGTATCCGACAGGATTATTGCAGCCACTTCCGATTCCTGATAGGAAGTGGGAATGCCTATCGATGGATTTTATTACGGGCTCGCCTAAAGCTCAAGGACAGGATTGTATATATGTAGTTGTGGATCGGCCGACGGCATGCCCACTTCTTTCCGATCACCACCACTTACACAGCTACACAGGTAGCAGAGGTCTTCTTCCGTGAGGTTTTCAGACTACATGGGTTGCCTCAGAGCATAGTGAGCGACAGGGATAGTCGGTTCCTGAGTCACTTCTGGCAGGAGGTGTTCAGACTTTGTGGGACCGAGCTTACACTGAGCACCAGTTACCACCCACAGACTGATGGGCAGATAAAGATAGTGAATAAATGGGTGGAAGGTTACCTCAGGAACTACATTGCAGGGCAGCAAAAGGCCTGGGTCAAGTGGATTTATTTGTGCGAGTATTGCTACAATACTACGTTCCACATGACCATTCAGATGTCCCCTTTCATGGCATTGTACGGTTACGAGGCGCCGAGCTTTTTGGATTTGCTACTAAGTGACAGTAGAGTGCCGAGTGCTGGAGATCTGTTGCAGGAGAGTCAGGACACTATGAGGGCTCTCAAGGAGAATATTGCTAAGGCACAAAATCAGCAGAAGCAGTACGCAGATCAGAAGAGGACAGAGAGGTCTTTTGAGGTGGGTGACATGGTTTATCTTATGCTGCAGCCCTACCGCCAGTCTACTCTTAGGAAGAGTGGTTCAGAGAAGCTTAAGCCACGATAATATGGTCCTTTCAGGATTCTGAGGCGTGTTGGAGAGGTGGCTTATGAGCTAGAGCTTCCGGCGGATAGCAAGGTCCAAAATGTTTTTCACGTGTCACGTCTCAAGAAGGCGTTGGGACATCGTGTGGTGCCTTAAGCAGTTTTACCT
Source organism: Sequoia sempervirens (assembly GCA_007258455.2). Taxonomy (NCBI): domain Eukaryota; kingdom Viridiplantae; phylum Streptophyta; class Pinopsida; order Cupressales; family Cupressaceae; genus Sequoia; species Sequoia sempervirens. Next base: position 256,041,052 of record VDFB02353493.1, read on the forward strand.
CCCTTAGATGACGAGGGAAAGTTGATTTTAGTACCTGAGTCTATCCTGGAGTACAGAGAGACAGTTGCGTAGGAGGACTATCAGGGAATATTTGGTGAAATGGAGAGATTTGCCAGTGGAGGATGCTACATGGGAGAGCGAGGATATTTTGCAGCATCCGGAGTTGAGATTGCTTGAGGACAAGCAATTTCAGGAGGGGCGGACTATCATGTCCCCTTCCAGTTGATATCTCTCAGAGCTTATGATTAGCCTATTATGCGACCCTCATAGGTTGATAGGATGGATGGAGGGTCTTGTTGGAGCTTGGCTTGGTTTTAGATCGTCAGAATTTACCAGTTGGCTTTCGTTCGGGCTCATTCGGACGTCTTTTGCCTGACTTGCTATTTTTAGCAGTAATAGTCATTCAGCGGAGCACCCCTGCTATTTTTAGCAGTATGGTTTGGTCATGTGGAGAATCAATCACTTATTCACCAGCTTCAGACGGTTCGTGAATCGGACATATTTTGAGGGAGATATTAATATTTTAATTGTTAAATTAAATATTAATTATCTGGAGCTTATATTATAAAATTATAATATTATTAAATATTATAACTTAAGTCATTTTCTAAAGGGGGCGACCAACATTGAAGGGGGCCACTTTTTAATTATAATTTATAATTAAAAGTGCTTTCAAAACTATTGAAAAATTAAAAAGAAAAGTTCGAATTTATTTAAATGATGCCTTTTTGAGAAAAGTCGAACTTTTGATAGATATAAGGGGTTTTCATTGGGAATTGAGCTCATTATGTTGAAAATCGAATTTTTGATCAAGTCTTCTTCTGAGAACAGAGCCAAGGGTTCCAGTTTTCGTTTTGGCATTGGAGAATGAGCCATCTTCAGTGTTGCAGTTCAGAGGCTGTGAAATATCAGCTGATCTATTGCTTTCAGAGAGATATCTTCATTCAGAAGTTATCACAGCACATTCACAGAGTTTTATCATTCAGGGTTTTCAGTCTGTACTTCATCCAGAAGAGTTTCTTCATTTAAGGCGCCTAATTCCTGAGATCTGGAGACTTCAAACAAGGGCCGTACTTTTTATTGTTTGCTGCTGTCATAGCCGTACAGTTCTGATATGCAGGGCCGTACCATCATAAAAAGGCCGTACCTTTCAGCCTTGAGCAAATCGCCTTCTGTCTGGGTTGTTTGACTTATTTTGGCGCATCACTCTCTGGCATCATTTTCTATCATCTGGCGCAGGGAAAAGAGGGATTCTATGATGGCCGTACCATATCATGGCTTTTCACAGTTGGCTGCAAATCAGGTTTTAATCTGATATTTTTTGTCTTATCTTGTCTGCATGTCAGAGATTTATCATTGTAATAGCCGTGGAAAAATAATACAATCATTAGCTGTGGTTTTCTGAGTCTTTTTATGTTAGATCTGGACTTATTGTATTTATTAGAGATTTTATATCATTTTCTTTCAAAATCGCAACTTTCATTTGTTCATGCAAAAACACAAAAAAACCAAAAACGTCAAAAACAAGCAAAAAAACAAACAGTTCAGAGATCGGTGAGAACAAGGGTTTCTACACTCAGCAAGGAAGCTTTATTACTAAATCTAGAAAGAAGATAACATCTAACACCTAAGAAAGCAGAAAAAGCGGGAAACGCCAACTATTACATTTTATCTTCTTTCTCTTCTTAAAGAATGGATAAGAATCATTCCAAGAATAGAAAGAAAGCGGGAAAGAAAGCTTCTAGAAGAAAGCTGCTTTAAAGCTCAATCACATCCGCTAGAAAATTAGAAACTGTGTCCCGGTTTGGTGCATCAATGCCCTCAATAGCAAAACACCGCTTTTCTAGAATATCTTCAGCATCTGCATCAGATCTCAGGAAATCTTTGACCTCATTGGCCGCTTTCTCGAACTTTGCTGACATCATCGAAATATGACTTGGCAGAGTCTTATGTTTTTCTTTCATTCACTTCAGTACAATCTTCTTGTTGTATTTTTCCTTATGCATCTCCCATATCCTCTCACATTCACCCTTTGAGATAGTAACACTTTCAGGCCATGGGGGAATGGAAAAACACTTCTCGATCATATCAGGCTTTAGACTGCAAATTAATCTACCATCAGCTGATTGGATCTCCCTAGTAGCCGGGTTGTAATGCTTGATGCAAGCGATTACGAACTCAAGACTCTGAACTGCTATAGGAATAGATGTTGCTGCGAGGAGTCCGGAATGTCCCAGGTTCCTGATTGAGGTGTTGCCTACGCTCTCCAAAGTGTGTAAATCAAACACCGGCTTGATATGATGCAAGTCTGTCTCAGCGGTTTTGATGTAATCATGATAGAGAGCTGATTCAATCTTGAAAACATTGGGAGTGTACTCCATTTCGGAAAACTTTAAGAACGACTATAAACTCGCCTAGGTCCAGACAAGCTTTTGAGCAACTTCTTTTTTTAGAATGCTGAGTTTCTTGCTCCAACTGACAAATTTTTTGAATTTTTTTCTTAGATATGGGTTTTGCTCAGAATTTCGTTGCAAGACAACCCAGATCGTCCGTTTTTGAAAATTTTGAATTTTTATTGAAAAAGCAACAAACCCTAATTTCTTCAATTTTCCACAAAAAAAAGCTGGCACCTGGGTTTTGTTCAGAATATGATTAGAAATGGACCTAGTTGATTAAATTTGCAAAACCCTGATGGCTGATCAAAAAAAGTAGCCAACCCTAGATTTTGAAACTTTCTTGAAAAAAGCTGTGATATGAGTTTTCTTTAGAAGACTGATTTGAGAGGACCCAGATGGTTGAAAACTGAATGCACTAAGGATTTCACTGACATGCAAATAAAAAGCAGCTGCTGCAACTTGATGAAGTTCTTGAAAATTTCTTTAGAAGAATGAAGTGAAAAGACCCAGATGGCTGAAAATTTGAAAACCTTGGCCTTCTCCTTGAAAAACTTGATCTTCTGGATGAAAAAGCTTGAAAAAGCAAGGGTTTATGTTGCTGATCTGAAAAATTAGATGAATAACCAGCAAATATGAATTCTTTCAACTTTCTCCTTTGAATGCTACCTGCAAAAATAATGAAAATTACATGGAAAAGAGGATTTAAATAAACTTAGGGTTTTGTTTTAGGTTTGCTTTCTTTTGCTTTTATTTTCAAAACCCTAAAACCTCAGCTCATTGAACTTGGATGCCATCTTCCTTTTGCAATTTTGAAAACTTTGAAAATTTTGAAAATTTCTCTAAGGCATGAGAAGATGGGTGCTCTTCTTGACTAGGGGCGCCCGCTTCAAGCAGTGTTAGTCTATATTTTGATATTTTCAACTTTGTCCATTTTGACCCCCTACTTCGCCTTCGATTTCCGGCTTGCAGATTAATCTGATGAATGAGCTCAAGGATTCATCGCGGAGCCTGACTGATTCTGAGAAGATTATTCTGGAGGCGTCTCTGGCTAAAAACTTCGTTTTGACCTTCAAATTCACGGGAGCCTATTTCCTCCAGGGGCTTCGAACTTTCCCAGTGTTAGCCATTTTTATGATTTTCAAGTTCTTCCTTTTCCCTTTAATCTTCTAATGAAATCCTGATTTCGGGAGCTACGCTGATTCGATCGACTGACTGTTAGCTCCATTGGATAGCTCGACTGAAATTGACGAAGTAATCTTAGAGGCTGTATTAGCAAATTCTAACATCTCAGGGCTCAAAATCTTGGGCGCCTCTCTTGACTCCAGGGGCGCCCTTAAAAGCTTGGGCGCCCTTGGCAAGCTGGGGTGCCCATGGCAAGTTGGGGCGCCCAAACTCACCAGAGTTAGTTTATTTTCCACTTTTTCTTGTTTGCTTCTTAATCTCAGTTTTTAGCCCTCGTCAGACCCTCCTTTCAGCTCCTCGTATCTGGTGATTGTGAACTCTGATTGACGCGCTAGATATCTTGTTGGAAAGCTGGATCAACTGTGAAGAAATTACGTTAGAGACACTTTTGTGAATTCATCTGTTTAGCCCCTTGAAATCTTGGGCGCCTCTCCTCTCCTGGGGCGCCCAAACCTTCTAGACTTGACATTTTTATCTGATTTTCATCTTCAAGTTTGAAACCCTCATTCTGTATCCTTGACTTCGATTTGAATTTGCCGGAGGATGACTAGTCGGATGATTTGACGGAGACAGGTGTGTCAAAGCCGACTGGATACCGAAGAGATCGAGCATATTTTCAAACCCTAATTGCTGGATTTGCCCCTTCAAAAAGCTAGGCGTCCTTGGGCTCCCGGGGCGCCCAAAGTTCCCAGAGTTGGAAAATTTTCAGGCATTTTCATAATTTTTATCCCAACTTCTATTTGAAACTACTCTGTTTGACTCGAATTCTGGGAGACTGGATGATTCGTTGACTGCATCGCCGGACTTGCTGCGGAGCTGGCAGAGAACTGAACAACTTTGGTTGGAGGTGCAAACCCTAATTTTATCACTTAAAGCCCTAAAAAGATGGGCGCCTATCTTCACCTGTGGCGCCCAAGTTTGGCAGTGTTAGAAAATTTTCATCATTTTTCATCTTCTTTTTCGTTCTTCGTGCTTGCTCATCATCTCGCCTTCTGTTGAATGCTTTGAATGTTGAATCTGACGTCTGGTAGCTGGCTGACCTCCATTGATGACCTCATAGCTCCTAATATGCTTCTGAAAAAGCAGAATAGACCCACTAGGGCAAAACTGATTATTTTGAGATTCTGACTGCACCAGCCTGATATGGACGTATTTTGAGCCAATCAAAATCAGTTTGAACCCTAACGAACCAACTTTCTAATTTTAGAAAGTTTTGCCAGTATCCGTTTCCAAAGAAACCTAGAAAAACCCAGAAAACGTTACTAATTTTAGAAAATTTCTAAAAATAGCAGTTTTCCTAAAAAGTAGGGATGAAAAATTGAGAATTGGGTTTTGTAGATTAAGCTGCTTTGAGTAGATCCAGATCGTCAGATTTTGAAAATTTTGTGTTTTAACCCCTCATGCAAGACCTGCACACCCAAATTTTGACATTTTTGACTGATTTAACAAGACTTTTACTTATTTCTTCAAAATATCTAAGTGTAACAAAAATTTTAATTTTGGGGTACAACAGAATTATTGGCAAACAAACTCAAAAACAAAAAGGGAAGAAATACAAACCCAAACAAAAATCAGACCTACAGAACTCGGTGAAAACAAATCAGCAAAGTGGTGGAACACTACATCCTTCCTTTTTGTTTGTTAGAATGCCTTTAAATTTTTGTTGCTTTTAGTTATCCTTAGTTTGTAGCTTCTTTAAATCCTATTTTTGGCTCCCTCTTGCTAGTGTTTGTAGTTTATTTTTGATTCCCATTGTTCTATTTTGGTCACTTGTGGACTTTAACATAATTTGTATCTTTCTTTCTTGAGAGAGTTACATTTTAGTCATGCTAGTCTTAGGTTATTGTCAATTGAAGGTAGAAGTCTGTTGACATGGTTCTCGAGGAATTTGTGCTTACATGGAGTTATTGGAGTTTAGTAAATTAGGTGCAAGTGAGATAATGCTAGAAGTAAGGTGTTCTTAGAAGGCCTTTGAAGAGAGCAAGCTTGTACAAACTAGGCAATTCCTGTGCTTCTTGTCAAATGAACGTTGCTGTTGGCTCTAGGGCATTATTTCCTGAGCTTAGGCTTGATAGCTTGAGGAGGTCAGCCCTACCTATATGATTGGGGGGGCATGGGAGAATGAATTCTTCCTCGATTCTTTCTTCTCCTAGAACCCTTTCTTTTCAAGTTGAGTGGATATAGTTCCGGGGGCATCCCTACTATAGATAGGATCATAGATGGCAGACTCGCCAAAAACTTGCGAGTTCTTTTTCAAAACGAGTTTTTGGTGCAAGTACTCACTTGGAAAAACTTGGCCTCTTAGCAAAAAGAAACCTGCAGGCGGAATAAAGGCATTGCCCTTTGACCCCATTGGGGGCATTGCCCTCAAACTCCCATTGAATTCATTTGATTTTCTAGGTACTCTCTAAGTCCAAGTTTCCAAGTTTGCCTACAAGTCTTCATCTATAATATCGTCTAGTTCTACCTCTCCCCTAATTTTCACTAGACATGGGAAAGAGGAAGATGTAAATTTGTAAAATATAGTAATGTAGTATTTAATTTCATTTTTACAAAGACAATTTGCTATTTTCATTTTGTTTCAGAATATCAACATCAGCGCATTCCACATGAGGATGCCATTTTGTACCCAATTTGCTTTCAAATCAATCAAATACAACTAGACTCAGCTTGTTTCTTTTATGTACTCATTTATTGACTCATTGGATGCATCTTATCTTTGAATTTTTTTTAAAAAAAGTGTTTTTAGTGAAGTTTAAGCAATTTTAAAAGTTCCCGAGTTTTTTCCGAGCCGAATTTTTCGGGCTTGCCGAGTACTTGCAAACGCCGAGTATTCCAACTATGGATAGGATAATGGGAGAGGATGGGACCCTTTTGTTGGAGTTTTCTGTCATTGGATTTCTCTAGTGTGAATCTTGGGTTATTTTGTGCTTGTTGGAAGAATAAATTGTAATGTGCCCATTTTTAGCACTACACTTTCTAGTGATTGTTAGCCTATCCCCGGATGCCTGTAGGCCAGTCAAATGCCAAATTAGGGTTTACAGTTGTTTGGAGATCTCTTTTGTGGATTCACGGTCTTGCATATTAGAGTTTTGCAGTTTGGTTTATGGATTCCTTCTGGGTTTTAAGAGAGCTTCAAAGGGATGTGACATGCATTTCATCAGGGGTTTGCATGCAGGATTGGTTTTTGGATTCTTTCTGGGTTTTCAGAGAGCTTCGCAGTGGTATGACATGCATTTGCATCTGACAACCTTTTCCAAACTTATATTTTTAGTAAGTTGCGATGGCTACCTGGTTTGTGCTCAAAATGCATTTGGAGTCACTTTTTTTAGCAATATGCTATTTATAGTAATTGCTATTTTTAGCAATCAGTTTGGGGGTTTCTGAAGGGGTTTCTATTTATAGCAGTGGCTGGTTTATGGTGTTGCTACCTTCAGTTGGTCACAGTGTTCTTCAGTGGTCTTCAGTTTCGCTTAGTTTTGGCGTTTGGTATACACTTACTATTTTTAGCAATGCTATTTATAGTAAGTCATCTTTGGGAAGATGGTCCCAGGCCAGTATGTTCGCAGCAGTATTATTTCTCGGTTGGTTTGGAGAGCCTATGGTTGCAGTATTTAATAATTGTTTTATTCATTCACTTAAGCTGTTTAATAAATAATTTTATAAACTTAAGTGAAAGAGGGTTAAAGGTCATTCAAAAAACACCATGGCCTAGGTGCCATGTCCTAGGCGTGCAACTTATAATTTGTTTTAGAAGACTTTTTAAATATCTAATTTGGTCCATGAGAGGGACGCCTAGGGAGAAAAGATGAATTTAAAATGTTTATTTTTCCAAGGCTAAGAAGGGCGTTGGTTTTTAGGAAGAAATTAAGAAGCTTTTGGAGTCCAGTTGCCTTAGCTTCTATATATTTTCATTTGGCTCTCATTTTCACATCTTGGCTTTGACAACATAAGAAAATGTTGCTAGATTTCTTCGAAAATGCTTGGGCTGCGAATTGAGGATGGAAACCCTCTTCGCTTGGGCTGGTTTCGGTGGTGAAATATCCTCCCTAATCAGATAGAGAGTGATTCTACAGCAGGGATTATACAGTGCTTCATAGAGTTCGATTTGTTGATAGAAAAAAGAATATTTTTTAGTTCTTTTGAGGAGATTTTGGTGTGGATTGCTTGCTTTCAGTTTGGTTTGATTTAATGAAGGTTTTGGTGTGATTTTCTTTAGTTTCCTGGGCACTTTGGTTTTGGACCTGAACCTGGTTTTTTAATCATAGCTCTGAGTTGGATGAAGAAATCATTTTGGGTTGGACTTATTGGAAGGCCTATCTCATGCCGATTCTAAAGAGCACAAGAATGCATTTTTTGATGGACTTTGTGATTTTCTATAGAAGGTCGAACTTCTAAGGAGGGATGCCCTTTGCTGCTTAAAACCCTAGTTTGGACCAGCACGCCTTGGATTTTGTTTGTCGGACTTTGGGAGCTGGAAATGGAGGCTTAGGCGTTGGAGAAAGAGAGTGTTTTTGAAGGCTAAAGCTTGGGTTTGTTTGGTGCTTATTCTGGAGCCTTATTTCTGCTGTAACAAGTTCTTACCAGGTCTGATATACCTATGTAACATTCTGATTTTATAACAGTAAATGAATGTTTAATGATGCTCATTGAAGTTTTTCTTGAAAGGCAAATGTTATTTAGCATTTCTTATTATTGCAATCATTTCCTTTATGTTATATGCATTTGAAACACATTGAAACAAATTCAAAAAAAGACATCATTGAACAAGCAACCAGCAAACAGAGACTTTCCAAAAAAACCAGGGGTGTATGATACATAAATCCATGGGGTTTAAGAGAATTGGATGGCACACCTTCAATGTGTGTATGCTTCTATTTAGTAGTGATTGGGTAAGTTACATTGGTGGTTGTAACTTGCATTATGAGTTGATTTTTAGAAACAACTGGTATGGTGTTCTTACATTGTCATCATAATCAATAAATACCTTTGTACAAAGTGTAAGTGAACATTAAGTCTAACACTCTATCATATCTAATAGTGCTTGTGTTTGATGTTTTTGAAATTAACTTTTTATGCTACGATGCTAAAAGTTTCTAACAACTAAGACACATTAGGTTCAGACAATAGGGGTGTTTCTATCTGTATTGATTTCAGCCTTCCATGTTGCTCTATTTTAGCATAGAACTAGCAAGCAATAAATAAAATGAATGAAGGATGCATATTGATGATTCCTGCAATGGACTATCCATGTGGTTTACAAATCAAGTTTATATGGAGCAACCCTAAGAATTTTTGAAGAAAGGTTTGGAACATATAGAATGCAGATAGAAGAAATCATGATGTGTTGTTAAGGAGTATTGATAAACATTTCAGAGAAAACGAATTAAGAAAGTTAAGTACCACAATGTCATAAGAAGGTTCATAACTGCTCTAAAGCATGGGTAGGTACATTATTTTCCTGTAGAGAAAGTAAAGCTATGAATCACACTGGAGTAGATTATGGTGGCATAATGCATATGAAGAAATAACTATTGTTTCTCAAACCTTAGGTTGGATTTCTCATGTGGCTGACAAATTGTAATGTCCCTGTTTCAAGCCTGACCTTTTTCAGTGACCGTTGGCCTATTTCGGAGACCCGTAGGCTAGTCGGAAGGTAAAATTAGGGTTTCCTATTTTGAAGGGTGTTCTGGCTCTGAATTGATTGTTTCAATTGCGGATTCTTTCTGGGTTTTCAGAGAGCTTCGCAGTGGTATGTTCGTCTCGGCATTCTGAGCATCTTCAGGAATTTACTATTTTTAGTAAATTCTATTTTTGGCAGTAAACAGGTTGGTCTCAGGCAGTTGACTTTCCTCTTCAGCTGACTCAAGTGGCGTATTCAGTTTCGGGCTTCAGAATGCAGTTTCGGAGAGATAAGCTCATTTTACTTAAAAATAACATTATATTTTAAATGTTATTTTATCACCTTGGCCTAGTCTATTAACTTAATGTTATTTTAAAAAGTGGACTTGAAGGGTGGCGCCATCATTGAGGATATATTGAATTTATCAAAGTCAAAATTAAGCCTTAAGGAGGATGCATTTATTTAAGTGAGGAATTTAATTAAATGAAGTCAAATTGAAGATGTATGGAAAAGGATGCCATCTCTTGGGATTAGGGTTTTTACTCTGAAAAAGAAGTTAGGGTTTCAAGAAAGGTCAACAAAAACTTATAAAAGGAAGCCTTGGGTTCTCTTTTGAGCATCTTTTGTCTACAATATTGTTATGCTGCCGGTTTGGCTCTGGAACTGCTTCGAGGAATGAAGGCCTCCTAGCTCGGGCATCGCTTCTTGCTTGCAACACAGCAACTAGTGGTGATTCAATCTAGTTTGTGAGTTTTTCTTGGAAATTGTGCATTGTAATCAACATTGTAGATCAGTAGTTTCTGGTTTTGCATATTAGTGGATTTTTAGATATTGCATTGTGTGCTTCAACAGATTCATGTTTTTATTCATAAGTCAAAAAACAACAAAAACATTGTTTTGGGTATTAGTCCATTTTCATTGCTAGGTTTAGGCGCCATCATCCTCAAATTTGCAGAATTTTTAGAGAAGGCATTAATTTTTAAAGAGAAGTCGAACTTTCAGCTTGGGCCGTACCTTTTGAGTCTGTCTTGGAATCTGTGCCAATTAGATTTGTGTTATTTTGTTCAGTTTTGGTGTCTTGTCTTGGTCGCCTATGTTCTTAGAGTGCATTGCATTTTATTTCACATCAATCGGGCATTCTCTGAGGAAGTTATGAACATTTCTTTAAGATTGTAAGCTGCTGGTTATATGACAAAAAGTGCAGATCTGTTATGACAGTCTTGAGAAATCTGCATCTTCCTTATTTGGTTGGTGTTGAGGTTTCCTTATAGACTTTGCAGAAGAATTCTTGTTGAATGCACCATTTGAAAGAACATCTTATGTCTTGATTTTGCAGGCAATAATATCTTTGTAAGCTGGCAGTAGTATTGACCAGTTGTTCTTTAATATTGCTTCATTGTTATTTGTAATACTCATTCTTCTTTCAGTAATTGTTGTAATAGTTACATCTTCGCCTTATGGTAGCTACTTTCCCAGTTCGGGTTAGAAAGCACATTCT
>VDFB02353493.1:256051850-256066376 GCA_007258455.2 Sequoia sempervirens
AAAATAGGCTCGCATAAGAGTAGGTAAATTTGACTTTTATGTAAGAAAAATAGGCTCAAGGCAAGAGAAAAGTTGGATATGGCAAAGAAAAACAGGGATCTGGCATAGAATTTGTTGACGGAATGGCTTGAATTTTGGTTTGGCTAGACGAAATTGAGGATAAAATTGGAAAATACACTCTTAGCCAAGAAAAACAAAGAGGAAATCAAAATAGCCATGGGTCGAAGACGAACGGGTTGGAATAAATTAAAATATTTTAATATTTTAATAATTTATTTTCAATGCCTTGGACAAAATCAAATTCGCCAGACAATGTTTTGGAGGAAAATAAGTTGTGCCGGCCAGAGATAAAATCCGAAGGGCAAAATTAAATTCACCATGGCTTCAGGAGAGAGAGTGGTAAAAATTCAGGAGTGAGAAAATCTGAATTTGTTTATTTTATTTCTTGCAGGTGGATGACGACGCGAGGCGAGTCTTCAAAGAAGAAGCAAAGGCATGGAATGGAGGGAAAAGGATGGCACCAGCATGAGAAAGTCTGACTTTGCCCAAGCACAACATGTCCAAACCCTTACAAAGTCCGACTTTGCTTGGAGAAGGTATGTCCAGACATCCATTAGATCCGCCAAGTACAATGGCAAACATGATGCAAAGTCCGACCTAGACCAAGAAAAGAAATGTCAAAGTGTTGAGAAAGTTCGCCCCAGCCTAAAGAAAAGATGGTGAAACCACTAGCAAATCCGACTTTGCTCAACTGAGAAATGGCACAAGCATGATAAAGTTCGACTTCTCCCTAGAAATGTTTGTCCAAAGTGGCTTGAAGTTTGACTTAGGCCGAGAGAGAAAACGTCCAAGCTCATGTGAAGTCCGCCCAAGGAGAGGACGAGAAAATTGGCTACAAGAATTCACTAAGTGTTGGACGGAAAACAGGAAGGGTGAAGAGGAAAATAAAGAGGAAGTGAATAAAATTCTTGTCCAGGGATGGAATTTGTCCTACATAGCACAAGCCAGATTCAGAATTGAAGGCAAATCCACAGGCAAAGTTCGTTCGAGCATGGTGTTGAATGATCCAGATGATGTTGCAAAATGAACCTGAATAGCCAAAATTTGGCTAAGTCTAGGAAATACTTCACAGAGGAAATTCCAATTTCCTCCATTGTGGCGAAAGCACAAAGGCATTCTTCTCCAAATTCTAGACACTTGAAAGGAATCCAAGATGAAAGTTAGGAAGGAACAAGCACAACGGACAGAGTTATCGGCAAATATTCTAAGGCAAGCACGGAAGAAAAAACTAAGCAACCAAGGAAGGTATCCAAAGATGTCAGAGGTGGCCGCCATCTTCCAACCAATCAAATTGTTCCAAATCAACATGCAACAACTTTCTATTTTATTGTTGGTTTATATTAGCAAAAGGACAAGTGTCCTCTAAAATGAAATTTTCTCATTGGTCGAAAGTGACAAACCGTAATTAGGGTTTTATTTTGTAATCTCGGCCGTTGATTTGAAATCAATCTTGGCCCTTGAATTGTAATTGGGGAGCCTATAAATTGAGCTCGCCCCCTCATTTGTAAGGTGTGGAGACTTGTTATGTATATTGTCGCATTGAGACTATTTTGAATGATAAAAGCTCTTGAGCATGATTTGCCTTGAATCACTTCTTATTGTTGAATAGTAAGCGAGGTTACATATTATCTTCCGCCATAGATTAGAATTAAAGTTAGATTAAATAGAATTTGCTTTGAAAAGTTGTTAATTGAATGAAAGATTGATCGTATCGACTCATTGGTGAAGTGTAGCTCATACTTTCTTCGGATGGATGATTTTCATCCGATGCGTAAAGTTAGCCTGAGCTCCTAAGTGTGGAAGCCTAACTTCAACCTTATCCGAGGTTTGAAAATTATTCTCACAAACCCCTTGAAGATTGCACCCACTTTGCGTATGTTGTCCTGCAGGAGGCGAAACAAAGTGTGGTTTATTTCGTTTCACCAAGTCCTTACTGTCTCTTGATTTCTTAGGCTTAGACTAGATTCTCTGAACCCTATTCTTTTTGCCATTTTTTTTGAGATCCACAATTGAAAGTCCTAATTGAGAGCCTTTAAAGATAAATTTCCTAAGTCCCGAACTTGTGAAGTTCTTTCTACGTAAGTCCCCTTGTTCATTACCAGCAAATCACAACGGCCATTGAGCTTATCCACACGTCGAGACCCGACTAAAGAAACCTTGGAATCGCCATATGATCTTCTCGCAATCTTAGCATACGCGGTGATTTTCAAGAGAGGATAAAGTGTCTTTGGACATTTTTATTCTGAATGTTTGGTGTATGATAAAACACACACCAACAGTCCCCGAGGACATTGTTCAATGTCCTGAACTCGCCTTGGAAGGCAATCAGGTATACAAGATAGGAACACATGTGGAACTTATGAGCCTCTAGAAACCCAGTAATCTATTGCTAGAGTATGTCACTGATCAGGGTGGCCCAGTCGTAATGTTCTATTTTGCTGATAATCTTGGCAATGACGTAGTACATCCACGACTGAAACTGATTGCCCTCTTCCTATCCAGTGATCCTGTTGAGTAGAGTGATTAACATTGCATACTCGTCTCTAAATTCTCCTCGTCCAACCAATTTGGGCAAGTTGGCCTTTTTCACCTTTAGCCATATTTTCTACAAACATTTGTTTTGATGCTTCGAATGCCTTTTCGCATTCTTTCACCGATATGACTACATTGGTAGTGCATGGTGGAATATCAAAACATTTTTCAATGTCCCTTGGTTTCAAGTTGCAGATTACCCTTCCATCCATTGATCGGATTTCTCTCATGGTAGGATTGTAATGCTTAATGCAAGCAATTACAAGCTCCACGCTCTGTAATGTGATAGGGATTGACGCAACTTGAAGCAATTCAGATTCTTCTATGTTTTGTAATGTGATTTGATTTATGCCCTCCAAATCTTCTGAATCAACCACTGGGTTCTTTTGATGTAAGTTTGTGTCAGTCATTTTCAGGAAATCATGGTACAAGGCCATCTTGGTCTTGTATTGCACCTGAGAGTACTGCATCTTGAAAGACTTAAAGATTGACTGTGCACACAACCCTGTTCTGACAATTTCCGAAAACCCCTAAAAATAGCGCCTGTTGAGAAGTATTTTTTCAAAAAAAATCTGGTACATGGGTTTTGTTCATGCTTCAATGTTGAACAAACCCAATTCCTCAGATTTTTTATTCTGAGACTTTTCAGAAAAACCCCCAAAAATAGGGGCAGCAAGTTTGTTGTTTCTAGAAAATTTCACGAGATGGGTTTTACTGGAAAATTATGTTGATCATACCCAATTGTTCAGATTTGTGGTAGCCTGTTGATTTCTATGACATGCAAGAAAACCTACGACAAGAAAAGAGGAAGTAGACAAAAGGTGGATTGGAAGTTATTAGTTGCCTTGAGAAAATGTGCCTCTAGATTCAACCCTTGAGAAATAAAACTCTTTGAGCCACTAATCTTCAAAAATAATGAAGAACAATCCAAAACCCTTGTCAAATCTTGAAAAGACGTCTTTGAGAGCAATTTGTTGTTTTGATCTTCAACCTGCAAAAGAAATAATGAAAAAGGGACACCTAGAGTTGATATATAGTGATTCAAGCCTGAATCCTTAAAGTTTGGGCACCAACTCATGTCTTAAGCCTGATTTGGGATGATCTAAAGTTCAAAAGGTTGATTTCCATTGATTGTGGGATGATTTGGCCAAGTTTGCCTCCAAAATATTTGAACTTAAGTCAACAAATCTTGCCTTGACCATCTAAGGCATTTATTTTGGGTTTGAACACTTTTTTCACTATTTTCCAGGCTAAAGTGCCTCTGTTGGACCCTTGCTTTCTGTCTTTTAGTTGATCTCTAGTAGCTGCTGATAGATTCATTGCTAAGCTGGAACAATGCTGAAGAGATGTACCTAGGAGATGTTAAGCTTGAAAACTGAATCTAAGGCTCCAAAAGACTGGGCGCCTTTCTTTAGCAGGGGCGCTTTTAGCCTTGACTTAGTCAATTTTCATGACTATTCCTCATTTCTACCATTTTGGACCTTTCGTGCTATGATCTGATATCACCATTGACTAACAAGTTTGATGACTTTGCTTGAAGATTCGTTGGATGACCAGTTCAATCCTAGTAAGTATGACTCGTATCTCAACTCCTGAAGGTATGTTTAGGTCCTTCAAATCCAAGGGCGCCCCTACTGGTGACTGATTATATTTGTGTTGTGAACTGCCTTAGTTTGATCCTCATCATCAGTTGATTGAGTTGTTTGTTGCCTTCACTAATGGTTTCGTTGTCGAGATCGATCAAAGTGGAGGAGGTCATCCTGGAGGTCACCGAGCAAAAAGACTGCATCTGGATGCCCAAAAGACTGGGCGCCTTTCTTTAGTAGGGGCGCTTTTCCCTTGGTACTTAGCCATTTTCAATGTTCTTCATTCAATCTCCATCTCTGGCATTTTCTGCTTGATCTCAGTCTTTGACTGTTTGACAGGTCCTGTGAACGTGCTGTTGTTGATTACCTTATCAGGTGTCTCAAAAAGAAGGGTGCCCCTGGCCAGCAAGGGCGCTTTTGCTTTGGAGTTCACTGATTCACCTTCTATCTTGTATGCTCTGATGATCAACCGTAGACATTGTTTGATTTGTTTCATAGGCTAGCTAACAGGTTCATTGCAAAGTTGGGGTGGAGCTAAAGAAATCTCATGAAGACAAGTTTTCTCAGGAACACACGTCTGCATCATCTCATTCAAGGGCGCCTTTCTTCAACAAGGGCGCCTTTTGACTCCTTTGACTGAATTTTCTCCTTGGTAGCAAGGAGTGGTTTTCCAAAGTTAGCCAAATTTTGGCCTTTTTTCAGTTTCTAGAATCTCCTCCATCAAACGGCATCTTTTTTATCCTTTTCCAACATGGTTGCGTCGTTGAAGCTTTTGAAGCTTAGCTTTCAGCACTTGGTACTAGCCAATCTATCATTAATGGCTACGGAGCTCCTAACTATGTCCCTAAAAAATAGAAATATACCCACCAAAGTAAAACATGTCTTTTGATGATTCTGACTTGACCAGTATGATCATGAAGTCAATTAATCCTATCAAAATCATTTTCAATAATTTCTGGGAAGGTCATATTTTCAGGGGTTTCTCTAAAAATAGGGGCACGAAACCCTAATTTTCAATTTTTTAGAACTTTACACATGTTCCTTGACAAAAACCCACAAAGACCTTATGTTTGGTTTGACCTAAAACAGACTTTTGACGACATTTTTACGATTTAGCTCAATTTAAGCAAAATGCCAAAAATTAATTTTGGGTACAACAGGCTAAATTTGTTGAAGAAACCCTAGCAACTGGTGGACGAAATACAAATTTCTAGATTGCTAGAAAATATCAAAAAATAGCTGAAAGTAGTTGGAAACTGAACCAGAAACCCTAGGTCGCTGGTGGACGAAAACACAAATTTCCATATCGCAGAATTTTTTTTTAAGAAAAAAAAAACTCTCCCAGAATTTTTTATTTTTTTTCAGGAAAAAAATATTAAAAATCCTCCAAAAATTTTTCAGGAAAAAAAAAATTAAAAACCCTCAAATACGAATCTCAGCAAATGCAAGCAAAAACCCGTCAAAAAAATATGCCCAAAAGTCTACAAAATCGCACCCAGATGTCTTTTAAAAAACGCGGCCCAGAGAATGACGAAAAATCGTCCCTAGAACGAGCGAATCTACAGCCAGAAAGTGATGAAAAATTTGAGCCCAAAAGTTTTCATGAAATGCATCTAGGAGTGCTTTCAAAACACGATAGGAAAAAGCTCAAATCGCATCCAGGAGGAACAGCAAAAACACGACCAAGAACGAGCAGACAAAAGCATCTCAGAGAAGCCAAAAACACAGATAAAATATGACAAAGATCCGCATAAAAACCCCTCTGAAAATCGCGGCCCTAGAGAGCACAAAATCGCAGCTCCAAATCAGATAAATCGTGGCCCTAAACGCGTCCAGATGTGCAGAGAAAATCCGCACCAACAAGTTTGAAGAAAACGCACCTCAGAAACACGCGATTATCAAGTAAAAAAAGTAATTTTCAGACGAAAATTGTAGGTTAAAAAGAAACCCGCGATTTTAAAATCGCGTCTCTTCCTTCCTTCAAGACTTCCATGATTTTTTTAATCTCAAACCCTTCGATTTCTCTAGCAAACAAGACCCACGAATTCAAAAAAATATTGGCGCCCTGAATAAATCCGCTCTGATACCATGTAAATTTGGTAAATAATCAGATACATATATTGACAGAAGAGCCTTGCTCTTATATATTAGAATAATAAGTGCAGAAACTGCATACAACATCAGGCCCTAGAATAGGCCAAACCACATACAATAAGATATGTAACTTCTCCTTGTACCGAATCTTGAAAGCACAAATGGTAACACTTCTTACAAAAATCTGATCTACTACTGCAAGGAGGCGAATTGCTACTAGAGGTGTGAATTGGAGTGATTGAATTGCTTGATCAAATGAGAGGACATCATCCTCTTTATATACAAAGCTGGGCAGCTTCCTCTTTAGGGCCGACCTAGAACAAATATATTTTATTTATAAAAGATGAAGGCCGACCTGCCTTGAGCAAGATATAAATAGGAGAAAATATCTCTCATCGCTACAACACTAACATTACAAACCCTACAAATTAGGGAGTATCAATAGTTAACTAACACTACAAACAGTTAACTATACACTACGAATAGTTACAAACAGATAGCTAAGAGTTACAAATAGATACAAAGGATAGTAAACACTAATAGGTAATATATTATTTTAATAAAAACACATTTGCTATTGACATTTTGGATGGGAAATCACAAGATGACAGGTACAAAGTGGTTGAGGAGCTCATCCTATATAAGGATAAGGTGTATCTTGTATCGAAATCAAAGGTGAGAGAAATTTGAGGGCATGTCATGACACACCACTTGCTAGTCACCCAAGGTACTATAAGACATATAAGCAAGTGAGAGAGTGTTTCTCATGGAAGGAACTCAAAAAGGTGATGTGTTGAGGCATGTGAAGGAATGTTTAGTTTGCCAATAAAATAAAACAGAACATGTATTTCCAGTTGGTTTGTTGCACCCCCTACCCATTCCAAATCAGAAATAGGAAAGTGCCTCCATGGATTTCATCACAGGACTGCCAAAGGTGCAAGGTAAGGACTATATCTAAGTGATTGTTGATAAGCTCACTATATATGCTCATTTTCAAGTTATATCTTCAGAGAATAAAGCTTCACAAGTGGCTGATCTATTCTTTAAAGAGATTTTTAGACTTCATGAGCTACCAAGGAACATTGTAAGTGACAAGGACAGCAGATTTATCAGCTTGTTTTGGCAAGAGCTCTTTCAATTAATGAGCACAGAATTAACCCCAAGCACTAGCTATCATCCTCAGACCGATGGGCAAATGTAAATTGTGAACAAATGAATAGAAGGTTATTTGAGGGCAGCAAAAATTATGGGTTAAATGGCATCACCTTGGGGAGTATTTCTACAATTCTACTCACCACATGTCTATAGGTATGATACCTTTCAAGGCACTCTATGGTTATGATGTTGTCTCGTTCATGAATTTGATTCTTTTTGATAGTAGAGTACATTCAGCGAGGCCTAGACGTTGTGAAGGCACTTAAAGAGAACCTACAGCAATCCCAAAACCAGCAAAAGATGTATGCTGATCGCCACCGAACTAAGAGGGTTTTTGCGGTGGGAGATATGGTAATCTTGAAGTTACTGCCCAATAGACAATCTACCCTCAAGGGAAGTGGTGTTGAGAAGTCGAAACCATGATTTTATGGACCCTATAAGATCATGAGGATTGGTGAGGTTGCATATGAGTTGGAGCTTCCAATCAATAGCAAAATTCATAATATTTTCCACGTATCATGCTTGAAGAAGGCCCTTGGGTAGCAAGTTACATTGTCACTTGAGCTGCCACCGCTTGATGATGAAGGAAAATTGATTTTGGAACTGGAAGCTGTCATTGATGTGAGAGAAAATAAGTTGAGAAACAAAACCATTCCAAAGTATTTGGTGAAATGGAGGAACCTTCCACTCGAGAATGCTACATGGGAAGGAATGGAGATTTTTGAAAACACGAGTTTGAAGTTGCTTGAGGGCAAACAATTTGGGGAAGGGAGAACTGTCATATCCCTGCCCTAGCTAGTCGGCCCAACAATCTTAAAAAAGTGTTTTTAAACGCTAACAAATATTATATATTGGTTGACCTACACTCTCTTTTGGGCACCAAGTTTAAGTAATTCAATATTAATTTAAAAATAATAATATTTTTTATTTTGGCTGCCCTGAATGTTCCTTTTTGGGTGCAACTTTAAATCAAACAAGCATAAATTTGTTTCAACTAGCTGGGTGAAATCATCTAGAAAAAATGGTTGGAAATTCGAGTGAAATTCTCAAGTGGTCAGCTGGGACAAAAACCTTAGTTGCCTCATCAGGTTGGGATGAAAACTCTAACTTGTTCTAATCAACTTCCTCATCTAAATTGCTTTGTTGACTGATAGTTGAGTGTTATCATTGGCATTCATCAGTTGTAGCTGCCATCAAAAAGGCCCATTCATCCATCCCTTTTAACTGAGGATCACTACACCAGCATCAACAAGCATATAGGGTCTAGAGGGAATAACAAAAGAAGATTTGACCTATATCAACTATGTTCATATTTATCTACAACAGTGTAGTGAGGCGATCAATTCCAAACCCTCAAGAAGGATTCGAACAAGGTAGGGCACCATTAAGGAAATCACCTTTTACCAAGTCGGTCCTACAAGAACTGTTAAAAGCATTCAAAGATTGTGTATTAGACTATATCTGCATTATTTGAAACTCAGATTTGATTTTCTCTTTTTTTTTGTAAATATTTGAAATCAATTGTTGGTTGTTGTTGTGAGAATCAACTTCAAATCACAGATCTTCGACTGGTTAATAGTTTGTAAACCCTAGGGATCATTTCATGCCCCCTAATGGTTGTATTTCTTTCATTGGAATCTTAAGAAGAAAATGTATAGTCGAGGCATGTACCTTGAATGCAGCAATTCCTATAGGAGCAACAACAAGGAGCAAGTTATGTTTTTGTGATGCTAAGCTCTAGAGTGCATGCCTGATGCAATGAATTGGGATTTTATTGTATCCGCTGTTCCTTGAATGATCATATGCAAGGGTTTTTTGAAGGAATTATCATTATGTTGTTCTTTAATAATGGTTAGAGTTAGTTCTTTTTTGGGAAATAATGGATATGGTGGATTGTTCAACTCTAATGTGGATTGGTCATCTTGTTGGGACATCTTGTTTGCGCTTATGAAATGTTGTGTAGTGTCATGTAAATGTGGAGGTATAGTACATTCATCCCATTTGTTGATGTTGTCAAAATCACATCTACTAAGCATTTCAAGGGCATTTAGATTTCCACCACTAGCAAGGCCCATTTGTGATAGCAACTCCCATGCATTTGTTTCTATTGCATTTCCTGTATCTATCTCATTATCAATGTCCTTGTCCTCTTCATAGCTAACCTCTATATCAATTATGCAATCAACATGCACCACTTAGTATTTATTTATATACATTTATTTCTAATTTGTGACAATCTTTAATGAGAACTTTATCTGCAGCAATGTCACAAAAATTCTTGTATAGAAGTGTCTCACTCCAACAAAATGTTTCAAAATGTTTTGAATCCTCATTTGAAATGATATTGAATCGAGGAAAGACATTGACAAATGCCTTTTGTTTTCTATCTTTCTATCTCAATAAGGTGTTGCATGTAGGATTGTAGATAGCTCAATTGTAATGTATTTTCATCTAGATTGATTGTGACTCAATGGAATACTTTTCATCCAACATTTCATGTGATAAATAAGCAATTACAAATAACAGCTGATAATTTTTGTAGCATATGGCATGTTTCTTGCACACCTATATCATGGTTTGCAACAATCTCTATCATGAATTTTCTATATGTTGCTAGATCTTGGTCTTCTAGTCTTTGATTTCTACATATCCTCGTTAGCAAATCAATATACTTCTCTGATTTCCTTTTTGCAATGTATTTAAGAACAAGCAAATTTGAAATGACAGGTTTGCAATCCATAATAGCTCTCCATATTAAAATCATCTTTGGATTGTGTATATTTAACCTATCGTCATTTCATGTAGGGGCATATGTTTTCTTTCTAGATTCATCACAGGACAACAAAGAGCTAATGCATTCATTCCAAGGAGCTTTTTATTGGCATTCTACAACTTGACCCTTCTTCCTATGTAAGCATGTCACTTTTAAGACATTTTGTGTGCCTTTGGACGTGATTGATTAAATCTTCATAGTCAGCAAATGTGTTTTTAGAGAAGATCTCAGTTGTATTTAGTAAGCAAGGATCATCTTACAAAGATTGATGCTGTGTGTTGTTTCTTTCAGATGGACTATGAGGGTTCCGTGCACTGACATAGTTGTCAAAAATTATTTTTTCTTTTTCTACATCTACATGGTTTCCCCAATTAAGGTTGTCCATGTCTAGTGCATTGTGAAGTTAAAGGAATCCATGTACATATGCAGACCATCAATGCTGCCATTCATATCTATAGGTATACCAATAATATGTTGTACAAAGGAGCTTCTCTATTATTTCTTCATGAAAGACTGAACCGCTGATGCAAGTATGGGGATCTGGTATGTGGGTTATTAATTATGTTAACTATGCGGTCTTTGTTAGTTTGTGATCTAGAAGTTATGCCATTTGAAAATAGTAATTGTAAATCTGGCCATTTAGTATCTACAGCACTCAATGTGAAGAAGAGAGTGGGTGATCCTATTTGGTTGATTGTATTTGAAATCTCACCATGACACTTATTCCAATATGAGTGTGTCCCTTTCAAAGAAGAGCCAAAATGCATTAGTTGTTCAGCCAGTTGAGTGTCAAACAATTGCTGTTTATGGTTACAAAGACTACTGATGGTGGCTGGTATGCAGTCCTGTACATTTTTCTTGACAAACACTGTGGCAGGTTCTTGGCTATGGTGGCCATCATAAGGTTCAATACAAAATATCAAAATCTTGGATGGTTTCCAAACCTATAGACATGAAACCTCATTAAGTGCAACATGTATTCATCCATCTCAACTTGTTTGTACCAGGGTTGTAGGTGTAGTGCAATGCCATTTGGAAAGAGCATGGAAAATGCCATATCTAAAAGGCAACCTTGCCATTCCTGGCTAGAAAACAAAAATGTATCTAGACAAAAAGCTGAGGATGAAGGCAAACTAGGATGAGTTTACCATGCAAAGCTAATCTACAAATTCTACACTATAAACTGAAATAATAAAGAAAACCTTTAGTTGTTGTTAAAAACCAATGTTGCAGTAAAAAGAACTAGAGTGCAACGTCATCATAAATGTGACTTCCAAGAGGGCTTGTCCTTCTCCATGTAGGAGAGCCATAAAGCCAATGAACTATGCTCCAAGCAGCTGTTCTAACTTGTAATCTAATACAAACCTATAAACTAACTTTGATGACACGGAAACAGCAATACAAGGTTGTGTATGACAAGGAATACAGTGGACAAGCTGCTCACATGATTTTCAAATCCCTCGATATCTCTAAATCTTGCATACTAATAAACAAAAAAAAAAGGTTTCTGCTTGCTAAATAAAAATGGGAGGGCTTGGCAGGGAAAGGAAAGTGCTAAAGGCATTAAAAACTCTTCACCTTTGGTTTCCTTCAAAAGCAACAAGAGCAAAACAGCCAGATGTGTCAAGAAGAGGTCACCATGTCACAAAGTGTAACTAACAGTCACATACTTTTGAGCCTGTTTTGGCCTTTGCTCAGTGTCTCTTCCCATCTTGCTTTGCCCTTCTACCCTTTATTTTTCCTCTAGAAGGCAGCAAACCGCTGTGGAACTTGTTCAAACAACCATGCCACAAATGCAACGACATGGCAGTTTTAAGGAATTGTGAAGTTGAGCTCAGAACAACCAGATGAGCACTGTAAAAGCATGCATTTTTATACTGAATAGATCTATAGGTCATCAGTGGCCACAAATGCACTGTGTAATTAGGGTGCATAGAATCTCTTGTTTATTTTTTTCTGGATTTAACAAAGTAATTGTCTTGATATCAGTCTTTGATCTAAGGGTATTAATATATCTTGAAGGTCTGGCTCAGAAGTTGCTTTCCATTGAAAACTAACCTTCAGGGTGACAAGCTGTGTGGCTTCTTGCCTAATTGTGGTGGAGTACAGCACTTGAAAATGGACCTAAAGTGTAAACATAGGCAAGCTGCTCCCAGGCATGGTTGTTAAAAACAGGGACATGTGATGAGAAATGGGGTTGTGTGAGGTTGCATATAGTGACCTTCCATGAGTACATAAAATGCATTTTTGGAGTTCTACAGAGTCCTCCCATGGACTGAAACAGCTCAAAACAGCAATGAAATGGCAAAATAAAGGCAGAAATGAAAAAGTTGAAAAAATAAAATTTTAAAATAGCATCACAATATCCCAAAACAGACCACTGCCACTACAGAAGCACAGGAATTCTGACAGGGAAAAAACTCAAGAGGAAGCTGAGCAACAGCTGTGCATATTGTGTTGCAGATCATCCAACTACGCTTGTGGATAATACAAATGAGTTTAGCTAACTAAACAAATAAAAGTAAATTAAAATAATTCATTTCTTGGAATTCAAATTTCTAATCACTGGATAAACTGAACATAAGGAAAATTTTCCTTTAGGTTCTTTGAACTTCAAATTTGCAGAACTATCCAAGAGTGATGAGGTTGAGTGATTGATAATTCAACAGAGCTTCATACCAGAACCCCGGGTCTAAATCTCGAGTAGGCATTTTCAATGTTATAAATGCATAATATACAGCGTCCACACCTGAGTGTGGTGTACTGATTTGTGATATTTTAACAAAGAGATAACTCTCAGTCATAGCTTAGAAGTCAAAATTTAGCACGCAAAGGGGAATATACCAAACAGGATAAAAAGTCTACTACTTTAAATTGACAACTGCAGAAGCACAACAAAAAATGAACACGACAAGCGCACTCATCCTTATAAGTTGTTTTGACTGAGAAGTCTATAAGCACTACTGTGGAATGGGCTTAGTTCAAGTGGTAACCCAAATGGGTTTTTACGGTAGAAATCCACTCCAAGTCCCTAGAGATAAGTAACTTATTGATATGGGATAAAATAAAGTTAACTTTGACTTGCCATCCAAGCCCAGTGTTTCCCTTGCCTTGGGGCTTGGGGAATCTAAGCCAAAGGCTGCTACCGCCCAAAAGCAATTTATCGATAGGAATTCACGAAAAAAAAAAAAGGTAACAAGTCTATGTCTAAAATATTCCAGAAGCAATCCACAACCCAGGCCACAAAGGGGTCAGTAACCATGCAGTGAATGCCCCAATATGCTATGGAATGTCCTAAGCTTAAAGTTCTTTTAGACTGAAAACTTTGACAAAACCTCAAGGAAACCGAATAGCTCGTTGGTAGAAAACCCGGCACTTCTGATGGATTATATTTAAAGACTTGTTCCAGAGTTTAATAAAGCACCCTGCAGTAAAGGAGAGGTCCTTTGTTCAAGTCCTAACATATAGCGGCTGAACCATGAAAAATAACATATAGTGGCTGGTCCATCGAAAATAAAATACAATTGAGTACAAGAAAAGAAAATGTCCAAACAAAGGCAAGATGTGCACTCACCCTTCCTTCCAATAAAATAAATTTGTTCAGGTAAGGAATGTCCTGAATCCTGACACCCAAGGAATCGAGTGAATCCGCTTTCAGAATCGAAATCATCGACTGAACAATTTTGCAAACAGTGACACTCTGCCCAGTGGATAAAATTTCCTTGTGTGCAGCTGCCGCCGCCTTTTCGGCTCGCGCCACAATCTCCTTGTGTTTTCCACGCTTATTCTGATTCTGAGGTGATAATGAATGTGACGGTGAATCACTTTGGGGAAGAAGAGGCGGAGAACTTGTAAAGCAAACGGCCTGTTGTCGTTGCCACGGTTGTTGGGAGTAGCCCATAAAACCTCCCACAAACTGATTGTAGCCCTGCAAATTCACAGTCTGAAGAAAATTTAGATGCTGATTGTGTGCCGGAAAATTTGTGGGCAATCCTGGAGGCGGCGGTTCCTGGCCATTTCGAAAGGGTTCCGTCATTCTTAGCAGGTTCTCTTGTATGGACGTAGCCTAACCTTATTGCCGCAAGGAAAAACAGCGAAAAACCTCGATAAAACCCTGGAACTGATGTGCTGCGACAAGCGGCAAATTATGTCTGCAAGCTTCTCTATTGCTATAGCCGTTTAATTCAGCTCAAGAGTTCAATCAGGCTTTACAATCGCTATAGCCGTCTAGCTCGGCACAAGAGTTCAATTTTTCAGTTTAATCTTTTTAATGAGTATTTGACTTTAGCTTAATATTATTGGAGTTCTTTTTATTTATTATATCAA
>VDFB02353493.1:256066476-256077616 GCA_007258455.2 Sequoia sempervirens
AATATTTCACCAAAATCAACTCCCTCTCTTTGGGAGTAGCCCTTGGCCACTAATCTGGCCTTGTACCATTCCAACTTTCCGTCTGCACCAAACTTCTTTTTATATATCCACTTACAACCAATGGCCTTTCTTCCTTTGGGCAAACTAACAAGATCCTAGGTGTCACAATTTTTCAAAGACATCATCTCATCATGCATGGCCTGCATCCAAGACTCACATTCTTCTGAAGAGAGAGCCTCCCTGAAAGATCTAGGTTCATCATCAGTACATAACAAAGCAAATTTACAACAAAAATCAGGTGGGCTATACCTGTCAACTGGATTTCGTTGTCTTGTGGATCTTCTCAAAGGTGGAGTAAGAGGTTCCTCCTCATGTTCATCCTCATTGTTTTCAACTTATTCTATTACAACAAATTCTTTAGAACTCTCTTCTTCTTGTCCATCTCTCTATTCTTCCACATGTGCATCTTCTTGCTTGGTTTCAAAATGCATTGTCTTTGACTTTTCCTTTGGTTGCACATCTTCAGAGTTAGCTCTAAATTCCCGAAAAATAACATCTCTAGAAAATATCATCTTTCGTGTTAGTGGATTCCAAAGTTTATAACCTTTAACATTTTCACCATAACATACAAAGATGCATTTCTGAGATTTGGGATCCAATTTAGACCGCTTCTCTTAAGGCACATGAACAAAATCCTCACAACCAAAGACCGCCAAATGTGGTGAGGCTTTTACAACCACATTTCATAAGGAGTTTATCAACAAAAGAGCTTTACAAAGGAGATCTATTAATTAAATAATGGCGGTACCAAGCGGCCCTCACGCCCAAAAAGCATTTTGTCTAACTTAGCACTACTTAACATGCTCCTAGCTCTTTCCATTAATGTGCGGTTCATTCTTTCTGCTACCCCATTTTGTTGGGGTGTGTAAGGTGTAGTCTTTTGCCTAACAATTCCTGCATGTTTGCAAAACTCATCAAATTCCTTAGAACAATATTCACCCCCATTATCAGATCTCAATACTTTTATCTTATAATCTGTTTGCTTTTCAACCAATACCTTAAATTCCTTAAATTTGGTGAAAACTTCAGATTTTGAATGCATAAAATAAATCCAAGTATATCTTGAGTAATCATCAATAAAGGAAACATAATAACGAGATCTACCCAAAGAATCTGTATCCACTAGACCACACACATCCGAATGAATAAGTTCTAACAATCCATTAGCTTTATTAGTTCCTTTAGGAAATGATGACTTGTTTTGTTTACCAAACACACAATCCTCACAAAAATCATTTTTACCAACAGAATAATCAGAAATATCGTCTACTAGTTTCTTATCAAGTATGGTCCTAAGACCTTTTTCACCAATGTGACCCAATCTATGGTGCCACAACATACATGCATTTTCAGTGCTAGTTACAAAAGAGGAGTTACAAAAAGTAGAGGCATGTAGCATAAATAAATTCCCTGTCCGAGATCCTTTAGCAACCACCAAACTTCCCCTTACCATCCTGCAACCAGACTTGTCAAATGTCACATGCATCCCAGAATCATTCAACTTGGAAACTGAAATTAAACTTTTTGTAAGTCCTGGAATATGTAAAACATCATCAAGGGTTTTAACCCTCCCATCACTGAAACACAACTTTACCTTTCCTTTACCAATAACCTTTTGTGAGCTATTATCACCCATGAAGACCTCTCCTCCATCATATTCTTTGTATGTAGAAAACCACTCCTTATGAGGAGTCATATGGAAGGAAGCACCTGAATCAATAAGCCAAGAATCATTACAAACTGTGTTAGCTGAAATAATCAAAGCATCAGAATCACCGTTATTAGAGGACTTTTCTGTGGAGGAATCTGCATTCTTTTTCTTGTTTCTACATTCCTTCTTCACATGTCCCCGTTTACCACAATTCCAACACTTCACTCTGCTCTTTCTAGGGGTCTTAGATTGTCCTTTAGACTTATCCTTCTTCTTATCCCCTTTAGGCTCTTTCTCCTTGGGCCTACCTCGCACATGCAAGGCATCTTGGGAGCCACTGCGCATGGTCTTTCTCCTCATCTCCTCTAAAAGAAGTATGGGAATAATAGTATCCAACTTAGGTTCTGCACCACCACTTGTTATAGCAATAACTAAATTTTCCCAAGATTCTGGCAAAGAGCAAATCAATAAAATGCATTTATCCTCATCTTCTATTTTAACATCAATAGATGCAAGCTGACTTATAATCAAATTAAAAGCATTCAAATGTTCAGCAATAGATTCACCATCCTTCATCTTTAATGAATACAAACATCTTTTGAGATACAACTTGTTAGACAAACTCTTAGTTTGGTAGATTTCACCTATCTTCCTCCAAAGCTTGTATGTTGTGTCTTCTGAAGAGACATTCAGGAGGATAGAATCTGTGAGACACAACCGAATAGTCCCTCGAGCCTTCTTGTCTAACTTATTCCAATCTTCATCCGACAAGGTTGAAGTAGATGGCTTCTTTTCAACTGAAACTGGTAACCACTGATCTCTTTCCTCAAGAAGGTCCTCCACTTTCAACTTCCACATCTCGTAACCAATTCCATTGAACTTCTCAATATCTAGACATGAGGTGGAGGCCATGGTATGCAATCTTTCACAAATCTACAAAACCCACAACACAAAAGCTCCCACTGCAGCAAAAAACCTTCAACACTCTAAAAGGAAAGCGTCCCTTCCTTAACATAACCATTAGCTCTGATACCAAATGTTGAAAAACAAGGTGAAGAAAACTTGCAATATGAACTTAAATAGGTGAATGCAAATCTAAAATGTGTAGATTAACCTTTAGCCTTAGTGTGAAGAAAGAATGAGAGAGAGATAGAACAATATAACACATGCAACAACAGATTTATGTGGAGAAACCCCGAAGGGAAAAAACTCCACCACCGAAAGAGAGGAAAGTATATTACTGATAATCTTCAATATTACATGCAGCAATAGACTTCTCTTGTCATTCCCTGTAAATCCAGCAGCACCCTGTTACCCTACAAAACTGAATTCTTAATAACACTAGCTCAAGGCCCCAAATAATAGAGATTTGTGAGGATGAAAACCACCATGGTTTCACCAAACAATAGGCAGCAATACTACCTAGAAAAACCCACGCCTCCCTCCTTGAAATGGTCAAAAATACCAAAAATAGCCTCTTACAGATGCTCTTACAGCTGTCATAAGGCATCTTTTATGCATGGGCACAGGGTCTAAAATAGCATATTCTGTCATAGGGAATCTGTCATACTGTCATAGCATCTTATGACAACTTGCATGCATGTCATAGATGCTCTTACAACACCCTATTTTGACCCACAACCTTATTTTAGAAGATTCCAAGGTGGGACGCCTAGCTAATTTGTCATTTTCCATAAGGATAAACGGTAATGGTAACACTGCATTTACATAGTCTCTTTCACCACTATTGGTCAAACAGCTTCACCTCTTATGGGTAAATGTACAAAACACTTTAGGAGAATAATAAAATAAAGGATTTACAAGGTTGATGACACCTAAATCCTAACAGGACTCAGCTATTGGTGGGTGAAGTTGTTCCTCTATCTGTTGCTAGTTCTAAACCTATTGTTCCTCTAGTTGTTGGCCATGTTCTTACGCCTAGTGGGGTGAAGGAAGGTTTCTCTAATGAGAGTTCCAACAACCTGCATGATTTGGAAGTTGGGAAAATTACCCTTGAGGTTCTTGATTCTCTTCTTAAGGAGATGACTGATTGGTTAAGGTGCTCACTTGTTGGGGGATTTTATGGTAATCATCCCAACATTAACACTATTCACGGATGGATTTTTTGAATTTGGAAGCTTCATGGCGAGGTAGAGGTTTCTGCAATGTTGAATGGATTTTTCCCTTTTTCCTTTTTTTGTCAAGAGGATTTTTCTAAGGTCTTGACCAATGGCCCTTATTTTTTAGGGTTAAATGGTTTAAGTCTTCTAAGCTAGTCATCGGGTTTCAATCCTATGGTTAAATCCTTCAAGTTTCCTATTTGGGTTCATTTACATGGGTTTCCATTGGAATTTTGGAATGAAAATATTTTCATGTCTATTTTTGACTCTTTCAAACAATATAGTGCTACTGATAAGATCACTAGGTTTAAAAAGTGGTTGTTATATGCTAGATTATGTGTGTTTGTGGAGAAAAATCTACAGTTTCCCACTCAAGTTACCTTGTCCTTCAAATTTGGTGTCTAGGTTTAGCAATTAGACTTTGAAGAATCCCTTGTTATCTTTCTTGTGGCAAAGTGGATCCTTCTTCCACTTCTTTTCACAATAACAAGAAACATCACTTTGTTTGGAAGAAGAAAGACAATCGGCAAGTTGCTAAGGATGACTCTTTCACTCCTGATGGGAAGAAGATGGATAATCAGCTATCTTCTAAAGAGAACTGCCAGGAAGTTCTGAAAGTTGATCTTAAAGAGTGTTCTCCATCGAATGCCTTGAAGATGGGGGAAGGTTATGCCAGTGATTGCATGCCTTATCTCCTTTCCAAAAGAGTTATTTTTTAGGAGAAGGACCCTTGTTTTGAATTAAAACAAATTTCTTTGGAACACTTTTTTAAACCACCATGATTTTGGTGGATTGGTAAGTTTGTTAGTCTTGTTGTTTCTTCGGTTGCCTTATGTTTTTTGCTATTAGTTGTTTCTGGTTGGGCTTCATGTTCTATCTTTCTATTGTATAAGGGTTAGGGCCCTTTCAAAAACCTACTTACCCAATCACAAACAAAATTAACCAAATCCTCACATTAGGCTACCAAATAGCTTGAATATGACCCATTTTATATTTATTATAATTAGAAGTAAGATCATCTAACCTATTAAAGTCACTTTCATTGTATCAAAATATTCAAAGATGTTGTGATTACCCCAACCTTTCAAATTATGTATAAAGTCACTTCCATTAGCTCATGTATCTAGGAATTGATAACTAGATAAACTTTCATAATAGGGTCATCAATAGCAATAATCATGATCTAGATCGCAATTGGTCTAGGCGACACACCTATCTTGAGAAAGACATGTTTATAGATAATATAATAGAGAACAAGAGAGCAATATACCAAATACACAATTGACCAACAAAGAAAAATCCTTAGAAAATATATGTGCTACTTCTATTCAAAATAAAAATGAATAGGTTATGGAGGATGTTACAAATAACATCACTAGGAATGAAGATCCTTATGACTAGAAAGGGGTGACACATCAATTTGGTTTTCCATAAACAATTTTTTTTCCATTAATGCATTTCAATAGTCGTCAACTACCACATTTGAGTTGATAGCATTTGGATGATATTATAAATTAGATTTGCATGAATCTAAAGGGAATATTGGTGCCATGTTTCATTTATTGGTTTATAGCTCTTTTCTATCAAGTGACCATCCCTAGGCCACATTTTTAGCAAATTTCATAGGAGTTTCTCTACACACAATCCATGATTCATGAATGCAAGTATGTAAAGGGGTTTTGGGGAGATTCTCGCACTACAAATCAAGGATTTTTTAGTAGATTTTTTAGATTTTTGTAAAGGTTTGTGGCTAGATTTTTGTAGAGGTTTGTGGCTAGATTTTTATTCATCTTTTTCAATGCCCAACAAATGAATAAAAGATTATTAAGCCTTTTTTTCAAGGTTTCTTCTTTGGTTTCTTTATAGACAACTATTTATTTTGTATCTCTACTACTATAACAATATTCAAGTCTTTGATTAATGAAAATTTGTCATCTATTACCTCTCTTCAATTTTGTTTTGTTGTGCAAAACATCTTTCCTTCATATCTAAATGTATGTTTTTATTTTTGTGTGTTTATATTGTGTTAAGATATGTTTTTATTTTTGTGTGTTTATATTGTGTTAAGACCTATTTGTTGGGCTAGCTTGTAAAACCCTAACCTTCACATAAGCTCATATTGTGTGAGTTTTCATAACATTCTCATTATTTCTCTATGTTTTAGTAAGCGAGAATCATCATCCCTTAATTTTATGTATTCTATCTCCCTTTTCTCTTGTAACCTAATAGAATAGGACTAGCTTAAGGTTGTTTAGTGTTGATTTTGATCAACACTTCTACATCTAGATTAGAGAGGAAGTTATCCTTCTCTTGAGGTTTGATCTCAATTGCAAGGGTCCCACACCTTGAGATCCATCCCATGTTTCCTTGGAATTATTGAGCAATAAGCTTAGCAAGGGTGCAATTTCAAGTGAAAATAGTAATTATAAACCATGAGCTAAAATCACCCGTAAAAGTGGCACTCAAATGCCTAGTTAGAA
This sequence comes from Sequoia sempervirens, assembly GCA_007258455.2. Taxonomy (NCBI): domain Eukaryota; kingdom Viridiplantae; phylum Streptophyta; class Pinopsida; order Cupressales; family Cupressaceae; genus Sequoia; species Sequoia sempervirens. Next base: position 256,072,788 of record VDFB02353493.1, read on the forward strand.
AAAAACACCCAAATCTCAATATAAGTTCACATGCTAAAATAGCATGTTCATTCCACATGTCATAAGTACATCATTATCCACTTACCAACTTGAGTGTTCCATTGTAGATTCATTATCTCCATTTCAATATGCCTTACAGTGATTCATAACATGCATCATAAGTTGGTCAAGAATTGTTAACTCCCTCTTACAACTCTTTTTTATCCTATATATTTTCACATTTTTAATGCAAGATGCCCAACTTCTTAGGGCCATAACTTTTGATTTGAAAGGTTATTAGGGCCCATTTTTAAAAAAAAAAATAGATCTCAAAATATCTAAAGATATACATAATAGGCATCTTAAAAGTGATGTTGAACAACCCAAAAATTTTATTTTGTGCAAAAGCAAAGTCTATGGACCAAAAATTAAGTTTATATGTTTCATAGTATAAAAATTGCATTCTTTATATACTTAACATTAGGAGCAAGGTTGAGACACCTTTCCTAAAAAAATATCAATTTTATTTGAACACATCATTACTCCATCACATGTCCACATTGGCCCATATCTAAAAAAAATTGGTGTAATGCCCAAAAGAGGATGCATGGTGGATTGACTGGAAATCTAATGTCATCATCTATACCATCTATTTTTTAGAATGTTTGGTCACTAGATGGGAAGGATACACTAGAATTCTTGTGTACAGCCATGTCCTCAAAGCTCAACCAATTAACCCCTCAACTTGAAGTGGTGCCTTTGCAAAACCCTTCCAAATTTAAGTGATTAAGTAGCAATACTTGGTGTAAGCGCCAATTGCATATGTTACTACGGGATCTTAAATCAATGCTAGACTTCACTAATTAAAAATTGACAATTGTGTCTAAGGATTTATTCAATCTTTGCAACCAAAAAATTTAGCTCAAAAATCGAGAGCATCAAAGACTATGGGAAATCCTTATCCATTATTCCTAATGTATTCAATGTCTTCGTCTAGCATTATACCAAGGTCTTCCAATCTTAACCTTAATCTCCTAAAAAAGGAGATATATTTAAGAATTATTTGGATGTGGTCCGCTGCAAGCTATATTTCAACCATGTTACCACCTATCAAAAACTCCTATATTAAGAGGAACTTCACTCAACTATGTTTGGCATGGCTTATGATAAATCCCTTGGTTGTGATGGTTTTCACTATGAATTCTACAAATTAATTTGTGGTGATACTGGCTAATAATTATTCAAGGTTTATTTAAAAGTTTTTTGTGCCAAATATTTATGTCCTATGATTAACAAAGGAAATATTAAATTCATACCTAAAGCTAGGGATTTAGAGTTGATATACAATTGGAGACCCATAAACCTCTTAAATGTCACCCTAAAATATTATGTTCAAATCTTTATCCACGTGAATTATACATCTCCTAGTATTAGTGGTTTAAACTAAATAAACTAGGTTTACTCAAAGAAGCTATATTATTGACAATGTCATCAAGGTCTCAGAAGGTATGAAATGAGCATACAAATCTAATAAGTAGAATCTCCTTATACTTGTCTTATCTATCATATTTATGGGTTATTTAATTCTTTTCTACCTCTGTCTTATCTGTGATTGTCATTTTAATATTTTGGATTAATCATTTATATATCATTTTCTTTTTTATATACATTTCAAAGCTTTCTTTCAAATTTAGCCAATTTTTTGGTTATTTTAACCCTTTGCTCTTTAAATTTTCCTTTTGGATTAATCATTTATATATCATTTTCTTTTTTATATACATTTCAAAGCTTTCTTTCAAATTTAGCCAATTTTTTGGTTATTTTAACCCTTTGCTCTTTAAATTTTCCTTTCTTATTTCTCAAATTGATTTTTCTTTATGTAGATGTTCTTCTCTTTCTTTAGATTTCAGCCTTTTATTTATTTGCTTCTCTTTCAAATTGAATTTAAAATTATCTCTTATCTCCTTTTTTCTCTTTCAATTAAATTTTATATTGCTTATCTCTCTCTCCTTGGTTTTTGTGTCCAACCCCCCCTCCACTTCTCACCTCTCTTCTTTTTAAGCAATCTGGGTCTGCATCTAACTATTATTCATCTCCTTATGCTCTCTATTATCATGATGATGGATCATAGAGTGTGATCCGAAACACTGATGAAAAAATTCTAACACAATCAAAATCCAAAAGTTACAAATTACAAGTAGAATCTTTTCATCAAAATTGAATTTGAAGAGCTACATGATAGAAGTAAATAGCATTGTATAATACCATGCTTGAGGATATTAGCTTTGGCACAACCTTCATCCATTCAATTCAAATGTCCTTTACAAATGTCCTCACTTGTCTCACCATTAATCATGTTTACTTTTAAAACCTCAACCTTTTTTTCTATATGATAGGGATGTCCTCTCGTTCCCTTGCTCTATTTTTTGGCTAATAAAGAATTTGGTTATCTTCTTACCAATACCATTCTACAACATCTAGTCAAATGAATTATCATTCTTGGAACTACCTTTTAGTAATTGGTCAATGTGCACTTTGTGCATGACTATTTTCTTACACTCTTGGAGAATGAAGAAATATTAAATAGGCCTTAAAGTATCTTGAAACTTGTTGTCTTCATGTTCTAGTAGCCAATGGAATAATAAATAGTAATAGATGCAAGACTTTTCCCAAACTCTAGCTTGGCTAAATTATTTTGGATGGAATTCTATTGACCATAGAAAAAATTATTTCGAGGAATTAGTTTTGTGTTTCAAGCATGTCAATCAAAACAATGACAATACGTGATTGATAGAGTGAAGAAAAATATTTCCTACTAGATGACCAAACTACTTTCACAAATTGTAGATTTACTCTAAATATCATGTTGGATTCCTTTCAAAATGTCATATTGCAAGCTTGAAAAGTTTTTGCAAAACTTTCTTTGGGACAATTTAGGCCACAATAAGGTATTCACTATGTTTCTCAATACCTTTATTGTCTACCAAGAGATTCTAGTGAGCTATTTGCATTGATGTTAATAGGCAAGGTATTTCCTTATGTGCTAAGTGGATCATTCAAGCTTGTAATTTAGTAGTGAAGCTTAGAAACAAATTTGAGTGCATTGCTTCTAGTTCATCTTATGGGTTCCTAGCCTAAAATGGCCCTGGTTTATATTCCCTTGTAAATTTTCACATTCTTATCAAAATTAATGACACCTTTTTGGTAAAAATCATTTGAAAACCCTAGGAAACTATCAAACTATAGATTTCATGAAAATAGGATAAATTTCATTATGGTTTATCCATCAACCAACTATCCAAATGGTAGTCTCCAATCATCTTGTTTCAAAATACATTTTTCAAATGGGAAAGTACATGCATTCATATCTCTACTCCAACATTAATTCCACTTGACTTTCTTGGCCTCAAGCAAAAGTGAAATTTAATCTAAGTCATGCATAGTAAGAAACCTTTCAAGTGACAATTGAGGTTATGCCTTGTCAACCCCTGGTACAAAATATCCATGTGCTTAAGCCTTAGTGGAAGGATTGGAAATGGTATGCTAATATTCCTTTCTATAATGACACTCTAGAGAAATAATACAAATGACTTTCACCTCACCTTCTCATGGTGTAAACTTTGAATACTAAGTGGGCTCTAAGTCACCCAAATTTTATCTAGGCTAAGCATTCTCAAACAATATGGAAAGTCATTATAGATCAAAAATTTATCCATTTTTCCTAGTTTATATTATACCAAAGTCTTCTTATTGGCATTTGTTTGATTCATCTTGGCATTCTAATCCATTATATAAGTTTTTTGGGCAATCACAAACCCTTCTTTACTTTTTCTAGTTTTACATTCATGCACATGATGCATGGTTATAGATTCATGATGTCTTTCAACCTCTAAGGCCCAAGTTTTTAATAGAATTTTTCTAGTTGTGGCATGCTTTAAGATTAGAAAATCATTTTTGTATCTAGAAAGATTAAAAAAATTGTTATTTTCCCTCACTTTGTTGTTCACTCCAAGTCATTGGTGATCTTCAATGTGCTCATGCAAATTCAAATTCAAGCTAGCAAGGTTGTGTTGGAACTCCAACATCTTTAGATCCTTCTTGATCATTTGGGGATTCCCTTTGTAAATTACTTAGGGTTTCTCCTTCTTCATTCTCTCGTGCCAAATACCCCATCAAGACCAATGGCATAGCCACTTTAAATCTTCTTAGCAATTCTCTCACAACTACTAGAGAGTCGCCACTCCTCTCCAACACTATCCATTTAAAGATAACACTCTAATTGGACTCGGTCGCCTTTGCCACTTTTCAACCACCAAGGTGGGCGGTCTCTACCTTCACATCAATCTTTTATGTCCTATTAATGGCATGAATGAGCATCAGAAGAAATTTACTTGGCTCTTACAATTTTCCCATTAAGGAATGTTTAAACTCACTTGAAGGGAGAAATAAAGAAACAATTTTTCCAAAGTACTAAGGTTGCACTCACAACATAATTGTTATTATTTCTTTTTTATTCTATTGAACTAATACCTTGATGATTATTTTTCTAATAAAATTATACTTGATTTATAAAAAATTAAAGAACACAAAAATTTGTATTCTAAATCTAATTTTAGAATATAATATCGTACCATCCATATTTTTTCAAAATCTAATTATATATTTTAATTTAACTTGAATATATATTTTTTATTAAAATTAAACACAATTAAATAAAAAATATCTTAAATATACACATTTCACCATTGCAATTTAATATTTGCAAATTAATAATTAAGAGGGATAATTAGTTCAAGCCTTAAAATTTTAGCTTTACCACATTAGTACTTGTGTATCAAGGGACATACAAA
>VDFB02353493.1:256077716-256208441 GCA_007258455.2 Sequoia sempervirens
AACCTTGTAAATCCTTTATTTTATTATCCTCCTAAAGTGTTTTGTACATTTACCCATAAGAGGTGAAACTGCTTGACCAACAGTGGTGAAAGAGACTATGTAAATGCAGTGTTACCGTTACCGTTTATCCTTATGGAAAAGGACAAATTAGCTAGGCATCCCACCTTGGAATCTTCTAAAATAAGGTTGTTGGGTCAAAATAGGGTATTGTAAGAGCATCTATGACATGCATGCAAGTTTTCATAAGATGCTATGACAGTATGACAGATTCCCTATGACAGAATATGCTATTTTTAGACCCAGGCGCCCATGCATAAAAGATGCCTTATGACAGCTGTAAGAGCATCTGTAAGAGGCTATTTTTGGTATTTTTGACCATTTCAAGGAGGGAGGCGCGGGTTTTTCTAGGTGGTATTGCTGCCTATTGTTTGGTGAAACCATGGTGGTTTTCATCCTCACAAATCTCTATAAATTGGGGCCTTGAGCTAGTGTTATTAAGAATTCAGTTTTGCAGGGTAACAGGGTGCTGTTGGATTTATAGGGAATGATAAGAGAAGTCTATTGCTGCATGTAATATTGAAGATTATCAGTAATATACTTTCCTCTCTTTCGGTGGTGGAGTTTTTTCCCTTCCGGGTTTCTCCACGTAAATCTGTTGTTGCATGTGTTATATTGTTCTATCTCTCTCTCTCTCATTCTTTCTTCACACTAAGGCTAAGGTTAATCTACATATTTCAGATTTGCATTCACACATTTAAGTTCATATTGCAAGCTTTCTTCACCTTTTTTTTCAACAAGTCCAACACACATTAGGAGAAACAACAACCAAAGAAGAAGCAATAAATTCATCCACTAACGGCTAAGACTTGCACTCCTCTAGATTAGGAGAAAAGGGAAATGGAAGGAAAAAATCCACACTATCCCTCATGTAGGGTAGGGCATCTTTAGAGGGGAAAAGGAAACCTTTCCTCAAACCCAAAAACTGAGCACCATTAGTGGCCTTAGTCACAAGCACCTCAACAATATTTTTTTCCTTCTAACAAGCCTCCAATAAAAAGTCCATGAGGAATTCCTCCTATTCATATGGAGAAACCCCCTCATAATATAGGGTAGGAGGGGAAAGAGGGTCTTTAACCTCCCACCCAACATCCAAATTCTCACAATCTGAATCAGCCAAGGAAAATAGAGCAGAGTTAGGGAATAGCCCTCACCTCCCTCGCAAGCATCAAAAATATCATCTCCAACATTGTCTTTAACAACATCTGTAGAGAAAGCAAGCTCAAAGCAAGATTTTTCTCTCAGGACAGTGAACAACACAAACCATCTTGCACTCCTTTTATCTCTATTATGGCTTCCATTGTAGCATCATGTTTATATGTAGCTCCTTCAACAACCATAGATCTATCATCGCTGCCATTAGTCCCACTAGAGGTCGCAAGGGTTTGAGGGCAACAAAAAAAAGCACCTCCGTCTAAAACCTCAACACCATCTTCATCTCCTTCCTCGTTGTTGTCAACATCGCTAGTAACAGATGGGGATATTCTTCCTAACAGAGTGCGACACTCTTTCTTTTTTTTGATGAAATAAAATCATGTATAAAAATTAAGCTAAATGAGTAAACCTATGCTCAAAAAGCATAAGAAGAATGACATCATGTCTCAAAGTTAATCAAATCAACCAAGTTGGAAAATATAGTACTACATGGCCAAAAAGGAAACACCAGATGATTATTTAAGCTGAGAGGCTTCTTACACTCACATAATGGATTGCAAAACATGTGTACATTTTTATTCTTTGCATTTAATTTGACATTCAAATGACATGCAACTGGCGCTAAAATCTTGTTTACCTACTTTATTACATTCAGAGATGTTTGTACATAAAATCAAAAAGTATGGATAGAAGCAAAGATGAAAATCCAACTCTTATTTAAATTAAAGAGATTTAAATCAAAAACTTTCCTATGTAAATGAAATGATTTACATGGAAAAAGAGGAAAAAATAAAATAGAAAGATTGTTTTTATATCTAAATTTAAAATGAATATGAAATTATATTTAATTCATTTGTATAGATAATCACTACAATTTAATTAATTATTTAAAAACTAATTAATATTTTTTTTTATAAAATTTAGAAATTAGAATTTAATTTAATTTTAGAATGAAATTTAAGTTTTCAAATATTGTGGCGATTTCTCTTGCAAACATATTAAAGAGATTTAAATAAAAAACTTTCTTATGTAAATTATTTTATGATTTTTTAAATGCATTTTTTAAGTATAATTTTATTTAATAAAGAATATAAAATTTGATTTTATAGATACATTTTAGTTCATAATTTATTCTAAAATTATAGTTGGTAATTGTTGAATTATTTTTAAATGAATATATATATATATAGTTGCGAGTATGGTCGGTCCCGAAGGGCATGGTCAGTCCCAAGGAATATAGGTCGGTGGGGTTGGGACCGACCTGAGGCGAATATGGTCGGTGGGGTTGGGTTACTTTGGGACCGCCCATATTTTCCTTGGGAGGGGATTTGCCAAACTATATCCACCCACCCACAACTACCAGCGCTTCGCGACCGACCCCCCTACTATTCGCCAGGGGCCTTAGGGGCCCTCCCACCCTATAGTTGGCCACCCAACCCAACTATCTCCTCCCGCGGGGGTGGGTGGGTTGCGGGTGGGATGGGCCCCCCCACCCACCCTTTATGTTTCTCTGGCCCGCCCCGCCCCTACCATAGCCCCTACCATAGCCCCGCCCCATAGAATTTTATATATATATATATATATTTTGTATTAGATATGGTTACTCTTTTTAAAGCCATAAAATATTCCCAAATCACTCTCTACTTCCACCTAACCACACAAATCATCCTCTAAATAAACAGATAAATTATTAGCAAAATAAAAGAAACATTGAAATTTTCCAAAAATAACTATTGAACAATTAAGAGGTGTTGTAGATATACACGACCTTCTACTTTAAAATTGCTTTTATCTTTGATCAACCCATTTTTCTATAGCATAGATATTCATAAGTTTCTCTTAAGTAATTATACTCCTGTAATGGCTTCCATGAGACTTGGAATGGTTGTGATGATGATAACAATATTGTGCTTATTATCTAAGACCCATTGTACAAATCCATCCCAGGATGTGGACATTCCTGATTTTCAAACCAATGCAACTGTTCTAAAGCTAGTGGACTATGCTCTAATAGACTCTTAACACTTTCCATGTAATGACAATTGATTATTTTTCACTTTTTTTTCTTTTCTTTTCTTTGATTTGAAAAGTTTGAATTTGCGTTATGAGCTGCAGTAGTTGGGATACATATAGTATGTTCTAATAGCCAAAGTATTTGTGTAATTGTGCATTAATCTTGAACAATTGGTTTAGTTTTTTGTTGGGTAGCATGTTGGACTTGTATTTCAGAAAGTGGTGGGAGAAAAAGTGGAAGGAACATCAAACAAAGAGGCTACCTATTATATCTTGATTCAACTTTTGGATGCCAACAAGTTTGTGGATGTTTTCAGTGCTCAAATATTGTATAGGGAAGGCACTTATCCTTGGGTTCAGATATTCACCCCTTTGCTTGCACCTACACCTCTCTAATTCTTGGATATTCCTTTTGAATGGTTTTGAATGAGTCTATAAGAGATCAAATCTTGTTGAATACAAAACCCCCAATTGAAAAAAAATTAACCTAAAAATTCTTTTTTGTATTGAGTAGATAAAAAAACTGTAAACTTTTTTAAAAATAAATTAAAAAATAACATAAATAAGATATTGTGTTTTCATTATTACTTGCTTTCAAGGCTTAAATTTGATGGCCGTATAGCCGTATTTAGTCATTTTAGCTGTAAAATACAATTAAAATCTTAGGAAGATTGTATCATTTGAAAGGCAAAATTTTAGTTAAATTGTCAAATTTTCTATGTAATCATTCCCATATATATTTTTTCAATCTACATATATTTTTCTTAAAATAGATTTCCTTTAATATTTAAAAGGCAACTTCAAATAAATAACCGTCACAAAAAAATTGCTTGACAGGTATGGTCGACCATCAAATTTAAGCCCTGCTTGCTTTATCTCTGTTTTCTTGACTCGGTTATTGTGGAGCAAATCTTTCTATTTTTTTTATAATAAGTAACATTCTATATTGTCAATCCCATTTGTTTTTTTACGACACCTATTAAAAAAAAAAGAATATACAAAGATTTATCCATAGGTTTTTTCCCATTATCTTCTAAATACAACTTTCTTAAGAAGATTAAAATTGCTTTGTAAACATTATTTATATTGTATTTTGAATATGAGCAACATTTTAAGATGGGGAAATTTTTCCCAAATGTTTCACATTTATAGTAGGTATTGTATAGTTATTTAATTTTAATAATAATCAATAGTATTAACAAAGTTATAATTATTTTTTTTAATAATTATATGATAATTTTGTAATATTGTAAAAAATGATTGCATAATTTTAAATTTCTTTCCATTTAAAATTATAGTTGATTTTTTAAAATTGAACATTCAAATAATAAAATTTATCCATGACAATGATAATGATAACTCTCAGCTTATTTTATATATATTAATATTTAATATATGTATGCTAGTTTTTATTATACTCATTCATTGTTAAGGAGAGTACTCATATGGTTCAAAATAAATTAGATGTCATAATTAGGTCCCTCCTTTTGGTAAATTACTTTACATGCTTGTTGGCAATATTTTTAGAAGCAAGACGATGAAATATAAAATCTTTTTGTTATAGCTTATGTGGAAAAAATAATTTTATTCCTACCCTTATTATTATAATGGTGAAAATCCTAACCCATGTCATTTTTCCTTATGTTTTGGGCCCACATTGATTAGAGTTTTTTTAATGTGATATCAAATTTACAAATGGCATATTCTTGTTTGAAATTTTACTTATGCCCTTATCCTAAAATGCTTGCATCATCATTTTTGTGTAGGAATCAATCACAATATCTAGATATTCCATTCATCATCCTAGATGGGATCCATAGGTGTAGAATTTACATGTCATTTTTACAATCACATATCTAAACCTCTAACTTTTGAAATTCAAAATTTAAGTCTAAACTTTGATAATCTCTTTTACTAGCCATGGTGAGTCAACTAAGCCCATGTTTGTGTAGATTTGTGTGCTATGATGTATTTAAGGACAATAATCACACACTTGCAAATAACCTAGGAGATAGAAGATAAATCAAAGAACACCCATATGAAAGAATCATAGAAATATCATAAAACATCATAATTACATAATCACCCTAGGCATACAACATGTTTGTCTATTGTCTTTAATCTTGGTTCATTGTTGTTAAATTGGTCTCCTTAGGGTTTTCACCAAAGGAGAATCAATCCTTGCATAACAAATTCCCAAATAGTGCTTGTAAACACCATCCACTTTGAACAAAAGTACACAAAGTAGATATAAATCTACTATAGTATTCAATTCCTTATTATTTCATTTTCACAAGTCTAAATCTAATTCTACGACCTACATTAGTTTTGCATGCATAGAGATCAATCTTGTAGGCACATATCTAAAACATAGCGAGGTGCAATTAATTTGTAGATTATGGGGTGTACATATAAGAAAGCCCTTAATTTTAAGATTATCAATAAAATAATTCTAAACATCTTTTACAACATGCTTCACCATCAAAATTCAAGCTAAATATCACATTTAATTTATTCAAAAATTCTACATTTAGTATTTCAACCCCAACTTTAAAATCCTAATATAAATCAGAGCAAAAATAGTTATTTTCATTATCAAGTATTTCAATCCTTCATATGACCATGCACAAAAGTACAATATAGGATCATAAATAAAATGGAAAGTGAAAATGTTAATAGCTCAACTAAGAAGTAATTCACACTATATTAGGTGTGAAACCAAAAGATGGACAACACACAAAGAAAAGTGTGTATAGATAGAATATGCAGTTTTTATACTTTGGAACTAGTGCAGATGGAATGACACTACATCATGGAATGCTCAACTTACATGGATATTTGACCCAATTACATCGAGACTCTAAATGTGGGCTCCTGGAGTAACTTGTTTGAAGAAGAAAGAATACAAAAAAGTGTTGATTACTTGATTAAGATCTAAGATTCAAAAGAAAAGAGAGATCAAGTAGGTGTTGTATTGGTGGTATGCTTGTTTTAGACTATTGTATTTATTTGTGATGCGATCTATAGGTCCCATAGACTATTTGACCTCATAAACATTATTGAAAACCTTCATTCATTCATTATAATTATAAAACATATATTTTAAATTAAAAAAACCTTATAGGTTAAAAATTAAACATATTAGATACATAGTATAAAGGGGGTGAACCTCTCCTCTCCCTTAAAAAAACAAAATCTTTCCCTTTCATTTAATAAAAAAATCCAATTATGGTCTTTATATACTTGATTCGTAGTACCACTTTCCTAGAGCATGCTGCGACACAATGCTTATCCAAAACAGATAATAATAATATGGATAGTTACGGGATCAACCATTAGCTGCCACGTGGTAAACATATAAGTGTACAATGGTTTTATTTTTTTGGTTGTCTAGACTGTGTACGTTCACATTATTGGATAGTTGAAACACATGCGACTTTCTACCTTCTCCCATCATGCAATTGTCTCGTCTAGATTTTGTCTTCTATTTTTACTCTCAAATAAAACAAATTAAAAAATGATATTCTTCTTCTTTTTTACTGAATTAAAAGTTAAATTTGTTTGGCATATAAATTGATCTTGGTTTTAGAATTGTTTTGATTTTATATAATTTGCCTTTAGATAAGGTTGTATAGACGATTTAGTCTACCAATTTCATATTTCTAATTTCTAATTCTTAAGGTTGATTTTTACAAAATTTGATCTTTAGTTTGTCTATTTATATGTCAAATTTCTTGATTTGAGCAATTAAGATTATGTGTTTATAAATAGTCTTTGATCATTAATTATATATTTTTTAGATAGTTGTGAAATTATCAATAATAAAGCATCTACACACTAAAACTTTTAATCAGTGTCACATCAATATATCACTCTAGGTAGTACATTAACCGTTTGGTGTGTCTTAAGATACTATATATTGATAAAGGGGCTTGACTACTATAAATGAAATCAACAATCTTCATTACTATTCAATAAGTCCCACTATGCTTTTTATCAGAACCCCTTGCTCAAAAGCAAGTATTGAAGACGAGTTCAATGCAAAATGTTGAATCAATAGAGGACAAATCTATGGTAGAAGGATTATATCACATATTACGAAGAATGTCTTATAGTATGTCAAATGACACAACCTAAAACCACATCAATCTAACGTCATTCAAAAATCTAGATTGCATATCTAGTTCTATATCTATAGTTTCAATTGTTAATCATAGAATAATAACACGTTTATTTTATACCAACATCAAATTAAGAAGAGCTAAACCCTCTTATATTCTTTTTCAATTTATTCTTAAATTTCAATCTCAATTATGCTAATTCACTACCAACAATTCATCGTCAACAATTCACCACCATCAAATTCATCTCGTGAAAAATTCACCACCAACAATTCACCGTTGCGGACAATTCATTGCATTAACATTTTTTAATATATATTTACAAGGCCTTGAGATTTTTTTTGCAAAAGAATAATTTCCACCGCATTAATAATAGAGATGACTGATATTGTTGTATAATTGGTTTTACTAGAATAAAATAAAATATATTGAAAAATGTTTTCATTTTTATTATCATAAATCGAATTTTCTAATTGTATATGCAATTGCTGGTGGTGAATTTTCCACAAGATGAATTTGTCATGGTGATGAATTGTTTCGCGGTGAATTGTTGAGGGTGAATTTTCCGACGGTGAATTTTCCTAGAGCCCAAATTTAGGTATGATTTTAGTCATTACTTAATTATTAGATTAGACTTAGGTTAATATTCTAAAGGGTCAATTTATATTTTTACATTTTGGTGAATGCAAACTATCTTACGATACTTAGTGTCTTCATACTAGGTTTTCATTCTTAAAATATTTTTAAAATATGATATTTTCTAAATTTGCTCATATATTTTTTAGAGATGAGATTTATTAGGATTATGTATACTATTCACCTTGTAAGTTCTAGTAATCATATTGTAACTTAATTATTCATAAATGATTAATTAAGTATATATCTCCAAAGTATATCAAGTAGTTAAAATTGAACACTCATGCAAGCTTGAAATTTGATGGTCTATGAATCATTTTCTCAATTTTAGACCATATATTATAATTATAAAATTTATTAGACTGTATATGTGACTTGCTATATTTTTATGTAAATGTATATATGACACTTTAAATTGTTAGTAAATTGTAAAAAATATTATAAGAAAATATAATATAATACTGTAATTTATTATAGTGGACTTCATCAACCATTGGGTGCACGAAATGACCTGGGGATTAAACTCAATGTCATGCCTTCTATTTAGCCTAGTGCAGCCAATCTAGTAGAACAATAAGATGAAAACGAGGTTCAACCTGATCAGATGGAGGAATAGCTAGTTCAAGGGTGGAAAATTTTACTGGGAAAATGTTTTAATGTAATAGATATAATGGGTTGGGTAAAGAGTATATATATAGTAAACACTACTGTAACTGTTTGACTTGATCTAGGGAGTTAGTATAAGGTGTTTTTTGTATTGGGGATGTTATCAAGAGATCAATTATGGCTGAAAAAAGCCTAGAAACAGACAGTTTGTAAAGGGATATGTCCTTGGGTAGGAAAAATATCATCTATTATAATCACCATATTTATATTAATATAAATATATATAGACATAATGCCTTTGCTGAATATATATATATATATATATATATATATATATTATCATTTTATAATATTTTTATAGAATTACATATTAATTTAAAATATTTTCAAAAGGATAGAATAAATATTTTTTTATTTTTAAATTTTTTAGTAAGAATATATTGTTTTTTAATATCAGTTCAATTTTTTTTTTTAATTGTGATACTAAATTTAATTTTTTTGTTTTATGCATAAACTTTATAGTTATCATTCTTTTTTTATATATATGACTTATTTTGTAAATTCAAAATTAGAAAGACCAAGAAAAGTGCTTGTCAATTTCTCACATTACTTGACCATGTTCTTAGTTTTCTTTGGTTTTAAAATAATACTATTTAAAAAATAAAAACTTTTACTATAATATTTTACTATAAATATAATTTTTTGTATTTAAATTTGTGTTTCTTAAAGTAATTAAAATAGTTATAGCTGTCTATCCTCAATCAATACATGTGATAAAAATTCTCACAAATCAAATTTGGGATTTGTTTCTATTATTGAAATCTAAAATAGTCAACATAAAATCTTGTTCCAAACTTCAAGACATACTCTTTTATGCTTTGGGAGGAAACTACCTTTATCAAGCTAATTATAATTGGTGACCACTTACATATCAAAGAATGTTTGAAGTTTAGAATCAAAGCTCTATCAACTTATAGTCAACATTTCTATTCTTGACCTTTTTTTATATAATAGGAGCCTTGGTGTTCTTCGGTATGGTTGAACTCGTATTCATGTTCTATATCTATGCAATATTATGTAGAAGGATATACATCAAACTTCCTCTTGCAAGGTGCAATCCTTCATGGCTTAAAATGATTTCTTCTATGAGAGAATCAATAATTGAGGCTAGGGATAGGTGCCAAGATCATAGAGGTCCTTCTCATGTTTGTTTATACATCATAAAGATTTAAACCAAAAACATATTTCTTAGTTTATTTGTCTAAGATTGAAGATGGAGAGAATATTAGGCTTCTACCAAATTGCAAGAATAATTGGCATATAGAGTGCATTATTATGTGGTTTTATTCTCATTCTAATTGTCCTCTTTGTAGAACCAAGCTCGGGGCTAGAATAACTAATGTAAGAATAGAAGATATTGATGTATCGAATTATGCAAAGAATGTAGTTATTGAAATGAATTATAGTCAATCTTTTATAGTATAGAATTATTTATATAAAATTCTTCATGAGTTTATTTTTTATAACAATTTATGTTTTATTTAAAACAAGTGAAAGACATTTAAATAATCAAACCATCATAAAATTCTCATATTATAGGTAGGGATGACCATCAAATTTTATGCTTGAATCCATGTGAGAGTGGGGACATATGTGATGCAAAACAAAACTCATGATTCTTATCAAAATGACAAGTTTCATAGTAACCCCAAATTTGATAATTCCATTTGTCAATCAAATTCAATTCCAACAAATTTGAATGGAAAACACAATTTTAGAGGAAAAACAATGGTATTAGTTTATTTCATTAGCAATTATTGGTTATAATTTGTAATCTCAAAATTTTGGTTTTAATATTCAATCTCTCTTTGTCGAACTCTCCTAGAATTCTTCTCTTCACCAATGGTTCTTTTACTCTGTTCATCAATTTCCAGACAACTTCTCCTCTGCACTCTCCTTTTTTCTAATTTCCCATGGTATAGTATTTCTTTTCTTCTTTTAATTATTTCTCCTATGTAGTTTTATACTTGTGTACAAACCCAATTCATGATTCCCTATTGTATGTGACAACTTCCTTCATTCTTTCCAATATTGGGGTCAAATTACTCTAAGTTGCACAACCTTTAATGGGTTTTTTCTGTAGTTTTGCATAAACATTATTCTTCTCCTAGGTTTACTCTTATGCCCTCAATCCAATTCATCACTTTCCTTTTATGTTTTTTTAAAAAATATTCTCATACAATCCTCCTTCTTGGCTGCATGCACCTTGATTTTCCTTTGTGCAATGCTCATCTTCCCATTCTATTCATTGACCAATCTTTTCTTTTCAACTTCTTTCATTTGTTATGTCTTTTCTTTATGAAGTGTGGCCTCCTTTTAATTCTTCTTTTTAGACAATTCTTTTTTTGTCTAATTTTGAACATTCATTAATTCACATGTTGCGCTCCACCCCTTAGTTTCTCCTGCATAGCCTCTTAGTTTCTTTCATTTCCACTATAGTCACAACCCTTAGATTTTTCATCTCCCTCTCTTCTTGTTATGAATTCAACTCTTCTTCCCTTTGTTATGTGATAGTCTTCCCCTGTTCTTTTTTTTCTTTTACAAAAAAGACTACCTCTTCTTTTGCATGAGGCATGCCTCTCATCCCTCATTTACAATTTTCATTTTTTCTTATTCAAAATGTTCAAACACCTTTTCCCTTGTCTAAATCCTCACATTTCTAAATATAGCATTGAAAATTAAAATTGTTTAATCTGCTTTCCAAAACCAAGCAACTACCTTCCATACTATGCCTTTCACTACAACCTTTCATATTTCCTTTTAACATTGAACAAAATTACATACTTATTTCTTTCATTGCCAATCATCAAATTTAGGAATTTAAACAACTAAAAGTAATCACACCCAACCAACTAAATGATATTTTTAATTCATTGCCTTCGATGATCAACAAAATTGTATACAAACTAAACAAAAAACATGATAATTTTGTCAAATGAAATGACAATATATTGCCTTTCCCACTTTCGCATGCCACAAGCCAAAAAACAATTTCATTTCAAAATGAAAACCAAAATTGAAACCACTAAACTAACTAAAACAATTTTTGGGTGATGTGGATTGTGAGTCCACTCGGATGCTCCTACATTAGACACGTCAAGTAAGAAATTTTATGAGCTTGGTATCAAAAAATGGAGTTGAGTAGTAGGACTACTCTACCAGATCATGAAAAACTTGCAACATACTCCCTTTCTATGATAGGTTCCCTACAATTTTTTTGTTTCTATCTTTTCCAACACTTTGTTGAACCATTCACCATCTTCTTCCACCAAAAGTATGCTTCCAAATTTTCATTCATCATTATACTTACATCCATATCCCTACCAATATCATGGAAATCAAACATATCCATCACCTCCTTATCAACACTTACTATTTATTTTTCAAACTCAACACATTATTGCACGATAACTTTCAACTCCTTCGAGCTTTGTTCCTTTTTTTCCTTCAAATTGAATTGATGAAAATAATCATTTATTTCACAATTACAAGACTTAAGAAAACCAAAATTTACCTCATCTTGCTTGGTTGTTGCAACTTTTCTTCCTTCACTCTCAGCTGCAACTTCCATTTTACACTTTTTCATGCCTTCAAATAGACATTTTTCAGCTGCAAACTCCTTTACTTTTTTCTTATCCTCTTTCGTTGTCATCCCAATTGTTGTAATATTTGGCATGTTTGCAAAATATGTTTTCTCTTCTTCCAAGTCCTTCAAATAGTACTTCCTGAAAACAAAACAAACATTAGAGTTGTTCCCTGCTTCCTCTTCTCTATCCTTTAACATATTTAAAACATATTCTTTACCATTTTTGTTTATTGCATAGGTATTCAATCTACCATCATAAACAACTTCTCTATCAAATTTCCATGGTCTTCCCAAAATAACATGACATGCATCTATTGACATCACATCACACAATATTTCATCTTTATAATTACAAATTTGAAAACTTACCAAATATTGCTCATTCACCAATAGATAATGCTCCTTTTCCAACCATGAAACTCGGTAAGGGCTAGGATGTTTGGTTCTCTTTAACTTCAAATTGTCCACCATCTCTTCAAAGACTATGTTATCGGTGCTACCATTGTCCATAATGAATTTGAAACACTTTCCATTTACCTTGCACCATGTTCTAAATAAATTTCTCTTTTGGATTGGTTCTAACTTCTCCTTTTTTAGATTTGACAAAATTCTTCAAATTGTCAATGTCTCCCCTTCTTTAGGATCCTCTCCATGTTTTGATGAAGTCTCAACTTCATTTCCAACTTGTACTACATGTAATTTTTCCTCCCTTCCTTTTCCTCCATCATGCTAGATTTGTGGACATTCAAATTCCCAATGCCCCATCTCTCCACATTGGAAACATATGTTGGCAGTTGTCATTGATGTCAACAGTTGAGGAGCTTTGTGTAAGATTGTTGGGAGTTGATGTCAACACTGATTGTTTGTTGTATTTGATGTCAACACTTGATGATGATTGTTATATGTTTGACAATGGTTTATAACAAATTGTTGGTTGTCTTTGATGTCAACACTTGATGAAGATTGTTGTATGTTTGGCAATGGTTGATGAGCTTGTTGTCAATAGTTGATGACAACACTTGGTGAATTGTTTGTGGTTGACATTGTTGTCAGCACTTGAGAAGTAAGGGATATTTTTGGAATTTGATGTCCCTATTGTCAAGTACTTGGTGAGAGATTGTTGTAGTGTTTGTTTCTTAGCATTGGTTGTCATTGTTGATAACTTTCAGGTTGGGTTAGCATTGATGTATGGATATGCTTTCTAAATTTCATGATTGGATGTCATTCCTTATTTGATGTTTGATGAAGTTCATGGTTGGATGTCATGCCTTATTTGATGTTTGCTAAAGTTCATGGTTGGATGCCATGTCTTATCTAAGAAGTATTGAGTATGATTTCCATCAGCAGAGTTGGTTTCATAATGATATATTGAGATGAGGATTAGAAGCATTAGAGGTATTGCTAACAGTGGAGAGATGTTGTTCAAGGTCTACAGTATGTCTTATGCCCTCTCTTGATGTTCCTAATGAAGCATGTATTTCTAAAAGAAATTTCTAGCCTCTGCAAGTTGTTTAAGTGGTTCTATTCCTGGAAGTTGCATTGAAGTCTGTTTGAGAGAATGCTTTGCGTTCCTTCGTTGTTGAAGATATGGTATTGCGGTTTGGGATTCAAAGTTAGTGTTATGTGGATGTTGCAATCATATGTTTTAAGATCACTAGTGTTGTTGAGGATGTTTCTGTGAATTGTAGAAGGTTGGCAGTGTAGTCGATTGATTGGATTGGTTCAAGAAATGCTCTACATTTCTCTACATTAATGTCTCTGCTCCCGCAACTTGGTGAATGTGTTCTCAATGTTTTTGCAATATCTCAATTCCAATCTCATGTGTTGAAGTGGTCTCCAAGTTGATTTATTAATGGTATACCTCATGATTGAGCATTCTATGTTTCTGGGATGAAGTATTTTGTTCCTATTTGGTTTGTGGTGGTTGCTAGTGGCATGAAAGTATGAAGAAGTTTTAGTAAGTGTTGTTAGATGTTAATGGAATATACCCATGTGATTCACACATTACTGATTGGCCTCTTTGGTGCCACATTGGGTATTGAGTTGGATTTTTGGGTTATTTATGGATATTTGGCCGACAGGGCTTGTTCCTTTGATTGCACCACATGCTTGGGGGTTTGTGCCAACATTTGAAGATGTGATGATAGATTTGGTTCCTAACCTATCTTGGTTAGAACCACTTTGATCAAATTTAGTTAGAAGTATTTTTTTGGTTGACTAGTTTTGTGCTTCATGTTTTATCTACATGTTTGCTTGATGCTGACTTAGGTTGATGTGCACTAGTGTGTGAATTGATTTGTATTACATTGGAAGATGTTAGAAGAACTTTTTTGGTCCTCCCTATTATTTGGATAGGAACATAGTATGTTATTGTGGCTGATTTGGTGAATTTATTGTTTGTATTCTTTCTTGGCCAGCCTAATTGATGTTTTAAGGTCTTGTAGTGGATATATATGGAAGAACATTTTGAATACAAGAAGTATGGAAGTGTGAACAAGTGTGAAGAAGTGTGAATGTGGAATACATTGAATATCCAGTAGAGTTAGTGTTACAGTGTGAAGAGGATTGATTAGATGTGCTTGAACGCCCTAGTCAGCAGAGTGAATTGTTGACAAATATTATAATTCTTTATAAAAAAATTGTATCTTGCTCTGAGATAGTGAATCTCATCATGTCCTTATACCTTTCCCCTGAAGTTGTGTTAGATTCAGTTCAACAAGTCCTTTGTATCTTGCATTGAGTTAGTGTGCCTTGGTTTGCAAGTCCTTTTTTGGAAGTGAGCCTTTATATTGTGAGCTAACTCTCACCGTGGTTTTTCCCTCATTGGGTTTTCCACATAAATCTGGTGTCATCTTGTGGATGTGTTCATATCTCTTTTATCATTGTTGCTGATCTGATTAGAGTTAGAATTGCTATATCTTTGATTGTTGAAGTTGCTGAAGATTTATATTGCTATATCCTTCTCTACTACTAAAATATATAAAAAAGGGATCCTAGGTCCTAAATGCAAAGAACCTAAGATACAAAGGTTTCCTTTTCCAAATTTCATTAGGATGTAGATCACAAGATGAAAAGATTGACTTTAAGTCATAATGGTAGCCAATCGAACCTGAATCTACATCTAATGGGGGATTAGAATGGATTGGAAATATTTTAGAATGATTAAACTAATGATCATATATGCACTAATACATAAAATGCAAGATCTTGACAACTAATAGATAGGAACAATAGTTTACAAGTGGATTTGAGAAGTGCAAAGGACAATTGATGCAGGAGCATCCAACGGTGTAGGGAAATATTGCATCACCCAAAAAAATTGTTTTCTTTATTTTCTTTAGTTGTTTTGAGTCCCATGATGACACTTAAGGGGTATAAGACTGTTAGGCTTCAAAATAGCAAAAAATAAGCACTTAATATTTTTAGTAAGTCGGCCTAAATGAGATCATATGGACGTGAAAATTTACCCCAAGGAGCAGAGCTAGAAAACATTTTCGGTTGTGAACGAATCACCTCAATAGCCTGCACGGTTTGGGAGAAATTAAAGTTTGTCCCAAGAAATTTCTCTAATGCAGCTTCAAATTCAGATATAAAACTTTAGAGGCCCCGAAACAACTCAAAAAGTGGCTGAACCGACCTACGGTGGCTAATGTGTTGTAGAGCTCATCAAGAGCTTTCCAATGATATCCAATAATAACGAATCAAACACCCAGATCAAAAGTTATGGACCCGCAAAGTTGGTCCTCGAAAAAGTGAATTTCATAAAAATTTCTTCCTAGGCTAGAAATCAAACGATGGGACATTTGGCACCAGAACAAAAAGGGAAAATTTGAACTTTCTAGAACATTCTAGGGCGGTTATTGTGGAAAATAGAAAAGGGTTAAGAGGGGGTTGTAGAAGGTGGCCCTGATAGTGCAGATTGTGGCTCCGAATAGTAAATTTTCTTTTCAGAGTTGATTTTGTTGTAATGAATCAAGCCCATGAGGTTGTAGCATGTAAGCTTTGAATATGTAATTTCATTTTCTTAAAAATAATTGAAAGTGAATCATTTTTCTGTCTCGCATCTTCTGTGTTGGTATTTGTTGTGATTTTTTTGGGTTTTGGGCGGTGTGGCCCTCATCAAGTGGTATCAGAGAAGGAGTTCTTGAGCCTGTAACAAAGCACCAAACATGAGGTAGTTGTAATAGGACCTGTGAGTGTGGGTTGAGTTCAAGATGCCTCCAAGACTTTCCCAGTAAGGAAATTAGAAACCTTGCAACAAGAGGTTCGAAGAAGAGATGTGCAACGAGATAGAGATGACAATGAAGATGAAATGAAAGAGGAAATGGAAGAGGAAGAGTAGGATCCAATGGATCCTAGAGAAAGAAGATTACTGCGAGCGATCTCAAGCATTGGGAAGAGACCTAAAATGGAGGTTTCAAATTTTAGTGGAAATATGAATCCTAAAGAATTGATTGATTGGATCAATGACATGGAGGAATTTTTTGAGTTTGAGGAGATTGAAGATCCTCATAGAGTGAGGTTTGTAAAGACAAAATTGAAAGGTCATGCCAGTATATGGTGCAAAGAGGTCCAGTTAGAAAGAGGAAGACAAGGGAAATAATTTTTTTCCAAATGGGACAAAATGGTGTCAAAATTGAAGAAACAATTTATTCCAGTGGATTATGAATTGAAGCTGCTCAATAAGATGTAAAGCTTGAGGCAAGGGACAAGGATGATGAAAGAATACACAGAGGAATTTCACAAGGTCCTAATTCAGATAGGACATTCTAAGGAAAATAAAGAGAAAGTTGCTCGTTATATTAACGGGTTGAAGCCAAGCATATAAGAAGAATTGGCACTAGTAAGAATGACCAACATTGAGGATGCTTATCAATTTTCTCTAAAGGTTGAAGAATGACTGAACAAGAGGTTTGAGAACAAACAATGAGGTGGAGGTCATGGAGGAAAGACCGCTGTGAGGTCATATGGAGGTCGAAATGAAGATCAAAAGAAGGGTGAAGGCTCTAGTAGCAGCCAAAACTAGAAAGGAGATAACACCTATTGTCCTTGTGATCAGAATAATGGAGACCAAAGAGGAAGAGGAAGATCTGGATGAGGACCAAGAAGAGGAGGCTTCCATGGAACCTGTTTCTAGTGTGGAGAAGGACATAGAGCCTATGAGTGTCCTCAACATCAAGGAAGGACAAATAGAAGACCTGCGGGTAATGCACGAGTTGCATATGTAGATGAAGATGTTGATTCTTCACATTCTGAGGATGCAGAAAGAGGAGAGGTTCTTGTTACTAGAAGATCCTTGCTAAATGAAGAGAAGGAACCAACTCAAAGGAAGAATTTGTTTCACACTAGATGTAAGTGTGAAGGTAAAGTTTGCAATGTTATTATTGATGGAGGTAGTATTGATAACCTTGTTTATGAAGAAATGGTTAGTAAGTTGCAGTTGGAGAGAAGGCATCCGAACTCATATCGAATTGCTTGGTTGCACAAGGACCATAAAGCCTTGGTAAATGAACAATGTCTGGTAAAGTTCAAGATTGGAAATTACCATGATGAGGTATTGTGTGATATTATGCCTATGAATGTTTGTCATATGTTGTTAGGCAGATCATGATAGTTTGATTAGCGAGCATTACATGATGGACATGCCAACACCTATTCTTTGACAAAGGATGGGGTTCGTCATAAGTTGAAGCCCTTGAAAGCGGCATAAGAAAAGGTATATAGTAATGCAAGAATTTATTTGGTTGATGGAAGAAAGTTCTTAGAAGGTATGAAGCATGAGCATATGTGTTTTGCATTGATCCCTAGAGTTGATAAAGAAGATACTACTGAGGTACATGTAGAGGTTTCAGATTTGTTGAATGAGTTTCAAGCTATTATTTTTGATAATGTACCTAAAGGTTTGCCTCCCATAAGAAATATTAGTCATCAAATGGACCTGATTCCTGGAGCCAGTTTTCTGAATAAGGAAGCTCATCGTATGACTCCAACAGAGAGTGAAGAGTTGAATAGACAAGTGCAAGAGTTATTGCGGAAAGGATTAACTCAAGAGAGTTTGAGTCCATGTGCAGTACCTATAGTACTAGTACCAAAGAAGGATGGGGAATGGCAGATGTATACAGATTCTAGAGCCATCAACAAGATCAACATCAAATACAGATTCCCCTTGCCAAGGATGGATGACATTATGGATTGTTTGAGTGGAGCTGAGTACTTCACGAAGATAGACTTGAAGAGTGGATATCACCATATCCATATTAGAGAAGGAGATGAATGGAAGATAGCCTTTAAAACCAAGGAGGGCTTGTATGAGTGGTTAGTCATGCCTTTTGGGCTAACCAATGCACCAAGCACATTTATGCGGCTTATGAATGAGGTATTAAAAGAATTTTTAGGAAATTTTTGTATTATTTATTTGGATGATATTTTGATTTTCAGTAAGACATTGGAGGAGCACTTGATGCATATCTAGAAAGTTTTTGAGAAGCTAAGTGAGGAGAAGTTGTTGATTAATTTGAAGAAATGTAGTTTTTTGAAAAGGGAGTTGGTGTATCTGGGTTTTGTTGTCTCAACAAAGGGTCTTAAAATGGATCTAGAGAAGGTGAGAGCTATCATTGAGTGGCCTACCCCAAGGAGTGTTATAGAGGTAAGATAATTTCATGGTCTAGCAAGTTTTTACAGAAAGTTTATTAAGAGTTTTAGTAGTATATGTGCACCTCTAACTGAAGCAATGAGAGGGGATAGAAAAGAGTTTAAGTGGACTATAGGAGCAACCAAAAGTTTTGATATGTTGAAGAAGAAAGTTATAGAGCAACTTGTTTTGGCCCTTCCAAATATTAATAAGGTCTTTCAGGTAGATTGTGATGCTAGTGGCACTGCCATAGGAGTTGTTTTGAGTCAAGAAGGTAAGCATGTTGCCTATTTTAGTGAGAAGTTAAATGATGCTAAGAAGAAATATTTTGTCTATGATCAAGAGTTTTATGCTATAGTTCAGGCTTTGAAATAATAGAAACACTATTTGTTTCCAAAATAGTTTGTTTTATATACTAATCACTAGGCTTTGCAGTATCTCAATAGTTAAGGAAAGTTGAATCAAAGGCATTTAAAATGGGGTTGAGGTTTTGCAGAGTTATATTTTTGTTTTGAAGCACAGGAGTGTTGGCAAGAGACACTGCACAAGTCATTTGGTGTTGTCATTGATGGAAACCCTATTCAGTAATCCCATCCACACCTCAGTATTTCCTTATACCGGAAGTCTGATTGAAGATATGTGTTAATTGTCAAAGCTAAAACAGGGCATCCAATAGGAAAGGTTGACTAGATGAGTATAGCATGTTGAGGATCTTTGCGACATAACTGTTTAAGGTGTTTTGTGTTTGAGACATGTTGTTTTGCGTCCCTACTATGTTTTGGCCAACATTGTTTGGTTCACATTGATAATTGTTTATGGATTGGGCTGACAATTTGTACACGTTTCATACTTTGTTAAAGCTGACATGTAGTTCTTCTAATCTCTAGTTGCGGATATATATAATCAATTACTCATATCATTTTGATATATGATGCGAGAGTTAGAAGGAATATAGATCAATTGTGTGCAGTTTCACTTGAGCAGAACAAAGATTGGTGATTCAGATTAAAGTAGATAGAGTTTCAAGAGCAGAATCAGACAGAATGTGAAGAATGTTGTCAATGTGCCTAACCGGAACTATAATCAGGCATTAGCAGATGCTATCTCATAGTTCATCCACTCCAGTTGTCTTCCAAATGTAATTGTAAGACATTGAGTCTTCTTTTGGGCAGTAAGCCTTTTGTATTTGAGTAGTGAGCTCTAGGCAGTGTGCCTGAATACATGTGCATTCCCCATTTGTAAAAAAATATTTTTAGTATACTCATATTATGGATTAGCCTCCACCGTGGTTTTTCCCCTAACAGGGTTTCCACATAAAAATCCTTGTGTTATGGTGTTGTGGTTGATTGCATTGTGTTCTTGCATCTTTCTTTTGGTTCAATGCTAATGATCAAGTTAATAAAGTTAAGTTTTGCAGAACACTGATTCATCCCCCCTCTCAGTGTTCCTCGATTCCAACAATTGGTATAAGAGCCTAGTTCCTCAGAAGAAGTTTAATAGCTTGGGGAAGATCTAGGAAGGTGATTCAATGGATTCTGACAGTCTTCATCAACAACTTTTGGTGGCACTAGATGATCTTGATCAGTCCAAATATGAAGTCTGGGAATTGCAAGCAATCCTCATGGATGCTGAGAAATTCATTCAATCATTGAAAGATCAAATCAATAAGTCCAGGGAAAAGAGAAAGGAACTTTGTGATCAACTCAAGAAGAAAGAGAGAAAAAGCATGGAAGATGAACATCTAAGTCAATCCTTGAAGGAAAAGACAGAAGAATGTGAAAAGATCACCAGAGATAATGTTGTCCTGAAGCATGAGATGGAATCTATTGTGATGAGGATGACCAAGGAGATTGAAGAGAAAAAGAAGAATGAAGAGAATCTTACTCAGTCCTTGAAAGAAATATCTGTTGAATGTAGCAAAATTAATGGTGGATTCAATCAGCTAGAGCTTGAATTGCAACAATCCCAAAACAATGAAGAAGAGCTTGAAAGACTGATTGTTATTCTTAGGGATGAACTTGCTACTGCAAATGAATACAAGGAGAAGTTCAAGATTAGCTCAGCTAAGCTTGATGAACTGATTCAAAGTTAGAATATTGGGAGTGACAAGCAAGGTCTTGGATATGAGAAAGTAGAAAGCTTTAGATCCGATCAAAGGAAATTTAGGACACGAAATCAGATAGGGAAAGCTAGAAGGTATCTGGTAAGACAACCCAATGCTCAAAATTTCAATGGATATTGTTTTGTTTGCAATAAATTTGGTCATATGGCTGCTCAATGTAGAAGTAGAATGAATCCAAGTGGTCCATCATTCTTCGGTCAGTGTTTCAATTGCTATAAGTATGGTCATAATTCAATTGAATACAAAAATATGACAAACAACTTTTTCAATAGAAATGTTAGATGTTATGCCTGCAATAGATTTGGCCATATTTCTAACCAGTGCAGATCAAGAGAAAATCAATGGAATAGCTGGTCTGGACCAAGAAATGTCGTGTGCTATAATTGTAACAAATCCGGTCACATTACAAGATTATGTAGAAGTAGGAAGGGTCCAGTAAACAAAGGGAAAAATATGCAAAAGGATGATAAGGGAAAAGGAAAATTACTATGGATGAGATCAAGAATCAAATGAAGAAGACATGGGTGAAGAAGAGTGTTTCTGATGTAGGAAATGAATACACACTAGAATCTGGTGCTGGAAATTCCACCGGGAATTTGTTTAAGGCCTCTGGCCTAGGGGGAGCTCTCGAGAAAATATTTTACCCCCTTGCTGGTAGTTGGTACTAGAATGTCGCAAATTGCAACAATTGCATTAGTGATATACAAATGTTTTGGGAACACTTGTGGAGGAAATTTATGCAAAATTGAAGGTCCACAAAAGAATTTTATTTCATAGACTATGAAAATAGGGTATCTGGAATACCTAGGGAAAAATCATTTATTGTGATAAAAAGTCAGGTGTGTGAATGATAAAAGGTTACTTCTATTCCTCATTCGTCACATTGCATTTCAAGAAGAAGAAGGTGGAAGAGCTCTATAATTGAATTTTGGCGAGATACAAGTCTAAAGGTGATTCGGTGAACAATCCCTAATCCGGTGAAAGATATTTATCTGCAAAACTTGTGAACTTGAAATTTCTGAAAAATGGTTGCTTCGTTAATAGTTGATATTAAGGATAGATCCCACCCAAAATTCAAATGGCACCCATTCAAATCCATTGAGACAAAACCATTAGGTGCATTTTCTTTCATTTTGTATGGTGTTTTGCACATTGAAGATATTAGGGCATATATTCATGTGAATGTTGAGGAGTTAGGAAGCTCCCAGTTGTTAAATCTATACACAAATCACATTGTGGGAGAAGATCTCTATGTAAGGCCTGAATTTAAGACTTTGGAGGAGAAGAAGTTCACATAGATTGTGAAGTTTCCCATGTTCAACGAAAATGAATGGGTCTGATACATACTAAGTCGAGTGCATGCCGAGTTCATGTGGTTAAATCAACCCTTCAAGGTCACAAGAGAAGCTATAAGCATTGTTACTGGTCTAAAATCATCTGATGGGCTTCCCACGTTGAAATCTGTGAAGAACCAAATAGTCATTGAGGCAACCAGTTCCACTTTCAACAAAAGAGCCATGACAATTAATGACATCATTGAATTGGATGTAAGATTTGCTTCTATGGTTATTGGATATAAAATTTATTACTCCAGCTGGGATAACTCTGTATCCAATACTGCAATCTATGCAACTTATCAAATGATCAAGGAAGATGCAGAATATGACTTATGTGAGTTACTTTGGAGCCAACTAATTGAAAATCTTGGTAAAATCAAGAAGGAAAAGAAGAACTTTTTCAAGTATGGCAATTTGTTGTTATGTCTATTCTTCTACTTCATGAATGAAGTTCTAAGAGTTGGTAAAGTGCAATGGGAAGGTGACAGACTGGTAGTTGTTCAAATTAGAGACATCCTATAAAGAATTGGTGATAGAAAAGCAAGGAAAACTGCTATCTGGGGTTACTTCAAAAGCTTTCAGAGTGAAATACAAGCTAGGGAAAGGATTCCTAAATCTATTGTGGAAAAATATAAGGACACTATTTGCTTCATGGTTGATATTGATCAATGTTTAATGGAAGCAACATAACCTAGAATAGTTTGGATAATGCCTATGGGATATGAGGTTGAAGAACACATTTTGGAGTTGTATGCCCAACAGTTGTTGAGTAAACCTTGGGATCTGACAGAGGAAAGGTTTGGTACCTTTGAAGAGAAGAATATGCAAGTGCATGCATAATTAGAGAAGTCTATGATAGTTCAGAAGGTGAGAAAGGAAGTTGAAGCTTTTGCAGAGAGCATCGACATATCAGTTGAAGCAATGAGGGAAGATAGGAAGAAAAGAGAACAAGTTGAAGAAGGGGAGCTTGGTAGAATTGAGTCAGCTAGTCTGAAAACATCCTCTGCCAGATCTAGATCTACAAGGAGATCTGCACCCTCACCCGATCCTACAAATAAATCAAGCCCATTAAAAGCTCAAGTCAAGACATTCGAAAGAGAAGGAAAGATGAAGAAGGATAAAAGCACAAGAGTCTATGTTGCTGTTGAAGATGATGAAGAAACTGAATCAGATGAAGAAGTAAGAGAAATCAAGCATAAGGGCACAAAGGCATCAAAAGTCTCTAAGGACAAGCCCTCCGGTGAAGAAAAAGCCAAGAAAAAGGTGACAACTGATAGATTAGCTATGACTGTAAAGGAAGTGGAAAAAGGTTTAATTAAGGATGGTAATCTCAAACCACTTTCTAAATGGTATGACAATTTTGATAGTGTCAGTTAGATAACTCTTGAAGAAGCCACAATAAAATATTTGAATATTTTCAATATGACTCTCATAGAAATAATGTTAGAGTTACCTAAAGGGTTATATGAAGTATTAGAAATGAGGAGAGTAAATGCAAGAGCTGAAGATGAACAAATGAGAGAATGCATACTTGCCAATCTATGTCTGGTAATGTCAATAGAAGAAATGAATAAAATCCTCGATGATGCTAAAAATGATTTTAAGAGAAAATCAAGGGTGAATAAGCTTATGATCGGGCAGATTGAGGAAGTAGCAAAAGACACTGAGAAAATTCTTAAGGCAGTTCTGTTGAAGAACAAATATAACGTTGTCTCTGAAGAAACTCATGATGAAGATGTTCCATCTGGTTCAAAAATTAAAGAAGTGAAAGAAGACACAATTGAGGACACTCTAAATCCTCTAGATATGCAAGATACTAAAATTCCCATGGAGACTGAAGCTCCTAAGGATATGTCAGTTGGAGAAATAGAGATTCCCAAAGCCAAGGAAAAATCTATGATTGAAGAAAAGAAGGCTGAGGCAAAGGAGGTTGCTATGAAAGCAAGAGACACTGCGAAGGCAGTAAAGAAGTTTTAGAAGAACAACAGGAGGAGTTTGACCCTGAATTAGTTGAAGGTCCTATAAACCTGGCCACTCTATCCCCTATTCAGAAGTTGAAGGTAACATCATTTTCTCAGGCAAAGGCAAGGAAGGAGATATTGAAATCTCACATTGAGGACAGTGAGCTACTAAGTCTTGCATCTGGTATCTTGGAGAAGATCATGCCCAAACATGTCAAGGACTCATCTGATTCTCCCTCCGATTAGCTAAAGAAACTTATCAACTCTGTAAGTACTCACTTTGAGTCTCTTGAAAAGTCAGCTAAGGATAAGGTCTAGAAAGAATTTGATGCAAACAGGTTCAGTAGATTGAAGCGTATGATTGCTAATGATAAATACTTATTAGCTTCCTGTGAAAAGAACATTCAAGGTGCATTATCTGAGGGTGGAAATATCTACAAGTCATGCTTATCCTTATCAAAATTCACTGAGGTCACTGAGAAGAAAATTAAGGAATATGAGAAATAGTTAGCAGATATTCTCAAACCTTTGATCCTCTAACCGTTTTGTGGGTAAGCAAGAAGGTCAAGTAATATCCCTGCTTGAAAAAATTAAAAGTTTGAAGCATGAAAAATAAAAAATTGTTGAAAGGGTATGTGAGCTCAGAGGACTAATTGATCCTAAAATGGAGACAATGCTTAGTGCATTGAAGGAAGCACGAGATGCTATGGCTGTCAGTGATCTGACAAATATTGAATCAACAGAGATGCACACCTACCTATTATGTGGTCACATGACTATTTTGGAGAGTCACAAAAAGGGTCAGGACACTAGTTTAAGCTCGTTGAAGAACAATTTTGCAGACATATTCAAGTCCATGTAAGTTAGAAAAGCATGTTTGTACATATACAATTTTGTATGATTTTTGGTATGCAGATTCCAGTCTTTGCCATTGATGTCAAAGGGGGAGTGTGGGGCAGTGAAAAATGTCATATTCATCTCAGGGGGAGTTGTGAATCAATTTTGTTTTGAAGTTTTGAGGATTGCAGTGTATTCATGTTGGTACCGATTCTGACACTTAGTCATTTTTCACTAAGTGTTGCCATCAATGCCAAAGGGGGAGATTATTGGAAAGAGACGCTGCACAAGTCATCTGGTGTTGTCATTGATGGAAACCCTAGTCAGTAATCCCATCTACACCTTAGTATTTGCTTATACTGGAAGTCTGATTGAAGATATGTGTTAACTGTTAAAGCTAAAACTGGGCATCCGATAGGAAAGGCTGACTAGATGAGTATAGCGTGTTGCAGATCTTCGAGAAATAATTGTTTAAGGTGTTTCATGTTTGAGACATGTTGTTTTGGGTCCCTACTATGTTTTGGTTGACATTGTTTGGTTCACATTGATAATTGTTTATGGATTGGGCCGACAGTTTGTAAACGTTTCATATTTTGTTAAAGTTGACATGCAATTGTTCTAATCTCTAGTTACAGATATATAATCGATTACTCATATCATTTTGATATATGATGTGAGAGTTAGAAGGAATATAGATCGATTGTGCGCAATTTCACTTGAGCATAACAAAGATTGGTGATTCAAATTAAAACATACAAAGTTTCAAGAGCAGAATAAGATAGAATGTGAAGAATGTTGTCAATGTGCTTAACTGGAACTATAATCATGCATTAGCAGATGCTATCTCATAGTTCATCCACTCCAATTGTCTTCCGAATGTAATTGTGAGATAGTGAGTCTTCTTTTGGGCATTAAGCCTTTTGTATTTGAGTAGTGAGCTCTAGGCAGTGTGCCTGAATGCATGTGCATTCCCCATTTGTAAACACTTATTTTGAGTATACTCATATTGTGGATTAACCTCCACTATGGTTTTTCCCCTAACAGGGTTTCCACGTAAAAATCCTTGTGTTATGGTGTTGTGGTTGATTGCATTGTGTTCTTGTATCTTTCTTTTGGTTTAATGCTATAAGTGGTTTAAAGATCAAGTTAATAAATTTAAATTTTGCAGAACATTGATTCACCCCCCTTTAGTGTTCCTTGATTCCAACAAGGAGTGGAAGGTCAAACAGAGTTGCAGATGCCTTAAGTAGAAGGAAAAATTTGTTGATAGAAATGAATATAGAGGTTGTTGGTTCCAATGAACTCAAGAGTTTGTATCCTGAAGATCCAGAATTTGCAGAAGCTTGGACAACTTGTTTGGAACCTGTTACATTGGATAGGACGAGATGGTTGGATTTCTTAATCCAAGATGGGATGTTGTTTAGAGGAAGCCAATTGTGTATTCCAAGTAGTTCTATGAGAGAGAATCTAATCAAGGAGAAGCATAGTGGAGGATTGGTTGGAAATTTTGGTCAAGATAAGACCATTGCTCTTGTCAGCAAGAATTATTATTGGCCATAGTTACAACAAGATGTGAAGAAGTTTGTACAAAGTTGCAGAGTATATCAGATGGCAAAAGGAACAAGCCAGAATACTGGATTGTATCAACCATTACCTATACCTGAGAGGCCATGGGAGGATATCATGGATTTTGTTCTTGGATTTCCAAGGACACAAAGAGGGCATGATTCCATATTTGTGGTGGTGGATAGATTTTCATAGATGGTACATTTTATTCCGTGTCATAAGACTAGTGATGTTGTTCATGTTGTAGAGTTGTTTTTTAGAGAGGTGGTGAGACTACATGGTCTACCAAAGAGTATAGTTTTAGACAAAGATACCAAATTTGTTGGTTATTTTTGGAGGACATTATGGAAGAAGTTGAAGATAGATTTGAAGTTTAGTTTTGCACACCATCCATAGACTGATGGACAAACAAAGGTGGTGAATAGGAGTTTGGGAAACTTGCTAAGATGCTTAGTTGGAGATAAGCTCAAGGGATGGAATTTGATTATACCACAGGCAAAATTTTCTTACAACAATTCTGTCAATAAGAGCATTGGTAAATCACCATTCCAGATTGTATATGGGAGTAGTCTAAGAACTGCTTCTGAATTGAGAAAGATGGATAAGGGGGAGAAGAGTAGTGGTGAGGCTGAAGATTTTGCTGAGCACCTGAAGAATTTGCATGAAGAGGTGAAGAAACATATCAATAAGATGAACTCACAATATAAGGCTTAGGCATATTAGAAAAGAAGGTATAAGGAGTTCTAGTTAGGAGATGAAGTCATGGTTCATTTGTGAAAGGAAAGGTTTCTAGTTGGTACATACAAGTTAAAGATGAAGAAGTTTGGACCATGCAAGATCTTGAAGAAGCATGATTCAAGAAATGCTTATGAGGTAGAGTTTCCTAGTGGAATAAACATTTCTCTTGTGTTCAAGATTTCTGATTTGATAGATTATCATGAAGGTGATATAGAGGAGGGGTTGATAAAAGAATAGTGGAAAATTTCAGCACCTACTTCAAAGATTGAAGAGATAGAAGAAATCTTGGATAGTCATGTGGGTAGAAGCACAAGAAACAAGCAATATGCAGAGTACTTGGTGAAATGGAGAGGAAGATCTATTGAAGATTCATCATGGTTATCTAAGGCTGAGGTTAACTATCTTGGTTTCACTCTAACTCCTGAGAAGTGACAGGGTCACTTTTCAAATTACCCTGGGTGTCTGATGTAGGACCATCCAATGGTGTAGGGAAATATTGCATCACCCAAAAATAATATTTTCTTTATTTTCTTTAGTTGTTTTGAGTCCCATGATGGCACTTAAGGGGTATAAGACTGCCAAGCTTCAAAAATAGCAAAAAATGAGCACTTAATATTTTTAGTAAGTTGGCCTAAACGAGATTGTATGGACGTGAAAATTTACCCTAAGGAGCAGAGTTGAAAAACCATTTCTGGTCACAAATGAATCACCTCAATACCCTGCACGGTTTGGGAGAAATTAAAGTTTTCGTCCTGAGAAATTTCTCCAATGTAGCTTCAAATTCAGATATAAAACTTTAGAAGCCTCAAAATAGCTCAAAAAGTGGCCGAACCAACCTATGGTCAATGCATATGTTGTAGAGCTCATCGAGAGCTTTCCAAAGATATGCAATAATAGCGAATCAAACACCCAGATCAAAATTTATGGCCCCGCAAAGTTGGTCCTTGAAAAAGTGAATTTCATAAAAAATTCTTCCTAGGCCACAAATCAAACGGTGGGACATTTGGCGCTAGAACAAAAAGGGGAAATTTGAACTTTCTAGAACATTCTAGGGCAGTTATTGTGGAAAATAAAAATGGTTAAGTGGGGGTTGTAGAAGGTGGCCCTGATAGTGCAAATTGTGGCTCCGAATAGTAGATTTTCTTTTCAGAGTTGATTTTGTTGTAATCAATCAAGCCCATGATGTTGTAGCATGTAAGCTTTGAATCTGTAATTTCATTTTCTAAAAAATAATTGAAAGTGAATCATTTTTTTGTCTTGCATCTTCTGTGTTAGTATCTGTTGTTGTGATTTTTTTGGGTTTTGGGCGGTGTGGCCCTCATCAACAACAAACCTACTTAGAAAAATTGGTTTTGATGTGCCTACAAGGACTCATTTTCCCAATGGTGAATGGGTCTTTGTGTAGGGGTCCTGATCAAATTTTGGGGTCCTCTAGTGCTGGATCTAAGCTTCTATTTTGTACTTGCAAATTTGTCGAAATGTTAAAAATGAATTCTACAACATAGTTTTTGTAGGTTGACAAGAATGATGACAACAAATGCAACAATGCAAAATTACTCTTCAAATCTCTTCAATTCTTCTTCAACTTGTACCCTACAAATACACCAAGAGGGAAAAATGTTTGTGTCATATAGGGGTTTGCCTCAGTCAAACTCCATGAATAGTGTTCCCACTTTCACAATGGAAATGCCAATGATAAAAAACTTAATGGAAAGAAAGGAAATGATGAATGAACAATTTTCTGCAACTCACCACCCTTCAATAGCTTCCATGAAGGATTGAAGACATACACATCACTTCAAGGGAATTAGATCTTGCTTGCTTGATTTTCTTGAATTCTTGAATGTATGAAGACCTATAACACTTGTTAGCCTTCACAACATAACATGAATACACATAACTTTGACATGATGTTAGGATCTTGATTGCTACTACAAATTACTGATAATGCTACTATTGAATACTCTTGAAAAAATATTTGATCATAATTTCTTCTCCAAATTATTGCTTATTAGCTTTCAAATGATAAAAAGATTGTATTTATAAGTGTTTATCTAATTTCCAAAAAAATAGATTCCAAAATCCGACACTTACAATTTGAATTTTGATAGTTAAAATGCTACCAAAATATATTTTAATTTGGGTCCTAGCTCATAAAGGGGACCCATTCACCCATGGGTGAGTGGGTCCTAGTCTATACTTCTAGGACACACATGATCCAATGTAATTTAAATATTAAATGCATTTATTTAATGTTGGTTCCCCTTCCAGAAAATGGTAAGAATAAGGATTTGGAATGTATAATTTGGAAAATTAGAAGCTTAATTAAGTCCAATAAATTAAGGGACCCAAACATAATGTGAAATTCTAAAGGTATACAATTTTATACACTATATTTAGCCCCCACTTTAGTGAGAGTATGAAATTATGCTCAAACTCACACTAAAGTAGAGAAACATATGCCAAAAGGGGTCTAAGTGCACAAATGTTAGAAAGATAGGATGACAAAGAATCAAGGGAGATGGCCAATCCCAAAGATCTAAGATCCCATGGAAAAACAACATAGGCACAAAGGAACACACACATGGGTAGTAGCGATACAAGGTGCACAAACATTTAATGTTAAAATTAAAGTGAAAAAAAGATGGATTAACAAGTTGTATTATGTTATGCGTCCATGAAATACATTACTCACAAGGGCTAGTGAAGTTCGATATTCACTAGTTGAGCCCCCAAGACAAACTAAAATGTGAGACACACACTAGGTCTACAAGGTGTGCCCACAACAAGGTGGCAAAATGGGAAGGACACACTGGGTCTACAGGTGTGTACCCATTTTCCAAACCATACCAAGAGTTATACTCCCCGATAACCTTGGTAAGGTGCCACAAAATGATTATTGCTTCACGAGGCTAGCAAGTTGCATTATGCTAGACACTCATGGAATATAGCTACTTTACAAGGCTAGCAAGCTGCATTATGCTAGACACTCATGGAATATAACTACTTCACAAGGCTAGCAAGATGCATTATACTAGACACTCATGGAATACATGGCGCTACTAACAAGCAAGTTGTATTATGCTCAATGGACATGATTATGACAAAGTTTAAATGCAAAAAGGTTAAAAAGGTAAACAATCAAGATAATAAAAGGGGTTTTACGTAATGCATGAAAGGTCACAACTTAGGGAACATCATACTTGACTTCACCACCAAGAGAGGACTAGTTGAGAAATAAAAGATTCATGCCTTAGGGAATGCAAACTATAACATTACCACCAAGGGGAATATCATATGCTAAGAAGGGTCACACTCTTATGGGACATTAAGCTTAACATTACTATAAAAGTGATACTTCACATGAGTCAAGAAATCCACACTTTGATTAATATGGTCACACTTCTTAGGATATGTATGCCATCATCACTAAGAAGGGAACATGCAAGCAATAATTGGGGGACTATATGCCCCTCCTTAAAATGTTAGTGTACTTGTTGCACTAACATTTTAAGGAGAAATGAAGGGATCCCAAAAAGGAATACACCTAGGACAAGGCTAACCAACCCCTTGCCCCCCAAGTGTAAGGACATAAGGTGAGCCTACAAAATCATGATATGTTGCTCCTTGCATAATAAAATATGATTGCATAAAACCAAGTTTATGTTGCAAGGTGTGTGCCCTTGGTCCCCTTGTGTTGTAAAACATAGCGCTTAGGTTTGTGACATGGCTTAATCGCCTCTTGTGGATTCATTAACTTTGGAAGCTGTATCGAGAATTAACAGGTTGATGTTTTAGTCTTTTGGTGCAACAACAATTGTCTATGCAAAAATTGTTATCAGAGCTTGGGTCACAGGTTTGAACTCCTCGCTTGCGTTGGGGGGGGATTGTTGCAAGTTGTGCACCCTTGGTATCCTTGTGTTGTGTAGCACAATGCTCAGGTTCATGATATGGCTTAACCACCTCCCATGGTTTCATTAACTTTGGCAATTATATTGATCATTAACAGGTTGATCTTTTGGTGCAACGACAACTGTCTGTGCAACAATTTATACCCCCATGCATGGTAGTGAATATGTTATGATACTCCAACTACCACATGGAAAGGAGAAAAAACTAATGCTATTTGTTAATTGAAGGATAATAACCAAGACCTCTTGTTGTTTCTTGTGTTAGGATCTATAGGGACATAGATACCTTGTTCTCTTATCCCACACCCTTTTTCATTATAACCAAATTGTTTCAACAATTGATAACCTCTTCCATAAATTTTTTCCATTTATTTCAAGGAAGGTGGTTTTTTTTAGTCAATTTCATTATAGTTAGATGTGTAATCCATGTTCTCCTTACTACTAGAAGTTGAGGAATCAAATGTTTTTGATGACTCAGTGATAGATTGTGTTGATACCATTATTGTTTCTTTCTCTTTTTTTGATTTGTGTGTAATATTGTAATCCCCCATAGATGTAGGTATGAAATCTAATGAAATCCAAACATCATCCAACAATTTTTTCATGGGTGAAAGGCTCTCATGTTTATCCTTAACTTGTAAGGGTTCCACTTTTGTAGTTGGCACCAATATTGTCGAAGGGTTTTGCATTCCTTTCTCAGTTTGTAAATAATTTTTGGATTTAGGGTAAAATTTTTCCATGTAAACCTTATTGTTATAAAATTATTTCAACATACGCTATAGTTGTTGAAGGTATTGCATTCATTTCATGAATCCATGGTCTACCCAAGAGAAGATTATATGAAATATCATGAGGCATGACATGGATAAGAGTTTGTAATGTAACCTTACCAACCTTTACGGGAAATGTTATCACACCAAGCGATTGATTTCCCACATTATCAAAATCATGGATAGACAAAGAGTCTGGTTGAATTTTAGTCTTCTCCACTCCTATTTTATCCAAAATATTTAGACTACAAACATTGAGCATCAAACCATTATCAATGAGAGTATGCCTAATCCCAAACTTGTTGATGATAGCCACTATCATCAAAGCATCATTTTGTTTCTGCATTTCCAAAGGAGGTAATTCACTTTGATGAAAGACAATGTCTAAATTAGGTGAATTCATATTCTCAATCAAAGTTGTCACATCATTTGGTTGCGCACTAGGAGGGATGGCAACTTTTTGCAAGGAATTTTGAAGCATACTATTGTTGGAAGTTTGGAGATGTTGGAAGCTTGAGGTGTTTGTGATTTACTTGGGTGTTGTCATTGATGTTAACCCCTTGCATAGAGGGAGTGTTGGAATGCTACTAGTATTAATGATGTGTCTGGAATTGTTGGTATTGATGTCAAAACATGTTGGTGTTGTCATTGATAGTTTTAGAGGTTGTTGGACTGACTTGTGTTTGAGGAGATTGTTGTAGTTGGAAAGTGTTGTATGTTTCAAATGTCATAGATGTGTTGTAGAGATGTTAGTAATGTTGTTGATGAAGTGGGTTCACTTGGTTTCCAAGTTCTTTTGAGAAAAAAATGAACATAAGAGAGTTTTGTGTGACAAAGTGGTGTTAAGTGTTTTTATCCACATTTCTTCATGCTTGAAGATATGTTTGTGTAGTTTGGATGTGATGATTAGGGATGTTATATCTAGAGCTTTAGGTTATGTATTGTTCTATTGTGGAAGATGTGTTTGACGGTATGTCTATTTGGTAAAACAAGGTGTCTGGGAGAAATGAGATTTCTTTGCATTTCTCCGCAGTGAAGGTTCTGGTGTTGTGGATTTGGAAACATGTTTATAATGACTGTCTCTACCTTCCCTTGAAGTTTCAAGCGTTGATTTTTTCCATAAAGTTGTCTAGTATGTTGGATGTCTATGCTAGTATGTTTGGTTGCACAAAATGAAGGTATTCTTGAGTTTTAGGTGGTTGTAGTAGCTGTGCAAAATATTTTGATAATGTTGGAATATTTTGAGATGTATGGATATTG
This sequence comes from Sequoia sempervirens, assembly GCA_007258455.2. Lineage (NCBI taxonomy): Eukaryota > Viridiplantae > Streptophyta > Pinopsida > Cupressales > Cupressaceae > Sequoia > Sequoia sempervirens. The sequence goes on from VDFB02353493.1 coordinate 256,111,084, forward strand.
TGGAATGTTGTTTTGTGGTTCACAATATGTTTTCAAATCCTGAGAGGTGTTTGGAGTCACTTGTTAGTGTTAGTGCAATTTTGGTTGACATGGCATGCTAGCGCTAATTGTGGAGGAAAATTGTTGTTTGTGAAAGTTTTGAGAAGCATGTTTATGTAGATTTTGGTCCTAATTAAGTAGTGGTGTGGTTTGGATTCACTTCTTTGTATTGTGGAAGTGTTTGGTTCCACCCTATTTGACGTTACACAGTTGAGGTGTATACGTTTCCTTAAGGGTGACCTAATTAAGATTGTTTTAGGTCGTGGAAGGTATATATGGAAGAAGAGTTGTTGTGTGGATTAAGATCAAAGAGTGTGTGATGCAAAATATGTGAAAGTGATCAAGTGTGTTGATCTGAGTGTGAGCCTTAATGCCTATGACTTCATAATGCAGTGAGTAGAAGGTGTCTACATTTCAATCTATTTGATGAGTTGTTTGTGCTTCAATGGAAATGTACCTTCGACATTTAAGAGATGCATTGTTAGCAGTTCAAATTGGTAGTGAGCCAACCCTTCTTCTATTCTTCTTTCTTCTGGATAGTGAGTCCTTTGGCAGTGAGCCACTGGTAGTGAGCCTTTCTCTATCTTTCTGGGAAATGAGCCATTGGTAGTGAACCTTATTGTATTTGGTGTTGCAATTCATATATTAGTGAGCTAATCCTTACTATGGTTTTTCCCTTCTTGGGTTTTCCACATAAATATGGTGTTCTTATGTGTTTTGATGTGTTTGCATTACTACTTTATATGTTTACATTTTGTTAATGTATGTTAAGGGTTTAATGGTGGATAAGGGTTTAAGGGCTAATGCAGATCTGAATGTTAATGAGGGTTTTTGATTTTTTTAAAGTATATAGCTAATTCACCCCCACCCCCTCAGTTGTCCTATGCATCTAACAATTAGTATCAGAGTTGTGGTTCCCAAGAAGAAGCTTAACTGCTTGAGGTAGATTCAAATGGCACACAAGAAAGGTGTTAAAGCTCCCTTGTTCGATGGAACAAATTTTACCTACTGGAAAGCTAGGATGGAATCCTTTTTGGTTTCTCTTGGATTTGGAGTTATGCTTGAAAATGGTCCAATAAGTGATTACAAGACCAAGGATTATGAAAACAACAGAAAAGCAAGGAATGCAATCTTGAGTGGTCTTTTCGATTAAGAAATTATGAAGGTTATGAGCTACAAATCTGCTAAATATATCTAGAAGAAGCTGGAAAATATCTATGAAGGAGATGACAAGGTCAAACAAGAAAAGATGCAGAACTACAAAGAAAAAATTTGAATCCCTAAGGATGTTTGAAGATGAAGATATTACTGCATACATGCTTAGAGTTGATGAAGTTATCAATGCCATTAATGGTGTTGGTGGAAAGTTGGATGAAAGCGAAGTTGTGAAAAAGGTATTAAGAACTCTGCCTAAAGCTTATAGTCATAAATTTTTTTGCTATTGACGAAGCTTAGAATTTGGATAATTATTCTAGAGATTAGATGTTTGGAGCTTTAACTTCTTTTGAAATGAGGGAGTCTGGTCAAGATACTACAAACAAAGAAACTACTTCTAAAGTGTGCAAAGTGGAAAAGGATGATGGATTAGATCTAGATGATCTTGATGAGGTGGAAGCAAAATTTATGAGGAGATTGAAAAAGGGTATTGGAAAATACAAAGGTAAGTTGACAAAGTTAATGAAAGTTCAATGGTTGTGTAAATTGTCTTTCATGCAAAGGAAGAATCAATGCTTGGGTGATTTCAACAATGGTTGCTCAAACCACATGATTGGTGACAAAGGAAGGTTCATCAATCTTAAGAAGTGTAATGGTGGAGCTGTTATGTTTGGAGGTGATGAGTCAACACAAATTTGTGGAAAGAGTGCTATAACAATTGATGGAAAGAATAAGAATGAGGATGTCCTCTATGTCAAAGGACTGAAGCATAATATTCTCAGTGTCAGTCAGATACATAGAAAAGGATATAATCTTACATTTCATGCTAGAGGTTGTGAGATCAGGAAGGTAGGGTCTAGAAGATTAGTTGCAAAAGGTAAAAGGAAAAAATGGAAATGTCTATCATCTAAAGGAGGAAAATGGAAGAATATGCTTATTGGCTCAATCCGATGAGTGTTGGTTACAGCACAAGAGAATGAGACACATCAATTTTGACAATATGGTAAAGATTAGTTCTACTCATGCAGTGAAAGATATGCCTAAGATAACTAAGCCTGCAAACACTTTATGCAAAGAGTGTCAAATGGGAAAGCAAACAAAGACAAGTTTCAAGAGAAAAGAGTGCTCTATTACAATGCCATTGGAGTTGATTCACACTAACATATGTGGACCTACAAGAACAAAGAGCCAACAAGGTGAAAGGTATTTCAAGTTTCTTATTCACAACTACACTAGAATGACTTGGGTTACTTTTTTAAGAGAAAAATAATAAGCCTTTGATAAGTTTAAGATTTTCAAAGAAAAATTTGAGAATGAAATTGATGCTAAGATAAAATTATTAAATCTGATAGAGGAGGTGAATTTACTTCAAAAGAATTTGAATTTTTTTTGTGAAGATCATGGTATTAGGAGACATTTCTTCTCCTATAACCCCTCAACATAATGGGGTAGTGGAGAGGAAGAATATGATTGTGCATGAGATGGCTAGGACAATGATGAAAGATGCAGATATGCCTAATATGTATTGGAAGGAAGTAATTCATGTTGTTGTCTATTTTCTTAACAAAGTATAGTTGAGGGTTAATAGCACTAAGACCCCTTATGAGCTATGGTATGGAAGGCCTCCAACTATTAGATACTTTAGAATCTTTGGCAGAAAATATTACATTAGGAGAGATGAAGAAGACCTTGGAAAGTTCAATTCAAGGTGTGATGAAAGGATATTTCTTGGTTACTCAACCAAAAGCAAGACCTATAGATGCTACAACAAGAGATTGGGAAAAATGATTGAAAGCACAAATGTGAAAGTAGATGAAGATTTGTTTTAGATCTCACAAGAACCAAAGGCTTGTGGATTTAATATACCTCCTTGCATTGAATAAGAAGAAGAAGAGAAAGAAGAGAATAAACAAGAATAAAAAAAGGTTCCTAAGACTCCAACAAAGTATGTGCAGAACAACCATTCAGTAGATCAAATCATTGGAGATAAGAATGAAGGTGTGTTGACTAGGAGAAGGCTTGCAAAAGGAAGTGAACAAGTGAATGTGTGTTTATTGGAAAAGTTTGAGCCCAAAAACTTTGCTAATGCTAGCAAAGATGAAGATAGGTTGAAGGAAATGGAAGAAGAATTGGATGATATAGAAAAGAATCAAACATGGGAGTTGGTTCCTAGACTACCTGATAAGAATATTATAGGAACAAAGTGGGTGTTCAGGAACAAGCTGAATGAAGATGGTGAATTTGTGACCTAAACAAGGCCAGACTAGTTTGTAAGGGTTATTCACAAGTTGAAGGTATTGACTTTGAGGAGACTTTTTCTCCAATAGCCAGAATGGAGGCAATTAGGATGTTTCTTTCCTTTACTGCTCACAAGAATTTCAAAGTGTATCTGATGGATGTCAAGTCAACTTTCTTGAATGGTGATTTAGAGGAAGAGGTATATATTGAGCAACTAGATGGTTTCTAGCTATCAAAAGATCCGAACATGGTATGCAAACTCAAGAAAGCTCCTAGAGCATGGTATGCTTGGTTGGATAAGTACTTACTTCAACAAGGATTCAAGAAAGGTACTGCAGATAGTAATCTTAATATTAAGGCTGAGGAAGACAAGATTTTGATAATTGTCGTATATGTTGATGGCATCATCTTGGTGGAGATGATAATATGTGCAAGAGGTTTGTAAAACATATGCGAAAAGAGTTTGATATGTCTATGATTGGTGAGTTGTATTTCTTCCTTGGGCTTCAAATTGTTCAACTAGATGACGGTATCTTTATTTCTGAGGCTAAGTATGCCAAAGAGATGTTGAAGAAGTTTGGCATGGAGAATTCCAAACCAATAAGTACTCCTATGGTTACAAGTTGTCACTTGAGAAAGATTGATGAGTATCCTAAGGTTGATCAAACTCTTTATAGGTCTATGATTGGAGGGTCATTGTACTTGATTGCTTCTAGACCTAATATTATGCATGGGTAAAAGTACAAAGTTGTGTCACACTTTTATAAAGGAAACGACCAACACTGATCCAAATTTTAAACTTGAATCACTAAAAAGTGATATATATGTTTTGAATTTTGAAATGATGTAAATTAATTAAATAATTATTTTTTAGTATATTTTATGTTTGTATTTTTTTTGAAAAAATAAAAAATTATTTGAATATAGTTTTTTTATAAATTAACACTATAATTTAGTTGTTGATAAAATGCCAAAAAGTGAAGTTACATGAGACGTCAACCTTTATATAGTAAACTTTATTTTTTTTCCTTTAATTTTTTTGTGTGTATTGTTAACTTAAAACTTTAGGGCATGGATATTTTTTTTTCCAATTTTGACAAGTATATATTTTTAAATAAATATTAAAATGTGTGCGTATTAAAACTTAGTTGTTTCCAGTTGACATCAACTTTCATATAAATTATTTCTCTAAAATAGAAAAAAAATACCATCTTGATATACATTCTTATATCTAGGGCATCATATTTTTAATTTTTTTTTAATAAGTTTTACTATTTTTCCTTAACATGGTAATCAACCTATTGTTTTGTGCTAATAACCTACATTTAGTAAAAATAAAATAAAATATAAATAATAATTAAACTATTCAAATATATAAATTTTTGAAAACTAAACTTATGAATCTATAAAGGGTCTTTTTTATATTAAAAAAAAAGTTTTTTACATGAGTAGAAGTTGTTGAAACATCAAGTTTTTCAAATATTTTTTTTTTTGGTAATTTGGACTCAAAGTGGTGCTAAATATGCATTTAGCAGACAATTTTAGTTGGAAAACTTGTGGACATATATAACTTAGCTAGAATGAATATTACAAGATCATATGTTTGACCAAAATTAATTTTTTGTTAAAATTACTTAAATTCACCTATGCTGATAAGTTGGCTGAAAGTGTGACACAACTTTGTGCTAATACCTACATGCAATATGTTTGGTTTCCAACTATCAAGCTAATACTAAGAAAACTCATGAGAAGGCAGTAAAAAGAATATTAGATATTTGAAGGGAACTCCAGATTATGGCTTGTGGTATAAGAAGGATGATAATTTTTCTTTGAATGCTTATATTGATGTTGATTGGTCAGGATGTGTGGATAACTAGAGAAGCACCAGTGGAAGTGCATTTTTCTTAGGAGATAGATTGGTCTCTTGGTTCAGTAAGAAGTAGGACTCAGTATCCTTATCCATAGCAGAATTTGAGTATATTGCTACAACATCTTGCTACACCTAGGTACTTTGGATGAAGCAGACTTTGAAGGATATAAAGGTGGTATATGATGAACCCATTCCCATATTGTGTGATAATGCTAGTGCAATTGAAATTTCTAAGAATCCAGTGATGCATTCAAGGACCAAACACATTTCTATATGGTATCAATTTCTAAGGGAGAAGACTACAAAGCAAGAAGTCATATTGGAGTATGTGCCTACTAAGGATAAGATTGGAGACACCTTCACTAAGGTGCTTTCAAAGGATACTTTTGAGTATCTTTTACAGAAGTTATGGGTTATTTCTCCTCCTTTCTCTAACTAGATGCATAGATGGTGCATCTATCCAAGGGAGAAATTCATGTCACATCCTTTTCTCTTGGATTGATGTGGGCTACCTCTCAAGGGGAGCAGGCAGTTGGTTGGTTGTTGTTGATAGGGGGAGCATGTATAGTTGTTTGAATAAGAAGTGTTGTTGGTAAAAGGGGGAGAATGTGTTGATGATTCAAATGAAGATATGTTTTCCCTTTCTCCTTGATGTCAAAGGGGGAGAATGTGTAGGTGTGTTTCCATCAAAGCCAAAGGGGGAGATTTTTGGCATTGGTTGTCATTGATGTTAACACTTGGAAAGATTATTGCATATGTGTTTGGGATTGGTTGTCATTGATGTCAACACTTAGGGTTTTCATTGATGTTGTGCTAACAATTGAGTTGTTGATGTTCATGGATGTTCATGGTTGGATATAGTCATTCCTTGCTTGGATGAGTTGTTGATGTTCATGGTCAAATTCCATGCCTTGTTTAATAACAAATAGAGTTGTATTGTGTATGGTTGCTGACAACATAGATAATATCATTAAGATATTTTAAGATAAGGATTAGAAGTAATGCTGAGTTGAAGAGATGTTGATGGTCTCTAGTATGTTGTATTATCTCTCCTATTGTTCCTAAGGAAGTATATGTTGGTACAAGGATGTTCTGGTCTTCGCATGTTGGTGAAAAGTTTTGTCCCTGGAAGTTGCTTTTAAGACTGTTTGGGAGAATGCTCCACATTCCTTCACCTTTGAAGATTTGGTCTTGTAGTTTGGGATTCAATATTTTTTCTCTCTGGATGTTGCACTCCTATCTTTTCAAGTCACTAGTGTTACCGAGGAATTTTTTGGTAATTGTAGAAGGTTGGCAGCTTTTGTTGGTTATTTAGACTGGTCCAAAAAATATTCTACATTTCTCTGCATTGATATTTTTTCTCCTACGGCTTGGTGAATGTGCTCTCAATGTTTGTGCAGTGTTTCAGTTCATTTTTATTATGTTGGTGTTTATCACAAGCTGGTTTATTAATGTTCCATCTTATGGTTGTGTATTTTGTGCTTTTGGGATGAAGTATTTTGTTTTTGTTTGGGTTGTGGTGGCTATTTGTGGCATGACAGCGTGCAATAAGTATATGGAAGTGTTTTTGGATGTTCATGGAACATCTCTTTGTGATCTGCACATTATTGTTTGACCTCTTTGATGTTGCATTGTGTTTTGAGTTGGATTTTTGGGTAATTTGTGGATTTTTGGCTAGCAGGGCTTGTTCTCTTGCTTGCACTATGTGCTTGGGGATTCACAATAGCATTTAAGGTTGTGTTAAGATGTGTTTGGGTCTTAACCTATCTTGTTGAGAACCAAATTGAGTATTTTTAGTTGAAGATGTGTTTTTGGGTTGACTGGTATTGTGTTACTCATTTCCTTGTTATCGACATGGGTTGTTGTGCACCAACACGTGTGTTATTTGGGATCACATTGGAAGATGTATTAAGTTGTTTTTGGTCCTCTCTACCTCCTGGATTGGACTGTATTATGTTTTTGTGGCCGACTTGTTGAGGTTATTGTTTATCTTCTATTTTGTCTGACCTAGTTGATGTTTTGAGACCTTGCGGAGGATATACATGAAAGAACATTTTAGTTGCAAGGGAAGTGTGAATTTGGTGGTGTGCGAGTATATATTGGAGAAGTGAGTTATGGATAAGAAAAGAAAAATGAGATTTAACACCTCAATCAATAGAGTGTATTGTTGACAAATGTTATAATTTTATATTTTCATGTATCTTGCTATCAAACAGTGAGTCTCTTCAGAAGATCCTTGTAATTTATATCTTTCTCTCGAGTTGTGCACCTCAATACTGCAAGTCCTTTGAATATTTTCCTAAGGTTGTGTGCCTTAGCCTACAAGTCCATAGGCATTGAGCCTTAAAACAATTTGTAATTCTATAAGCAATGAGCTTCCTATGTTGTGAGATTTCTCACCATGGTTTTTCCCTTCTTGGGCTTTCCAAATAAATCTGGTGTTTTCTTGTGCATGTTTGTTCATTTCACTATCCTCATTGTTGGATTGTTTAAGTATTGTTGATCTGTTTATAATTTTTTGATCCTATTAAAAGTATAAATTTGCATGTTGTTGAAGGGTTTAAGTTTTTGTAGATACTAATTCTACCCCCCCTCTCAGTATCTAGGTGTGTTCAACAATTTTTGCTCTTCCATGAAGGATTTTATTTTTTTGTTTCTGGTTCTCATACTTGGTCCCTCTTTGGTCCCCTTGCTAGCATTACTATTTTTCTTTTTCACAAGATGGAATTCATGATCTTCAGCCAAATCTTTTATCTTTCTTGTTAAAATCTTAGTACTACTAGCACTATTCTAGGTTGAACACTTACTAAAATAAAATTACTGAAGCTCTTGTTTATGCCATTTAACTCCTTTTCCAAATTGGGAAAACTATTTTTATCTTCCTCTTTCAAATTATTAACAACTACAAACATATTGTCACTATTCTCTTTCATCTCAACCACCTCAAGAACAAAATTTCTCATATCAGGAACTTACTCCTAACTCCAAGATTATTTTATCATCCTCCTTCATAATATAGATTCTATTTTTAATATTCTTCTCCAATATAGCCATCCTTAGATTCAACATGTTAAATTTTAGGATAAAACCACTTTATCATTGTATGATGAGTCTCCACCACTTTTTGGATAGTAATGGCAACATCTAAAAATTCATCTTGAGGCATTAAAAATTAGGAAGATGTATTTTGGGATATTGGGTGAAGGATTTGAGATGTTGGGGAAAGAAACTCCACCAAAAGGCTTAGAGATGAACTTCACCTTTCCTTTAAGCTTAGTCTTTGAATCCTCTAGATGTTCAAATGCTTGGTCACCTTCCATCTTAATTTTAATAGAGCAGTTTTGAGAATCCAAGGTTTTAAAAATAATATTTTTTCCTTTATTTTTCATTTAATCTCCCACATACTATTTGGTTTTGTGATTTATAACCCCTCTCTTCCTTTTACCCAAGTGGGGATTCATAAGTTCCTTAGAGTCCATGCTCTCTTCTTCTAGATGGAAATTTTGCCTACTTATTATAATGGGGAAATTGTCATTTAAAATAGACCTAGTTGTCATATTCATATATTTCTCCATACCTAAATTAATCAAATAGGGTTCTAAATTATAAGAAGTGTTAGAATAATTCAACACCCTATTAATCTTTTCTTCCATAGGGATTCTAGGATTGGAGTGCATGGATTTCATATTTTTGAATAGAAGAAAAATAAGACCTTGATGTAATAGAGTTAAGCTAGGGATCCTTTTAAAATCCTTGATAGATTTTTGGAGAGATGAGAGAAAATAAAATAGAAAATACACCTTCATTCTATGCTTGAAATGATCTAGTAGTATGAAATGATAACTATACATAGATTTACATCTTACCTCCAAAGTTACATACCTCATTAAATAGTGTGTCACCTCTCCCCAAATTGGCTTAAGAGAGTCTATAGCATGCTCATGATGCAATACTCTCTGAAAAGATAGGAGTGCACAACCATAATCTCTGAAAATCTCATTTAAAAATTTATGTAATCTCCCAACTACCATTGGTCTCCTTAATGAGAGTTAGGTCTACTTTGTGCTATTGTAAAATATTCATTAGAAGGGTATGTTTATAAGGATTATCAATCCCTCTAAAGTTCCACAATAGAAATATCATTTTTTGAATTTGAAGATGCTCATCAAGAACATTTCCATGATTTTCTTCTATTTACGATTTTCCACCTCTTTTTGGGAAATCCTTTCTTTGGTTTCCTTTAGGGATAGCCTCCCTCCACTTCTAGAGTCCACCGCACAATCCACAATTTTTTTATTACACTCGAGAGTGGGATTCTTTCTCTATGATATTTTTCTCCCCTTGTGAAGAAACACTATTACTCTTTTTTCCCTCTCAAAACAATTATAACTTTTGGGATTTTTTAGGGTTTTACATAATCTACTTCTTCGAAAGATTAATCGATATGCCCTATTTTTCCTCTATAAGCATCTCAATTCATTGGAATTGGTCTCTACATTCCAATACCAATTCTTCCTCCTGAGACTGATTAAGACTCAACTCACTTTCCTAAAATGCATTCTCCCTTATAAGGGAATTATATTGGACATCAAAATTCTTAGAAGAATCATTTCTAGGGGGTCTAGCTAGGAATAAATCTTTGACGGTAGGTAAAGGCTCTTCCATCTCCACTAAAGTCATATATTCAAAATACTTTCCTCAAATATTTTTCAATCAATCCTTCATTTTTAGAGAATTATTAGGATCACTAACATGACCTTCCCCCTTGGTTATTGATGCAGGGGCATTTAGGGGTAATAGCAATCTTGCATCACCAAAAAATATTGTTAGTTTATTTTTGTTTTTTAATAAGGGCTTAGAGGTTAGGAGAATAAATATTTTGATTTGCGACTTTGTAATTTCCCTTGGGATGAAATTGTAATTGTAATTTTAGAGGGAACTATGCATTGGTGAATGTTTCTAAGGCATAAGTGGGAAAATACTCCTTTTGGGTGTCTCACTCTTAGTGGGGACCACTTGGGGTGCATGTTTTTGCATGATCAATTGTATGAATTTCATGTTTGTCTCACAATATTTTCATGTTGGTGCATGTTCATATTTGGAGCCGTCAAAGTCATCAAGGAGTTATGGAGATTCCAAAATTGACCAAATTTGATTGGCCAAAAGTTAGGTGCCCATGTGAAGGACATGTGAGAATTAAATAATTTTCATTATTTTCATGAATTATTCGTAAAATGGGTGTGGGTTTTCCAAGGAGGTATTGGCATATTATTTTGGAATACCATAGTGGTATTCTTCCCCTCAATCCTCTTTATATTGATGCCTTGTCATTGTGAGAAGTGGGCTTGGCGGAGTTGCAGGTTTACATAACCAGATGCTACCAGATTGGGTAGAAGATTGAAGAATCCATTGTTGTAGATTTTTGTATGCAAAAATCCCATGTTGAAGGGAGCTTGTGAGCTTCCATGTTTTGTAATCCATTCGATTTGAATAATATGATATATATTGTTGTATTCTTGCAATTTGTGGTGTAGTTGCTTGTTTTAGATTTGGAAGGAGGTGTGGAATTTATTGGAGAGAGGAAGAATGCATTTTTTTGCATGTTTGAAGAGGTTTTCCAACAACAAGAGGATTGGTAATACAAATATTTTATTGCAGCAAAGGTTTCCTATGCAAGTTTGCAAGTTGAAGGAGCTAGAAGCTTGAGAAAGAAGATAGATTGAGAGAGACCATTTGTATTTTGATTCTTGCTATCATATTTCAGTCTTTTATGAAATTGTAATCAGATTTTTATTGCTTTTCATAAGCCCATATGGCTGCAAAATAATTCAATTTTAGTTATGCTATGTAATTCTTGAAATTCCAAGAGGTTTTGAATGAACAAAGAAGAATATGTTAGAGGGTTGGATCCTCCTTCATTAGTTATATCCCCACTAGACTCTTTAGGTTTCCACACTTTTCCTCTCACATGAGCTAAGCATTTCTTAGCTTAGTGGCCCATTTTATTATATTTAAAGAAAACAAAAGAGAAATATTCAAATTCAATATCATATTTCTATTTCCCTAGATTTGAGGATAAGGAAACATAGGAGGGGATCAAGATTTATTGGTTAATATCTGACAAATTCTTTCAAACACTAGCCTCCTCCTAGAACTATACATAAAATAAATTACAAGAAGATACTCAAATTTACTATAAATAAACTTAAATATATCCTCATCCCAAAATTCCATCAGAGGAGTAAGTAGTCTAATCTAGATTGGTATGATATTAAATATATCTTGAGAAGGATTGAATTTGGTAGACCACTTCTTATGGGCTATGGAAATTTTCATAAAAACCAAGGATCCTCAGCCATAATTCTTCTTAGATCTTCTCATAAGAAAAAGAGAAGTAGAAAATGCATTTTGGCATCACCACCATTTCCTATTAGTCCATTTCTAGACCAACTCAATATTCAAATAGGGGCCCAAAATTTTTCCAACCAAAGATAGTTCCATTCTAGATATCCACCTATCCACAATAGAATTAGGAACACTTTTAAAAAACCACCTTTATTATGGCATGAAATCACTAATACTAGGGATGAAGCACTCTTCCAATGCAAATGAAAACCCACAAAGATATCCTTCAAAGACCAAGAAAGTGATGGATCCAATTTAACCTTATAATGAACTCCTAAGGATTGACCAATGTCCTAAGGGGACTCTTGATAGGTGAGTCTCCACCATCGATACTTGTCTATTTTCATCTTTCTTGATTCCTCCCATATCTAGCTCTTTGGTGAGAAGGCACGCCATCAAGTGAGCCCCACCATGAAGGAAACCATCCATATTGTTCTCTTGATCAAATATTCCAAAAAATGTGTCACCCTTCCTTGTTCCTTTCACTAAACCACTTTCCTACCTCTCCTCCATTGCTTCTACAAAAGCATCCATGATTGATCAAAATTGAAGAAAATGATTCTCTAAAGAGGGGGGCATGCTAGATGCTTAATCCTAAAGTATGCATAAGGTTATGAGTAGTTGGATTTTTGCTACCTTAACTCCTTATTAAGTTACATAATCACTATTAATTCTTATTTAGTTATCGAGATCATCCTAGGTGTTATATTTAAGTATCTAAGTCAGTTTAGGTGGTAAGCAAGGCATAAATAGGGTATGTATAAGAGCTAGTAGTTAGTTTATGATTATCAAATTTTGAATTATGTTATGATTGAAGATATTTGGAGGTTTCCTCCCTTAGAGTAGCTTGTTATTCTCAATTATTATCAAGCATTTGCAATATATTTATTACTATATATTCATTGATTTTCCATGTTGTTTAATTGAAAGTGGTGTCAGAGTATGATCTTGGCATCATGAAGGCAAGGCATTTAAAAAAATAAAAATTGGAGGTCAATTTGAGAAACATGTATATCTCTAATTTTGATGATTTTTTCTTGATTTTTAAAGGGATTTTCAAGGTTACATTGAATCAAATACAATATAAATTTGAAGGAAATTAGAGAAAAATTCAAGCAGCTATTGTAGAATTAGGATTACATTATTTTTTCCAACTAATTCACTCGCAAAGCTATAAATATTTTTTTCACATCTCTAAAGGGTTTATTAGGAAATTATTTCTCCTATTACAATATAGATTTGAGGCCATTTGGAGAAGAATTTTAGGATTTATTTTAAAATTAGGGTTAATAAGAAGAAGAGGATGAGGAGGAGGAGGAGGAGGAGGAAGAGGAAGAAAATGAGGAGAAAGAAGAGGAGGAGGAGGAAGATGGAGAAGAATAAGACAATTTTAATCCACATAAATAAGAAGAGGAAGGGGAAGAAGGAGAAGGAAAGGAAGAAGAGGAGGAAGAAGATGATGTTGAAGAAGAAGAAGATCATTTCAATCCACATAAATAAGAAGAAGATGAAGGGGAAGAAGAAGAAGGATAAGGAGAAGAAGGTCATTTTAAACATAAACTAAAATGTTAAGTCCACTATCTTGTTGGTTGAAATATCACTCTAAATCAATTAATAATCATAGTTTGGATTTGACTTAATTAGCATTAGATCCAATTTGCATCAACTAATTGAGGAGGAGGAGAAGGAAAAGGAAAAGGAGAAGCAAAATAAGGAGGAGAAGGAGAAGGAAGAGGAAGAGGAAGAGGAGGAAGAAGAAGGAAATTTTAATCCACATAAATAAAAAGAGGAAGGAGAAGGAGAGTAAGAAGAGGAAGAAGGAGAGGCACAAGAGGAAGAAGAGGATGATCATTTTAATTTGCATAAATAAAAAGAAGAGGAAGGGGAAGAAAAAGGAGGAGGAGGAAGAGGATATAATTTTAATTAACATAAACTAAAATGTTAAGTCCTTTATCTTGTTGATCAAAATATCACTCTAAATCAATTAACAATCATAGTTTGAATTTGAATTAATTAGCATTAGTCCAACTTCCATCAACTAACTATGGAGGAGGAGGAGGAGAAGGAAAAGGAAAATGAGAATAAAATGAGAATGAGAAGAAGGAAGATGAAGAGGAGGAAGAAGAAGATCATTTTAATCCCCATAAATAAGAAGAAAAGGAAGGAGAAGGAGAGGAAGAAGCGGAAGGAAAGGAAGAAGACGAAGATCATTTTAATCCGCATAAATACGAAGAAAAGGAAGGGGAAGGAGGAGGAGGAGGAGAAGGAGAAGGAGGAGGTAATTTTAATCAGCATAAACTAAAATGTTATGTCCTCTATCTTGTTGAACAAAGATCACTCTAAATTAATTAACAATCTTAGTTTGCATTTTACTTAATTAGCATTAGATCCAACTTGCATCAACTGATTGACATCCAATACTCTCCCTTATTTCATTTTTTAAATTGTTAAATCAACCTATAAATTTGATTGATTTCAAGGAAGTTTCATACTTCCCTCAATATATAATAGGCTCCCATTGACATTTTTTACTACCAAATTTTCTTAGATACAAATTTACATTTGTACAAATATTTTCAACAATTACTAAATAATAGATTTTGTAGTGCCCTAAATTGTGCAATGCATGTGTATACAAAGACTAAATCATCATGCCTCAAGCCTTAAAATTCTCATAATTCAATTATCTCAAATTTTTGACTCATATCCAATAACAATTCTCAAATTACAAGATCTTTGTATTTATTATTTCTATTCATCTATCTCAATATCTTAAATCTCAACTCATTAATTTAAATTCTGACTATTTTTTATTGATTTACCATCCCCGTTAAAATCTAATTGAATACAACTCAAATAAATAAAGATCCATCATTATTAAAGCCTTGAAAAGACAATTTTTTTTCCATAAAAGTTATTTAATTTTTAGTTTGAATATTTGATTATACATTCCAGTGTTTGTTACGTCATTATTATGAGGATAAAGAAGATGATTGTTTTACTGAATTTCCTTTTGAGTAACATTAGACGTTGAAATAGGCAATGCTTTCATTACACTCAATTCAATTAGTTGTTAACTCACTTCTTTGCGGTTGTAATAGGCTATGTGAGAATTTAACTTAAAGCTATTAATAGATTTGAAGGAAGGGTGATCTTTTTTAATTCACTTCTAGTTTTCTTGTTGTTTATGGATGGGACAGTCTTTTCAGAGGAGAATTGTGGCTTGAAGATTTGTCCTATTTTTTCCTTGGGTTTGGATTTGGATTTCATTGGTGGTTATTAAGTTGGATCAATCAAATAATAAATCATTTGGTGTTCTTTAGATTTTACATGTTTTCTTTTCTTTTAACTTTCAAGGTATAAAATTTGTTGGGGGAGGAATCTCTGAGGCCATTGATTTTTTTTTATCATAAATTTTACAATAATTTTGTACAATGATTTTTTTAAATAAATCATTTTTTGTTTATTGCGATTTTAAATTTTTGTATGTTTTTTTTTATCAATTCTTTGATTATGATGATTTTTTTTGTTTTAATATAGATTTTTTAATCTTATTTAATAAAGTAATTTAATAAACACTTATTCATTAAAAATAAATTGTTTTAGATCTAGAACTATAATCACATATAACTTCAATTTAATGTTTATTGGTTACAATTGTTTATCTTTATAGGTTTTTCTTCTTTGACCTTAGATATTTTAAATCTAGAATTTAATTTTTTGTGAAAGGAAACTAAATGTGGAAACACTTCTAACACTAACCTTAGAGGAGAGAAATGCAACAAAAAACAACCAAATGATTTCAAAAGAAATTAGAAGCACAAAAGATATACCACAATGACAGTGTTTATCTCAAGAAAAAACCTAGCTTTTGGATCCTAGGTCTAATACATAGAACACTAGGATCAAACCTTTCTCAAGAGAACATTAGGATGAAAATCAAGGTGATTAGATTGACTTTCAACCATGAAGGTGAGTCAATTAGACCTGGATCTGACCCTTTAAATCCTTGGAAATTGATTGGAGTTGATTTTCTTTTATCCACTTAATTAAACTATGTGCCCTAATTTGAAAGTGCAAGATTTTGACAACTAAAAAATTGTAATGGAAATTCTGACAACTGATTTGAGTAAGGTAAAGTTTTGTGTACCTGTCCTGCAAGTTTGAGCCTAAAAATGGAGGACATTGGCACCCAGGGCACCATTGTCCCTATAAATGTAATTTAGATATGTTTTCATAGTCCTCTGGTGTCGGATCTGAGCTTCCATTTCTCGTTTGTTGCACTATCGAATCATAGTCAGATAATTTTGCAACCGAGTTTTCATGAGTTGTCAAGGTGTAGGGTTTTGATTGCAACAATGAACAACTGACCTTCAAACTTCCCTCAATCCTTTTCAAACTTGAAACTTACACATTGTGGAGTTTCCCCTGAAGGATGTGTATCTTCCTATCTTAGAGAAAAAGCCACCTCTAAAGCTTGCATATCTGCCTGTCAAGATGTCAGATCTTCCCATCGATCAAGATTACCCCTAAATATGTTGTGTTCGCTTGTCTGCAAGTTTCCCCATAAAGTGGCGTATCCACCTTTGAATCTGATTGGGTCTGGAAGTGGTCAGAGTTGAAGTGCATCTACCCTTGAAGAAGGTGCAACCACCTTTGAAGAAGGCATATCCACCCGTGCAGCGGATCTGCCTTTGAAGCTAAAACTTGTAACTATGAAAAATAAAAAAACTACAAGAAACGAGCTAAAAGACCCATTACTTGGGTCCCATTGGGCGTGCCTGTAATGTGTGCAATGATTTTATAGATTAAAATGTAAGGAAATTAAAAAGAAAACCAAGCAAAATGCAAAACCAAAAAAACACTCAAGATAAGGGCAAAGAAGCTCAAACCTGCTCCAAAATTGTTGAAAATGGATTCAATGAAGAGATTGATGTCACGATTGCCCCATGGATATGATTAGATGTGTGCTCAATGTTGATTTCGATAACATAACACTTAGATTTTGCTCAATTTGGTCTCAAGATTGCATGAAGGTTTGATTGATTGTAATGGATAATGGATGAAATTGCCATAAATGTCTAAGTATAGTCATTAGCCAAGGGAGAGGAAGATAGATGGCCAAGATGAAGGCTTGGGGGAGATCAAGGGTTGAGATTCCTTGAGGCATCTCAACCTTTGTGGTGGTGACACTTGTCACCATGAGATAAGGTGAGATGATGGGAGGGGTACTTTGCAAGTACCCTAGGAGTATGGACAAGATCTCCCTCATAAAGGGATTTCTTGTCCAATCTCCCCAAATCATTGGGGGGATTTGACAAGGGGAATTAAAATTTACCTTTTAATGCACATGGGGGAATAAAAGGAATTAAAAAATCCTTGAGGGACATGGGGAATATAAAATGGAATTAAAAATTCCATAAGGGTATGGGGGTTGCTTCTCAATAGGAGAACACTAATGAAAGGGTTGACTAAGGGGAGTGTCGTAAATGGCAAGGGGATTAGGTTGTCCTAATCAAGAGAGTGGATGTGCAAATAAGATGATTAGGTGAGGGATTAAGATGATGAGAGAGATTAGAGGCCACTTGAAAATGTTGGAGGATGTGACACTTGTAAGTAAGCTAAGGCATCAAAACAACTTCCTACACTAATCTTGAGAGAAGGATAATGCAAAACTTTACAAATATTTACAACAGTTATAGAAACTTAAACAAAAATAAACATAAATATCATGCATACCACAACACAATGATTTACGTGGCGAAAACCCTTTCGGGAGAAAAACTCCACACTTCAAAAGTCACCCAATATATTATTCATAAATCACAAAGATTACAATATACTTGCAAGAAAGATTCTCACAAGAGTATCACCAACCAGAGATACAAAGGCAACACGACCACTATCATACTCTCAAAATACATCACAATCCACAGTCATAATACAACAACCTCATAAAATAGGGTTGCCTTCTAAGGAAAATCAAGCCAAAAAAATATCGACTGTCAGATCTAAGAACTAATGCTGAACGATCAAGACTTATAATAATAAAATAAACATAAGAAATTATTTTTTGAGGACATTTCCCTTGATTCCCCATCAGACACACAACCCTCAGACCCCTTGCTAGGGGGAATTGTTTAATTAATTCACTATTTTATTACTATTTTATAAGTGTAGCTAAAGTATGCTTAGTCCTGGATAAAGGATGTGGAGTGGGTAAAAAAATTTTTCTAATAGGACAATGGCCTTTGCATGGTTTGGATGATGGAGAAAATGTTTGATGTAAAGGTGGAGGACCTTGGTAACCTATGCCTTTGGTACCTTCATATGGTTTTTGTTTCGAAAGAGAATGGATTTCATGTTTGTTCTTTATATCACATCCTTCTTTTGTTAAGATTCTAAAGCCTTGGCAATAGCATTGTTACAAACTAACAGGTGTGTGTAATTTTATTCTCATAAGATTGAGGCTTAGTGCGTGGTAAGGGCTCATCATGGTTGTTGTCAATAGGTTCCTCCATGTGTCTAGGTTGAGGGATGGATTATAAATCACTTTCCCTATATGATGTGTAAAAAACTTCAAGTGGTGGCATGGTGGGTGGTATCGATTGTTGGTATGGGTAATTAGGCCATTCTGTTGAAGGATAAAGCACCACATTGTTGTCAATATTAGGCAAAGTATTGTTTATGAATTCATTCATGATTTCCTCTTCTTGCCTCAAAATATCTTCATTAAGAAGATATACATTGGGAGATGAAGGAATATGAGTTTTATCATTTTAATTAGGGTCATTTTGAAACACACAACATGAAACATCAACCAAATATTTCAAGGAAGTTAAAATTTTACCAAAAAAATTAGGCATTATGACAATAATATCCTTGCAATGAGGTTCAGACTTTTATGCAACAACTAACAAAAAAAATGAAAGTAGATGTTGAGAATAGGTGTCTCAAACTTATTGGTTAAGGCTCTCTGATCTAGGAAAACTCTTAGTTGAGGTTAAGTCTTCTACACCGCAATCCCGCGGAGGTCTAAACTTGGGCATGCGGTGTTGCGGGGAACAGGTGCTACCTGCCACCCCGTGGTGATCTTCGTCGATTTGTGCAAGATATTGGCGGTTGTGTAGTGGTTATACCATCACCCCATGATAGTGGTTGGTGAGACTGGTGGTAGACCTACGGTAGTGCAGGCCACACTGCCACCACGTGATAGCTCATGTGAGTGGCTTGCGGTGGTGCGATGTTTGTCTTGCTGACCCATGATGGTTGGTCTAAGAAACTTGAGGTGGTTGGAAATATGGCGGTATAGTGAACTACTATCCCATGGTGGTCGGTTGGAATGGTTGATAGTATGGCGATGTACTAACCCCGACAGTCAAATGAGGATGGTTACGGTATAATGGTGTTGTACGGTTATGGTTATAAGCTTTGTCGGTGTGACTCCCATATTGATAGGAGGTGTTACATGGTCACCTCAATATTTCGATAGGAAGTGGTAACAACAGTGGATGATATGCATATCGATGTGATGGTAAGAGTTCAGAGGGACATGGTTTAGTGTCTCCTCAATGTTCTAGTATGGCTTTGGCAGGGTAGTGAATATTGATGATTAAACTATTTTTATGACCATTAATTGTGGAAGTTGAAGTGATTGTTCTCCCTAGTAACATGAGTGAAGTATGTATTATGATGCAGTAGTGCATTGGTTCATGGGGGGAAGAGAACATTTTAGAGAAGGGTTATGTTGTCAGACTATCTCTAGATGGAACAAGATGTAAATCTCCTGTAAAGGCTTAGAGCCTTTAACTGCATTTGTAACTATATTTTGTTGTTAAATAACACAATGGCCATCTATGCTTTTGGAGTGTGGGGTTATTTTTTCCCAAAAAGGGTTTTCCCCACATAAATATTTGTGTTCATGCTTTCTATTCCATCTTTCATGTTTATTGATTTTTCTTATTGAATATGTTTAATGCATGTTGCTGAAACTAGTTAAAGTTGCATAAACTTTCCTCTAAAGGTTAATGTGGGAAATGAACTATGTTTGATTCTGCTTTATGGCATAGTAGTACGTGTTTTTGAGGCAATTTGAAGAAATGAGTGTTACCAAAGGCACTACTAATCTCGGATGCTCTTTCTGAGATGAATAAATTTCCCTTCAAATAGCATCAGAGCCATCTTCTGGGGTTTTCTTATTCTTGGTGGCTTTAGTTTTGGGTATTCCTTCTATGAGGATTTCTTAGTTTGGAAAACATGAGGAAATCTGAAGGAAACGACTAATGATTGATCCTTTGGTGAATGAAAGTTGTTTGCTTCTTTGTTGTTAATTTTAGGAGACAACACGTAGCTTGAAGGATGGTGAAGACAGAGAAAATAGAGTTGGTCATATTGAAATGATGTGACCTGAAGCTCGCGAGTTGGCAGGGAAATAATCTTGATGCATGGGGTGGAATTTTTTGCTTTATGGTTGTGTTGTAGTGAAGCTTTCATATTGGGTGTCTATGTGAGAGGCTCGCTGATGATATGGAGAAGCTTGGGTTGTTTTTCAGCCATGGAGTAATGTGCTTATACTGGGTGCTTTTTCCTGGTATTGGAAGGAATTGTCTTTTGTTACCCCAATTGCATGTAGGCTATGGAGTTAATCAGTGGATTATTTGAAAGCTTCTGCACTAGCTTGTCTCCCTCGGATGCATGTGCATGCTGGTGGTTCTGAAGTTGTCCTGAAACAGGCCTGGAGTTTCTGAACTTCCTTTATTCCTTTTATGGATGTTTTGTACTTGCATAGCTAAGATTCATGTTCCTTGGATTTGAGGGTTTATATATTTTCCTAAAATCTATAGTGATGCTCATCTATGATAATCCATTATTCTGGTTTAACTGTTATGGTGTTTTTTGTTTTAGAATTTTGGTCTTCCATATGTGAAGTGGGTGTGGATGTGCATGGGTGTTTTACAACATAGTGGTTTTGCAGGTTTTACATGATCAAGAAAAACTTGTGGTTATGTGGAGTTGCGTTTAAAGCTATTTTCTCTAACCCTGGCTTTTGGGGTGTTTCTAGATGAGATAGTTGTAGTTTTGCATGCATGCTTCATGCATGGTGTGAGGAGGTGAGATTCCTTCTTTGCATGAGAGTGTTGGTACATGGTTAGTCACTCAACATTTTTGTAGGAATGCTTGGTGAGTTCCTAGACTATGGTGCTTGGTTTGTGGACCTGTTTGGCGAATCGGATTTGTATATGATATGGTGTTTGAGTCATGTTGTCTACATGGGTATTCTTTTTGAAACTTGAAGTTTGTTGATTACTAGTGTAATGATGGGTTTGCATGTTATATTGATTGAATCTATGGGTTGTGCAATGTTGTGGGATGTCTTTACGTACATGCTTGTTGTGAGACAACTTAGAAGTGGACTGTTTATATCCACGAGGTTTGATTCAGTGTTGATTTAGACTTGTTAGTTGGCCTTGTCTGTGGTCACTTGTACATTGGTTTGGTTGCTTTGATATGAGAGGATGGATGATGTTGAGTACTTAGATAGTCAGTCATGGGGACCTGTAGCATGTGTATCATGATGTCACGAATAGCTTGGATACACAACCTTGTGTAAGTTTTTGACAATGATGGTGTTTTTTGCTTGGTTTGGAGATCTTCATGTCACTTGGTTTTATTGTCAGATGGACATGTTGATGTGTGGACTTGGAGGATTTTTAGATTAGCATATGTTTAGTCATGATTCTTGGAAAGCTCAGTTGACATGGTTTAGTAGGAGCTTTAGCAATGACTGTGGGTTCATCACTCAGTGATGAATAATCTTCTTTAGTGTTGCAAATGCTACTAGGAGGAGCTCTTAGATCCTATTGCTATAGAAGGGTTCTTTCACATTTGCATGGACACTATTTGGAGATGGGTCATCTTCATGATATTGAAGGTGTTGAACATTTTGGAGCCATGTAGGACTCTTGGAGTCTTTGTTTGAGATGTTGGTGGTGCTTTGGCAGGTGATGTTGGTTTAGATTATGTTGTTATTATGTCATGATATACTCTTGATTCTAGATTAGAGTTTTGGCATGAAACTCTTTTTGTGAGACCATGGTATGTTCACTTGGAGCATGGGATCTCCTAAGGGGGATGGTAAGATCATGATGTCATGATAAGTTCCTGATTTAGATGATTGGAGCTTTGACAGTGGTTTGGTGATTCTTTGTGTTTTGGGTGCATTGGTCATATGCTTGAGAACTTCATGATAGTACAGTGATGCATTTGGATTTTAGCATGAGATGATTGTTTTTAGGTGCTCATGGATACATGGAGAATGAGGTGTGGCTGTAATTCTCTTGAAATATGAGAAGTGTTATTGAGATGGTTACTCTTGATGAGATTTCAATAGGAAGTTCGAGGAGCCTATACCTTAGTTGGACATGAATTCAACAGGGACCTATGAGGAGATTTTTCTTGGATTGAGTCATGGTGGCTTGGTTATCTTGGAGGAACATTCTAATTTCCCACTCTTGGTCTACTCAGAAGATTATTTTTAAGTGGCACTCTCCCATTATATCTTTTAGATGTGTTTATGTTTCATGCTTTGATTCACATGGGATTGAGTTGATTCATGATGATTCGTTAAGACTCATTTAAGGATGGTTTAGCATGAGTTTATATGCTTTCTTTCATTGACATGGATCTTGAGTTGCTATTATATGGTTCTGAAGGGTTCATTGTGAGAGATGGATATCATGGTTATCTCCTTGTGCATTTGAGTTTATGATATCATTCATTGATGAGGATTGTTAAGAGATGGTTAATGGGCTGATTTCCTGAGATGGGAAATGGAGTAGTTTTATCTTCTTTGAGAAGCTTACATCCATGTAGATACATGATACATATGTTATGTTTGATCTCTTGAAGCTAAATAGGGTCGGATGTTGTTATGGCTTTTATATTGGGGTTTTGAAGAAGATCTTACTTGATATAGTTGACATTTAGATGTGTATGTAGAAGGGCATGCTACATGTTTATAATTTGCAAAGTTTCTTTCTTTAGTCTGGTTCTTCTTCCTGTATGTTCAGATTCATATAACTCTAGATGTGACGTTTCTATTTGGAGCTATGGTAATCACTAGTTTGTGGTCATGTGTTTTCACTTGGGTGATGACATGGAGGTTCTTGTATCTCTTACTTTTATTGGATATGGAGAGCATGGGAGAGCTATGGAAGATTCTTAAGAGAGATGTTTCTTGCAGCAGTTGGTTGCAGTATTTGCAAATCATTGTGGGTGGTCCTTGGTACTACATGGTTACACTTTCTATGTGTTGTGATCAGTAGACATGTTATGCCTTTGATATTTTTAGTTTTGGCATTACTCATGCAATGGGAGTTCCTTAATGTGTTTGGTATTCTTTGATTGGTTGGCACATGGAGCTTGTATTTGTAGTTGATGGGTTGGCTATGTAGGTGGCATGCATTTGCTGATGTGGATACCTTCTAGGTATCAGTGATTGGATGGATTAGCACTTGTTGTGTGTGCTATTTTCAGTCACATGGGTTAATCAGTTGGATGGGAGCAGTCAATGTCTTGGTTGTTGTTCTAGTTGATGTTCTATCTTGTTTCTAGAGGATTTCTTCATGGTTGTGTTCAGGTTTAAGCTTTGAAGTTGATGTTGTTGATGCTTCATTTTAGCTTGTGAGAACAGTGGAGTGGTGGCAATATTGTATAGCCTTTGGATGTTATTGCAGGTGTCTTGGATGCTACAGTTCCTTCGAACGTTGATTGGGAGTCAGTAAGTTCTTCGTCAAGTGGGAGAATGTTGAGAATAGGTGTCTCAAACTTACTGGTTAAGACTCTCTAATCCAGGAAAAATCTTAGCTGAGGTCAAGTCTTCTACATCGCAATCCCACAAAGATCTAAACTTGGGCCTGCACTATTGCGAGGAATAGGTGCTACCAGCCACCTTGCAGTGATCTTCGCCGATCTGTGCAAGATACTAGTGGTTGTGTGGTGTTTATACTATCACCCTGCGATAGTGGCTAGTGAGACTAGTAGTAGACCTATGATAGTGCAGGCCACACCGCCACCCCGCGACAACTCGTGTGAGTGGCTTGCGGTGGTGCGATGTTTGTCTCATTGACCCGCGATGGTTGGTCTAAGAGACTTGAAGTGGTTGGCAGTATAGCGGTATAGTGAAATGCTATCTCGTGTTGGTCGATTGGAATAGTTGGCGGTATGGAGGTGTACTAACCCATGACAGTCACATGAGGATGGTTGCAGTATAATGGTGTTGTGTGGTTATGGTTAGAAGCTTCGTTGGTGTGACTCTCCCATATCGATAGGAGGTGTAACATGGTCACCTCGATATTCCGATGGGAGGTGGTAACAATAGTGGATGATATGCATATCGATGCGACAGTAAAAGTTTGGAGGGACATGGCTTAGTGTCTCCTTGATGTTTCGATATGGCTTTGGAGAGGCAATGAATATTGACGGTTAAATTTTTTTATGACTATTCATTGTGGAAGTTGAAGCGATTTTTCTCCCTAGTAACGTGAGTGAAGTCTGTATTATGATGCAATAGTGCATTGGTTCATGGGGGGGAGAGACTGTTTTAGAGAAGGGTTATGTTGTCGGACTATCTCCAGATGGAACAAGATGTAAATATCCTGTAAAGGCTTAGAGCCTGTAATTGTATCTATAACTATATTTTGTTGTTGAATAATACAATAGCAATATGGGCTTTTGGAGTGTGGGGTTTTTTACCTGAAAGGGTTTTCCCCACGTAAATATTTGTGTTCATGTTTTCTATTCCATCTTTCATGTTTATTGATTCTGCTTATTGAATCTGTTTAATGCATGTTGTTGAAACTGGTTAAGTTGCATAAAATTTCCTCTAAGGGTTAATGTGGGAAATAAACTATGTCTGATTCATACTTTATGGCATAGTAGTACGTGTTTTTGAGGCAATATGAAGAAATGAGTGTTACCAAAGGCACTACTGATCTTGAATAGTCTTTCTTAGATGAATAAATTTCTCTTTAGTAGATCTAGACAAAGGATCCTAAGAGGACTCTGTCACAAAAATATGAGCAAAAGTAGCTTGGACAAGGTCACATAGGGCGACTATGTTTGACAGAGCATTTTGCAAAATTCAATATTTGACTGTGTTCAATACTGTTTGAAGTTCTTATTTTTGTGTATGTAGGTGTGATAGTGAATATTTTTCCAGAATTTTCCCAATTTATGATTATCTAATTCAAAATGCAAGTAAGCAACAATTTGCAAAATGTTTGAGCAATAAAAGATAATTGTAAATATAATTTCTAGATCTAATATATAAGAATTGACTAATTCTAATATGCCAAAATCTAAAAATGATGGTGTTGATGCCTTTTTGAATCAAAGCAATGCAAATTTTCACTTTTTGAGCTATATGCAAGATGCCTAAATGAATGCAATGAACACTTTCAGATTTGATTTTAGATTTGAATGACCTATTATAGACTTGTAAATTCAATTGGAATGTAGATTTGACCTAAAATGACTGAAACTAACCCTATTGTAACCTATAATACAAAATGATATTCCAAATTTTGATTTTTTATGCAAAAAATGAATGCCTAAATGAACAATGCAAAATAGTGCAATGGTAAACCTAGGTCTAGGAAGAATTGCTTCAAATTTCAAAAGGTTTATAATGCTAACATGCCAGGTTCACCAAAATGAAGTGTACGAAAAGTGAAACCGTAGAGCTTCACCTTAGGATTTCAATGGTGCTTTTCACAACATTTCATTTAAGGGTTTGAGATAGTGGGGGTTTGATGAATTTGGACAAGGTATAAGATTGACTTACAACCTAAAAGGTGAGTAAACCTTTCCTTGACCAAACTTGGGATGGATTTTGGAATGAAATGCAATGAAATTACTAGGCTAATGATGCAAATAACTATTCTGGTATGAAAATAGAAAATATGGAAAGTTACAGACAAATTCAAACTTTGAAAATAGACTGAGCAAAATTTTGTGCACCTATGATATAAATTTGGGGATGAAAATATAGGACTAAGTTTCCCAGGATGACAATGTCCTTTTGATTAAATTTCAGATATGGTTTCATAGTCTTTTGGAGCCAGATTAAAGCTTTCTTTCCCTAGGTGTTACACTGTCGAATCTTCGTTGGGTGTCGAGATAACTAAGTTTCAATATGTTTTCAAGGTGTAGGATTTGAATGCAATAATAATTATTCAACCTTCAAACTTCTCCTAATCTTTTTCAAATATGAAACCTAGACATTCAAAGAGAGAGGAAGGGTTGTGTCATATAGGGGCTTTCCTTAGTCAAACCCCGTGTTGGTGCTTCCACCTCCACAATGGAAATGCTAATGAAATAGAGCTTATCCTTTTGAGGGATAGAGGCTAATTGACAAATGAATGATGAATCAACAATGGACTGCAACTCACCACTCAAAAATGGCTTCTTTGAAAGACTAAAATCATGCACATCTCCTCAAGGCTTGATTGTTGTTTGCTTGATTTGCTTGAAAACCTACAAGGGTTAGATCTCACAAACAATATGATAACATAAACATGAACAAACTTACATACACTTTGGCATGATGCATTGATATTGAATTGCTACAATAAATCTGCTCTTGATTGCTCTTGACTTGCTTGATTTCTTGATAGTGCTCTTAATTTCCAATAATTGCTAGATGATCTCACTTCTTGCTTCTTAGATTTAAAATGATGCAACAACTAAGTATTTATATGCAATTGATCTAATTTCCCAAAAATTAAATATCGATAGCCAACATTTGACATTTGAAATTCAAATAATAGAATGCCAACTCTGACATACTAAATTTTGGGGGCAAAATAGGGGAACCAAGTCACCTAGGGCAACTGAGTCCTAGCCCTATTTTACAAAATGCAAAGTGTCAGGAGCAAAATATTAAATGTTTGATTTGGTCTTGCAAATGGGTTTTCTTGATAAATGTCCAAATGGGCCATGGAATACATAATTTAGGACCTTAGCTGTACAATTAGGTCCATGCACTTAGGGGGAGAAAAACATAGTGTGAAATTGTCAAGGGTGACAATTCACGATGCTACAAATACAATAGTTTTAGCCTATTAGAGTGAATATTCTCATTTTATTGTAAACAATGAAAATATAAAATTTTATGAAAACATAAATATCCAAACAACATCAGTGAATAAAGAATTTCCTATACCTCAAACAATGAAGCCAACAAACAAGTAAAACAATAAAAAATCATAGTGTTACTAGCATTGTATTAAGAAGAATTAGAAAGTATTTGGTAGTGATTGTAATTTGTAAAAGAGTTATTTTTGTTGAAAATAATAGCACAAAGCTTGGATTAATTAATTGTTGATTTGATTCACTTGATTTCTTTCTAACTTTTCATTTTGTCATAATAAATTACAAAAGGAAAATAATTCTTTATCTAATTGATTTTAGTTTATTAGTTCATCTCTTTAGTATAAAATAACTTGCTATCATGTATATAATCATATAACTCAAAAGTATTAAAAAAATTATTTATTTATTTTTATTATTATTTCGACATTATTATTTCAATAGTTAGGACTATTTGAAGAACTCATTTTCAAATATTCAAACTTATTTTAAAACATTTGAAAAAAATAAAATAAAATAAAATTCAAAACAATATTAAAATAACTCCTTAGGTCCTTTGCATTTAAGTTGAGCTCAAAACTTAGTTTTAATAATCAAACATCTAAACAAACAAAACTTTGTAAACATTCACATTATGCAAGCAAAATCAAAATCAATGAGTGAAATAAGAACTTTCAAAGAAAAGCATCAAAGTGGATTTACACCATTTCTTTTCCCTTTCCCTTGAGTCACACTTGTCATATTAGTTTTGTGTTCAAGAGCAAGAGAGGAATGGGTGAAAATTACTTTGAGAGAGTTTAGGGAGAATTCACCATCTCTTGTAAATGATAAAGTAGAAGAACAAATTTAACAAGAAAACAAACTATTGTTTGTGATCAAATGTGTATTGTATCTAAATAAAATATTTGAACAAGAGATTATTTATTAAGATGCTCCTTCAAAATTGTTCAAAAAAATCTCAACTTAAGAAAAGAAGTCAACACATTGTGTACACCGGGGCAGGGGGCCTATCTCGATTGGCTAAAGCATCCTGTTGCAGGCAAGAGGTCACGAGGTCTAGTCTACCCCCAAACTCGTGGTACCAGAGGGCGTGTTGCGCCAGCGCCATCGGTCATGTAAAAAAAGTTTACCAAGCGCACTACAATTTATAGGGGGACGGATACTCGACTAATTCCCACAGTCTAAAAAAAAGAACACATTATGTATGTACACCCAATACACCTCAAACCAACATCACCATCATTCATAAGATACTCCTTCCTTGTGAAGATAATAGTCCATTAAATTCCTTGCCACTTTATTCTATTCTTACCATACATACATGAGTCTAATCAATACAAACAACACATTCATATGATTTATGTGTTATCCACAATAATAATGAATCATATTTGAAAAATACCTCATGATGCTTACTAGATACTACCACTTATAATATCATTAATGTCAATGTAGAATCGATTAAGAAGCAACATACTCTTCTTCCTCCTCTTACTTAAAAACATTTATTATGTTCACATATATTTTCATTAAACTACTATAAATAAAAAACAATAAACAAACGTATGCCTATTTCTTTTTATCCTTAACACAAGCGTTCTATTTGCTAAGGTTTAATACTTATCTGAAATGACTCACAAAATCTAAGCATGTTATAAAGGAAAATCTTATCTCCGCATATGTTTTATGATAGACTTTGACTATGTGGTTGTGAAGTAGGTATCGAGTATCTATGGGACCATGTAATTAAAAATGAAAAGGTGATGGGAACTCAAACATATAAAGTTTTGTCAATCCCAAAAGGCATATTTGCCCTTATCTATGTTGGAGCTCTAGAAGATTGGCACACAATCAGATTTCTTTACAAGTGACAAGTAGTTGGAAAATTTTATTGCTCAGATGGAAATTGGAATTTTGCAGGTAATGATTTTTTATTATAAATTATTAGAATATGCTGGAGAGTGCCACTTAAACTAAATTGTGATTGGAGCTCAAGGGTAGTTGTGTAAATGTTCTCCCTTACAGATGAAAGGGAGTGAGAGAGAAAGGGGGAGAGGAGCATTTGTGGTTGAACAAACAATTCAAAGGTATTAATAAATACATATGTTTATATAATTATGTTTAGTTTTTTATAATTTTAGTTATTTGTTTTTATATTTGTTATGTTATTATCATGTAATATATTTTGTTGTAGGTTTTAATTATTTTTTAGTTTATTGAGTATTTATATTTATTTGTTTTTATCTTTTTATTTTAAAATAATTGTTTTAATTGATTAATTATTGTAATTGTAAAATTTATAGATTTATACTATTTATTTTGGGAGAATATTTTAATATATGTATATTGATAAATGGTGTAATCTTTGTTGAAAATATGTTCATTTTTCTAACATTTATTTATTCCTATACAAAAATATCTCTACACATTTAGCCTCCACCTTATTCTTATAGGTACATATTCTTATACATTTGTCTAAACCTTATTTATTACACTTATATGCATGCCTTTCTTAGTATTCTCACCTTTATTTTTCCACCCTAAACTAAATATATATTTTGTAAAATTTAATGCTATGTGATAGTATTTAAAGACATTCATTAACATTTGTTTATCATCATTAAGTATACTCACATCCTTTCACATCCTAAAGGACTAGTTAATAGTGAAACACTTGGATTTTATGCAATAAAAGGAGTAATGAGTTTGCATACAAATTATTTTAGGGTTATTGCTTGATATTTTCAATTTTGTGCAAATATTTTTGTGGGCTAACCTATAAGAATGTGCCCCCTAGTGATGCAATGAGAACCCTTTTAAGGTTTTTTTCAATATCAATGATTGTAGAACATAGATGGAGAAAAACTAAGTAGAGTTGAAAATGTTGAAACCTAATTTGACTATGACCAAATTCCTTGAGTTTGGGCTCCCTTTGTGTATTTGGCCTCATTTTACCCATCATTTATAATTAATTTGACATATATTCAAGTGGGTTTCCCTTGGTCAAATTTGCATTATTTGTACACCTTCATCCTCCATGTTCCTATCATATACTAGAAGGTACAAAAATCTAGAAGAATTTTAAGTCTAGGGTATTTTTGGTCATTTTTCATGAACTAGGTGGATTTTTAGGATTTTGATTTTTTCTTTCTAGCATGCCTTTCCTTTGACCCCCACACTCTAGCATTGGGTTATCTTTCAAGGTCAAGGTTTAAGTCATTCTTTTATCTACATACTTTGGGTATGATTTATTGGGCATCCTTTATCCTTGGCTCTTTATCACTTTTCACCAATATATATTTTGAAGGTGGTGATGTAGAGATATCTATAAAAAATATACTTTTTCCATGAGCTATGGATTAGTCCCAATCTCTAGTCCCTAACAAGAGATCATTCTTTCACTCATCATACTTTTAAAAAGTTTTAAAAAAGGTCTCAAAGTGTTGACAATCAAGTGTCAAATATTTCTAAGATTCATAAAACTTTGAAATTGCTAACAAGGATTTCCTTAAGCCCAAAGTTCTAATGAAGGCATACCAGTTTTGAGTATTTGTGGGTTTGCAATTTTATTAAATCATGAAAGTGGAAAAAAAATTGAGTTGATGGCAAGCCCCTAAAAAGTTACAAAGAGTATGTGTCAGCAAGTTTGTGGTTTCCTAGAACCATTGAAACACTAACAAGGTGCCAATTAGACTATTGGAAATTCTATGATGGAGCAGACTGTTGGCAAGAAGACCATTGGGAAGAAGATTGTTTCGGTGGCGAGCTTGAGTGATTTGAATTTGAACTCAATCCCTGGAAATCATGGTGACTTTCAATTCGGTCAATCTATAGATTTGGGGATTTCTGATGATGTTGTTAAGAATGATAGATCATGTGATGTGGATACGTTGGTGCTCTCTGGTGGCGCTACTGGAAAGGATAGGTTGTGCAGTGAGGATGTGGTCAAAGATGAATATTTTGAGGATAAGTGTGTGATTAAGGCCTTCAAGGTGTCTTGTGATGGATGCCCACCGATGGAGGCGCTTCCAAAGGACCTTGGGGGTCATGTGGTTGCTGGTGATAATGGGCGGGCCCCATTTTGGGAATCATTTGCGGCTAATCAGAGTATTCCCTAGATTGAGCTCGCTCTGGTGGGAAATAGTCGGTCGGTGGGGCAATCATCTTTGTTGGGGCAGAGATGGGATGGCCTTTTTTCCTCAAAACTTAGAGGCAAAGGCGTTGCATCTGAATCAATGTCTTCTTTTGACATTGAAGGTGGATTTTCCTTGTCCATTCCATACTCTCTTATTGACAAAATATAGCTAGAATGGAATTTTCTCTGGTAGGCAAGTTCTTGGGTCCTCGACCTAATATTGAGGAGGTCTGCACATGGATTTGTAAGAAGTGGGCTTTGAAAGGCCAAGTTGAATTTTCGGCTATGGCTAAAGGATTCTTTTCCTTTGCCTTTTCCTATGATGAAGACTTGAGAGCGGTGTTTGCAAAAGGATCGTGGTCCTTTGGGCATCTTACTTTGGTTTTACGCCCTTGGGAGCCTGGGATGGATCTCTCCAAGTTCCTTTTTCACTCAACCCCCTGTGTGGGTAAAATTTTTGAACCTGCCTTTGGAATATTGGGATGAAGAAGTGTTTAAGGAAGTGGCTAACTCTTTTGGGCAGTTAGTCTCTATTGATGAGGCCACTCTCTCTAGAAGGCAGTTGGTTGCAACAAGATTTTGTGTCATGATTGATCAAGATGTTGTAATGCCTAAATTCTTTCACCTTAACTCTAAGGTGGGATCCTGGAAGCAACAAATTATCTTTGAAAATCTTCTGTTTACATACTTCAAATGCAAAAAAGTGGGTCATTGGGCTAAGGACTGCCCTGCCAAGGTGGCTCCACCTAAGGTTGTTCCTCAAACTAATGTTTGGAAGGTCAAGGAGGCCAAGGAGACTATGGTTCCATTAGAATAGGGTGAGTCAGTTGTTGGCAATGGATTGGAGGGTGAAGTTAATATTGAAGATCATTTTGTCCCTCGTCCTGAGGTTGACAAGGAGTTTGAGAAAACTGTGGATGAGCTTATTGGCCAGTTTGTGGATCATGTTTCAGATAGTTTGTGCTCCCCTAAACGTACCATTCTAGAGCCTTCTATTTCCCTATCCTCCCCACTGTATCATGCATCTAGGCTAGTGGTTGGAGATGGCACTTTGGTGGTTGCAAATACAGGGTGTAAGGATGAAGAAGGTTATATTCCAATGAGGGGAAGAAAGAAGGAGTCCTCCGCTTCTCCTCCTCATCAACCCCATAAAGGTGTTACCATGAGAAGGAAACAAGTGGACTGTGGGTTTGAACAGAGGGGCTAGGGGAGACCCTCTCTATAGAAAAGTAGGGAGAGGGATTGTAAGTAGGATATTGCAAAAGGGGTTTAGAAAACCCTCTTTGATATGTGCTTGAAGAGCACCCCCTCATCATGCAAATGAAGATTATTCCCGGAACATTAGGGCACTGAATAATATGCATAAACAAGACCTCCTAAAGAACTTGGTCCGGGACCATAATCTGGACATCTTGCTAATTCAAGGAACAAAAATGAAAATTGATAAGTTGGAAGCTTTGAAGAATCTATTTTTTAAGGATCATAATCCAGACATCTTGCTGATTCAAGAAACGAAAATGCAAATTGATAAGTTGGAAGCTTCAGGTGGCATTGCAAATTTTTGGAATGCTAGGCTAATTAAAGGTTTCCAGATTGTGGAAGGTTTTAACCATGTGGAGATGAAGTTTGTTTTAATTAGGGACACTTACTCTTGGGTTATCTCCAATGTGTATGCTCCTAATATAAAGATAGCTAGGAAGAAGTTATGGGATGATCTTGGGTATCTTCGGCTTAATTTTTTGGATAGCCCCTGGCTAGTTAGGGGAGATTTCAACACTCCTCTGTGTGATAATGAGAAAATGGGTTGTTCGTAGGCCAATCCTAATAGCCATCTGGATTTAAGAATGTTCATTGATGATAATGCTCTTATTGATGTGAAGATGACTGGGGCTAAGTTTACTTGGTCCAATAGGTGTGTTGGTACAGAAAATATTCAAGTTAGGCTAGACAGAGCTTTGACATCATCTTGGTTTGTGGATTTTGCTTGTTCCCTTTCCTCTCTTATGAGATGCGGGTCTGACCATTTCCCTATCTCTTTTGTGGTTGATAGGCTTGGGGGTAAGAAGTTTTTTCCTTTTTGGTTTGAAGCTATGTGGTTAAGGGATCTGAGGTTTATGGATTGTATTAAGAAATGGTGGCAAGTGAACATTGATGGCAGTGTGATGTTCAGAGTAGCCAAAAAGTTGACTTTTGTAAAAAGAAATCTCAAGAAATGGAATAGAGAATCGTTTGGTCATATTTTTGAATCTAAGAATTTTGTTATTCAAAGGATGGATGGTATTCACGATGCCATTCAAAAAAAGGGTTTATTGGAGGACCTCCAATTGCAGGAGGATGGCCTTCTCGCTCAGCTGCATGACATTGTTGCAAAAGAGGAAGCTTTTTGGAGGCAGAGATCTCATGTAGTTTGGTTAAATTTTGGGGATTGAAACTCCAAGTTCTTTCATCTTACTTCCCCCAAGCATAAGTCATCTAATAGAATCTCCTCGGTTATGGCTGATGGCTTACTATTGGAGGATGAGGAGGCTATTAGGAGAGAGGTTGCTAATTTCTTTGAGCACCTGCTTAAGGATGATCTTGTGTAGGACCAAAATAGTGTGGAGGCTTCATTGGATGTTATCCCCCATCTAGTTTCAAAGGACCTAAATAGGGAGCTCACTGCTATCCCTTCTGCCTTGGAAATAAAGGATGCAGTCTTTTCTTTTGAGGGGTATAAGGCCCCTGGACTTGATGGTTTTCCTTTTCTGTTCTTTCAGTCATGCTAGGAGATTGTTGCAGAAGATGTGATTAATGCCACCAAGGAGTTCTTTGGTTCTAGAAGATTACTCAGAGAGTTGAATGCATCCTTCATTGTCCTGATTCCCAAATCTGATGATGCTAATAGCTTTGGTGAGTATCATCCGATTAGTCTCTGTAACTCCGTTTATAAATTTTTTTTGAAGGTGCTAGCCACTAGACTACAAAATTTCCTTTCGATTTTGATCTCTAAACAACAAATTGGCTTTGTCAAGGGTCATCAAATCCTAGACTCTATAATAACTGTGCATGAAATTTCTCATTCTATTAATGCTTCTAAGAAGCTGAGCTTCTTCCTGAAACTGGACCTTCTCAAAGCTTATGATAGGGTAAACTAGAGATTTATGTTGGAGGTGTTGGATCGCTTTGGTTTATGTCAGAAGTTTCTTCATCTTGTTGATCAACTCATCTCTACTTCATCTTTTGCTATGTTGGTGAATGGTTCTCCTTCCCCTTTTTTCTGGAGCTCGCATGGTCTAAGATAGGGAGATCCTATCTCTTTGTTGCTTTTCATCTTGATGGAGGAGGCTCTTGGTAGAAATATCCAGAAGGCTTTGTCGACCGGATCACTGAAGGGCCTTTCTCCTTCTTCTAGATGTGAACATGTTAGCCATCAACAATTTGTTGATGACACTATTCTAATGGGTGAATCCTCTATTTGTGAGGTCAGAACTATGAAGGGTTGATTGAGGCTTATGAGAAGGTGTTTGGTCAACGTATTAATCTTCCTAAGAGTCAATTTTTTTCATTAACACCCCTGAAGCTCTACAGTTAAAGCTTGCCAAGATTCTATCATGCAATAGGGGTGAGCTCCCCTCTACTTACTTGGGGCTTTGTGTATTTCTAAGATCCTGAAGTACTTCTAGCTGGGTTTGTTGGATAAGTTCAGTAGAAAGTTGGTGGTTTGGAAAGGGGCACTTCTCAGTCAAGTGAAGAAGGTGCAACTCATTTCCTCTACTCTTCAAAATCTGCCTTTGTATGCAATGAGCCTTTTTAGAATTCCTGTCAAATTTGAAGAGAAAAGGGAACAAATAATGAGAATATTTTTGTGGTTGAGTGTTGAAACCAAAGCTAGAATTCCTCTTGTGGCTTGGGATTTGGTTTGTAAACCAAAGAAATGGGGTAGTCTTGGCATCAAAAATTTAAAACCTTTCAATAAGGCTCTCTTGTCGAAGAATGTTTGGAGGCTCCTTAATGGGGAAGTGGGGTGGGATACCCTAGCTAGTAACATGTATTTGCATGGCTTTGGGAGATCCTGGAATATGTTGACCTCTGATGATATTCCTTCTGGCTCTTGTTTTTGGAGGAATATTGTTCCTTGTATGGATTTGATTGCTAATGGTGTTAGATGGTTGTTGGGTGATGGTACCAAAATTTTCTTTTGGGAGGATGTTTGGTGTGACTTTAAACCTTTGATCAATCTTCCTTGGGCCCCTCCCATTGTTCCTATTTGTAAACGTCTCTTTGGTATTAGGGTGGAAGATTATTTTCAAAATGGGGAGTGGAAAAACTTCTAGGACTGGGACCAGTCATTGAAGGTTCTAAAGGAATTCTTGTGCAATGTTTATATCCCCATTTTTCCTAGGTCAGATAGGGTTGTTTGGGCTCCCTATGCTAATGGTAATTTCTTGGTGGCTTCTGCCCTTGTTAATTTGTTGGAAAATCC
Organism: Sequoia sempervirens; assembly: GCA_007258455.2. NCBI lineage: Eukaryota > Viridiplantae > Streptophyta > Pinopsida > Cupressales > Cupressaceae > Sequoia > Sequoia sempervirens. Next base: position 256,146,538 of record VDFB02353493.1, read on the forward strand.
TGATTCTCTTCCTTTCTGGGGGTCTTTATGGAACAAGAAGTTGATTCCCAAGGTGAATGTCTTCTCCTGACTGCTCATGCAAGGTAAAGTCTTAATGTAGGACAATCTCTGTAAAAGGGGATTTGAAATTCCTAATATATGTGCTCTTTGTGAAGTTGATGCTGAGAGTGCTTTCCATGTCTTTCTTGGGTGTGATTTTTCCTCTATTCTTTGGAGTAAATTTCTCGGTCTTTAGAATCTAGATTGGGTCTTCTCAGATTCCCTTGTTAAATTTGTTGACTAGTGGAAGTACCCCTCCACCTCCCCTATTCTTTGATGGCTTTGGGATCTTATGGCCCTGTATATTGCGTGGGGGTTATGGAAAGATAGAAACAACAAAATATTTTGTGATTCTAAGCTCAAAGGTGGTAGACTTTTCATTAAGATTTGTTGGGCGATTCTGGAGAATTGTGCTCTCATTGATACTAAGTCATCTTGTTGTGCCCCTGCTGCATGTTTGATTGGGTATGATCTCTTGGTGATTTCAAAATGGAAGGTCCCTTCTATTCTTGCTACAAATTCTAAGTCCAACTTAAATGATATATTGAGTACTAAGTGGCAACCACCTCCTTCAGGGTGGGTTAATGTTAATTTTGATGGGGCAACGAAGGGTAACCCTGGGCTTGCAAGTTGTGGGGGGGTCTTGAGGAATGAAGATGGAAGACTCTTAGGCGTGGTGGCACTCTCATTGGGAAATCAGAAAAATCACTGTGTTGAGGCGAAGGCTACGTTTATAAGCATAAAATATGATGTGGACAGGGGTTACTCTAAAATATGGGTTGAAGCTGATTCTTTGAATATCATCAACTATCTATGTGGCACTCATAAGCCTAGTTGGAATGTGGATCAATTAATTAAAGATACTATAATCATGTTAATTTCTTGTGAAGAGACCTACGTCTCTCACATTTTCCAAGAAGGAAACTCATTGGAAGATTGTTTTACCAATGAGGCTATCAGGTTAATGAGTATCGTGCATGGGAGAAGGGCTCTCTCCTTCCCGAGAAAGCTAGGATCTTAATGAGAAATGATGGTGTTGGCTGAGTTGATGTGGTGGCGGCATTTAATCTTTAGTATCAATTACCGACTCACACACTTTGTGGGTTTTGTTTGGATTGTTGGAATTTAGTTGAGCGATTATTGCAAGGGTTTTCTTCTTCTGGTGTTTGAAGAGATGGGCGACAATAGAAGCAGAATAGAGCTGCACTCTTGTGTGGGCTTGAGGAAGAAAAATAAGCTATGGAAGATTCTCCGTCACAAGAATTTTACGCCATTTTTTGAAAGATTGCATGGGCATGACCCAAATACCTCGGTGGAATTTGTTTCCTATTGGCATAACCACAAGCTTTAGATAAAGGGTCTGGTAGTGGATGTAAATGAGGAGCTAATTGCTACTATGATTGGGATGTTGATGGTTGGTCGTAAGTTTTACAAGGACAAGAAGAGTAATGAGGAAGCGATGGCCCAATTCTTCAAAGATGACGAATGAAAAAAAATAATTAAGATGGAAAGTTGGGTCTATGAGCACAAATCCCTCAAGAAGATATGGGAGAATTTTGTGGAGGTGATAATGTGTTATGTGACTTTGGAAGGCAGGTTTATTGCTATCCTAGGTCACCATTTCACTCTTTTAAATCATTTCAAGCATGAGTTATCCCCTTTCTGTTTTTTCTGTTGTCTTCCATTGAGGTTTCTGTTTATTCTCATTTAAAAAATAGGAGGGCTCTAGTCCTCCATGAGGGTCTCATTCTTTTAATCATGGAGCATGTTAAAGCTCTTCTCCCTGCCCCTGCTATTAAGGGAAAGGAGAAGATTTCGAGTGAAGTTTATGGGTCATTTGGCTTGAATACCAACATTACTAAAGAAGAGGAGTGGAATGAAGAGGATGATGATGGTTCCCTATCCCCCATGACTACCTCCTCGAAAAAGAGGAAGAAGGGTAGCCTTAAAAGCAATCAGGCAGCTAAGCACCTTGTTCTTTCTAATAGTGAGGATACAGAGGTGGGCTTGAATGAGTCCTCTCCTAGGAATGTGGATTTGGTTGTTGTCTAGGGAGAAGCCGAAGGTGGAGGTAATGAGGAGGGTTTGCAAGGGAATGTGTTGGCTATGGAGGCCAAGGATAAGCCGAGGATGGCGTCCAAATGCATTGCCAAATTGAAGAACCAAGCCTTGAAAGTTTTAGCAAAGGATACCAAGGTGATCTGTGAGGAGAAGGATTCTTGTCAAAAAGGTGGTGGAATTGATGACTCCCTAGTTCATAGCACACCCAATGTGGAGCTGAAGGATGAGAATAAGGGTCAAGACAAGGAGGATGTTGAGAAGAAGAGTGCTAAGTTGGAGCCTCTAAAGGTAAATCCCCTTTTTGAGGACTTTTCTTATCTCAATGATGATTCTACCTCAATGTTTGAGCTACTGGACATGGCTAGGGCTGGGGCCACTATAACTTTTAAGCTAGCTAAGTGGACTCTTCAGGTATTTAATAAGGTTAACATTAAAATAAGAGTTTTGAAGGAGAACTTGAAGAATATACCTAAAGGCTAAGCGTTGGATATTCTGATCGACAAAATTGTGGACCTTGAGGGTTCCTTCCATGAATTCAAATCTCTACGTGAAGAATGATTGGCTAGTAAGCCAAGATATTGGATACTAATGTAGACATAAAGAATATTCTCCATGTGTGTCACATCTCAGTGAAGAATAGTGTGGACTCTTTGTAAGTCCTATTCTGAAAGATTAGTGAGCTCAGGGAGGACCAATTGTATTTCTCTGAATTAATGGAGAAAGAGAACTCGACCAAAGGCAAAGGAAAAAAAGGTGTGAAAGATGATGGTAAAGGACTTGTTGTTAGAGGGTCTGTTGATTGGAAAAATTCCTTTGAAGTTGAGAAGAAAGAGTTGTTGGACATGATTGAAATGCATAGGAGCTAGGAGCTTGAGGTGGCCAACACCTTAAGTAGTATGAAATAGTGTTCTGCTCTCTTTTTTACTGTTGTCTTTTTTTTGTTGGGTCTTGATTTATTTCCTGTTGTTTTGATGTTTTGATGATGTTGGGTGTTGCTGATAGTTTATTGTTTTATCTCTTGTGCAAAACTCTATTTGTTTTGTTATTTTGGGTTATGGTTTGATGTTGGTGTCTTATTGTAGTATATTTTAGCAGCATTTTGTATCTTAAGTTGTAAAGGGTTTCAGGTCCCTTAAAAACCTATTTTTCCTGTATAATCAAAACAAGGTGTCAATTTTTTTAAATCACTAATAATTATTCATCTCATGACTGTCAACATTTCTATGGATTGAACCTAACTTCCTAAAACTAATATTTTTGATATAAGCCTAAAATATTGACAAGTTTGAAACCCTAGATTTCTATGTTGTCTACATCACATGTTGGATCTTCCCAAGATGCATTTAATGACCTAATTTTCTTGCCTAAACACCATTTTTCATCTAAAGGGCGTGGATTCACATATAGTTTCAATAGTGGGAGATAGGGATGACCATGTGGTAATTAATGTGGTGGTTAGTTCTAGATGTTGTAAGGAAAGCAGAGGTGCATAAACACCTTCCTAATGCAAAATCCTTAGGAGAGAAGTGGAGGAAAAACATTCATTTAACAAGTTACAGTCACTGAGATGCACATTCATAGAAAAAAAGTATAGAAAAATTCATCACACACAAAGATAACACCATATTTACATGGGAAAACCCTTATGGGATAAAAACCCACACACCAAGAAATTCACTTTGTATTATAGTAAATAGATTACATTCAATGCTACAAACTTGACTCTCAGATGTTAACTCACAATAGTAATACAATCCCTTGATTGACCTCACACTGAGATTATAGTTCTCCTCACACTGTTACAATGCTCATAAAAGCATACAATGTAGCACCACCCAACCACTGTTAGGTTTTCATTAATTTCACTATTTTCACCAACAAGATTCCTTTGTCTCAAGCCACACACACCACCATCCAACATGCATCAAGCCACCCAACAATTAATTTGATTACAAAGAATATTACCATATTTTCTCTTTGTCAACCCCTGAGTGAGATCATGCATTTAATGCAAATATATTGCTATCAAGAAATACAACTTTCGATCCAATGATTGTTGATTCATAACAACAATGCAGAATGAACAAATGAATTTATGCCACGTGTTGACACATCACTCGTCCACCGCTTTTGACTATCATACCATTTAGGTCTCTACCTCCATCAAAATTTTGCCAAGACTTTGGGAGATCTCTCCTCGAAAACCCCATGTCACGTCGCTAAGCACTAGCGGGATATCACTGGAATGTTTAAGAGACATCGGAGGATCTCACACCGACATCGCTACCACCATGCCATCGATGAGACATGCCTTGTCAAAGATACTTAGGAGTATCTCTCGCCGACACCATAAGGTCAAATTGATGCAATGGTCCACTAGGTTCATAGTCCTCAGAATGTCGAACATACATGGAATGTCAAAGAGATATTTACGAATGTCTTGTCAACAAGCATGACTCTCATAGACATAGCTCTGCAGTACTTCGATGGGATGTCGAAGAGACATGTGCAGATCTCCCACCAACACCACTTTGTCTTGCCGACAACAAAAGGGATCGCCAAGTTAGGAGGCTAGGAAACTTGAGAACCCTGTGACATAGGTTCGGAAAACTTAGAAACCTGCAACAACAAGGAGATCACCATGTCATGAGGCTATGAAATGCAAGAACCTCATGACATAGGTTCCATAGTTTAGAAATCCAATGATCCCGCGACAAGCTTAATGTCTCCAAGTTATGATTTGTCAGAACCTCGTGACTTGGGTTTCAAGGTTCTAGATTTCAACGATAGTCTGATAATGAAGGCCAACAAAGGGAAAAATTCCAAGTCTTTAATAGAGGTTCAAGCCAGCAAGTTGAGGCATATTTTCCAACAAGCTCCCACTTGATGAAGATTTACTAGCTTCCTCTAAACTCAAAGTTATTAAAATTCATAGGCCCCAAGGCCCATCGAACTAGCACACCACCTATACTTGTCTATGCTCACATGCTTTTTCAATGCATCAAAGACATTCTCCAAAGTATCCACTTTTTCAAGATTAACCTTTCCATCCTCCACCATATCAAGAATGAAATGATATTGAACATTGGTATGCTTTGTCCTTGCATGGAAAGTGGGACTTTTCGCCAAACAAATAACACTCTGACTGTGACAACAAATCATAATATGTCTTGTATTAAACCCAACATCAGAACACAAACGTCTAATCCAAACAACTTCGTTGCAGGCGTGTGTTGCTACCATATACTTTGACTTAGTAGTAGATAAAGCAACTACAACCTATTGCTTGCTCATCCAACTCACTGCACCACCAAATAACATGAAAATGTATCCACTGGTGGATCTTCTATTGTCAATGTCCCCTGCCCAATTAGAATCCACATACCCATGAATGCTAAGAGATCTCTGTGATCCAACTGAGTTACCATGATAACACAAAGCATACTCCAAAGTTCCCTTCAAATATCTAGAAACTCTCTTCACAACATCCCAATGTGGTCTTCCTGGAGTAGCCATAAATCGACTAAGTACTCCCATTGCTTGGGAAATGTTTGGCCTTATACAGACCATTGGGTACATTAAACTGCTAACTGCACTTGTATAAGGCACCCTGGTCATGTCCTCCATCTCAATAGGATACTTCAAACAATCTTCAATAGATAGCTTCATTCCCTGCAATACTGGAACAACTAGTTGCTTGCAATCAATCATACCAAATCTCTCCAGGATAGTGTTGATATACTTACTTTGGATGAGCCAAGGCTTTCTACTTCCCCTATCCCTTTTTATTTCCATCCCCATAATATACCTTGTTGCACCTAGATCTTTCATTTCAAACTTTGCTGACAAATGATATTTTAGATTAGAAATCATAGTCTTACTATTGCCTATGAACAACATGTCATCAACATACAGGGCAATAATAAGAACTTGATCATTTTCAATTTTGTAATAAACACAATGATCTAATTTTTATCTCACAAATCCCAATGACAACACAAAGGTGTCAAACTTTTGGTACCACATTCTAGGTGATTGCTTTAAACCATACTGAGATTTCTTTAACTTGCAAACCAGGATTTCTTTACCTTTTTCAACAAAGTGCTCGTGTTGGGACATATAAATTTCTTCTTTCAACTCTCCATGAAGAAATGTTGTCTTCACATCCATTTGCTCGATCTCTAAGTCATACGCTGCTACAAGTGACAAAAGAAATCTGATAGATGTCAGCTTAGCTATAGGAGAAAAAATTTCTCCATAATCAATTCCCTCCACCTAGGAATAACCTTTTGCGACCAACTGAGCTTTATACTTCTCAACACTGCCATCCAACCAATCTTTTTCTTGAATACCCATTTAGAACCAACATGATTTTTCCCTTCAGGTAGGGGTACCAAATCCCAAGTTTCATTTTTTTTCAAACATGTCATTTCATCATTCATGGCTTCCAACCAATAATTTGAATTAGACATATTAATTGCCTCTTTCACAGTCCTAGGCTCATCAGTGCTAGTAATCAAAGCATAGGCACAGTTCAAATCCAACATGGAAAATCCATACCTTTCAGGTTGACACTTTTCATGTGTAGACCTCCTCACAGGTTGAGGTTGTGGTTCTTCTTCTTCTTCTTCAAAACTCTCAGATCTGCTAGAACTCTCCTCAGTTTTAGGTACACTTTGTAGTTCCTTTTTATCTGGAGTTCGAGGAATTTCAACTACATCATTCTTCTTTTCCTTTTTATCTCTCTCTAACTGCAGACCAGCTACTGAAAGCTTCAAATCATGAAAGATTACACTTTTGTTGTACAAAACCTTCTCAGTAACAGGATTCCAAAGCTTGTATCCTTTCACACCAACGCCATAGCCAATGAAGATACATTTGACAACCTTGTTCTCCAACTTTGATCTTTTCTCATTCAGCACATAAACATATGCTTCATAGCCAAATACATGAATATGTATCAAAGAGGGATTTTTACCGGACCACACTTCCAAAGGGGTTTTGTCAACAAGAGCCGAACTAGGTGAATGATTTATCAAGTAACATGTTGTAGGCACAACCTCAACCTGGAACTTCTGCTTCAGACCAACACTTCTCAACATACTTCTCACTCTTTCCATTAGTGTCATGTTTAATCTTTCAACAACTCCATTCTGTTGTGGAGTATAAGGCGTAGTTTTATGCCTTTTAATCCCATGGTCTTTGCAATACCTTTCAAAATATGTAAAACAAAAATCATTTCCATTGTTTGTCCTCAAGCATTTAATTTTCCTTCTAGTCTAATTTTCTACCAAATTTTTAAACTCTTTAAACCGACTAAACACTTCTGATTTACTCTTTAGAAAATACACAAATTCCCTTCTTGAATAATCATCAATAGAAGAAACATAATATTTAAACTTTGATAACGAAGGAACATTCGCTGGACCAAATACATGAGAATGAACATAATCCAATATGCCAGAAGATTTATGAGGAATTGAATAAAATGAAACACGGTGTTGCTTTCCATATATGCAATGCTCGTAAAAATCGAACTCAAGGTTACAATCATCAAGCCCTTCAACTAGATTTTTTTTTCAAGGATTTTAAGCCTTTCTCTCCTATGTTACTGAGTCTATGATGCCACAACATGGTTTTCTCTATTGGGAGTTTCACCTCCAAGGAATTTGCACCCAGAGGAGCTTCATTCTCCTTCTCTACATGAGTAGCTTTGCTTGACTTTATATAGATGCTATTACATTGAACAGGACATGCATCCATCTTGTACAAAGTGCCTATGTGTGGACCCTTAGCCAACACCATTGAGCCTCTAGTCATCTTACAGCCTCCACTCAAGAAAGAAACATGCACGCCAACATCATTCAACTTACTAATAGAAAGTAGGTTACAAGCCAAACCCGGTATGTACAGTACGCCATCAATTCATTTGATTCTTCTGTTGGGGAATTGGATTTTGACTCTTCCACTACCAACAATTTCAAGAAATGAGTCACTTTCCAGGTACACCTTTCCACCAACATACTTTTCATACTTAGTGAACCAATCTTTGTGAGATGTCATGTGAAAAGATGCACCTGAGTCAATCAACCAGACATCATTTGATGCCTGAGTCACCAAGGATGCAATGAAGGCATCTGCATCACTTTAAGAAGAGTCATTGTTCAAAGAGTTGTTCTTCTTCTTTTTCTTCTCCTTACAATCCTTTCGGATATGACCAGTCTTCCCACAATTCCAACATTTCACCTTGGACTTCTTACCAGGAGACTTTGATCTCCCTTCAGGTTTGGATTTAGACTTCTTGTCTTTCTTCTTGCCTCTTTCCTTTGATCTACCCCAAACAACAAGAGCCTCCTTGGCCATCTCAGAAGACTTCCTCTGCATTTCTTCTGATAGTAGTGAAGCAACTATGTCTTCCATCTTAAAGGTGGTTTTTGTACTTCCAATAGCCATTACTAGATGATCCCAAGTGTCGGGTAAGGAGCAAGCATATAGCAATCCTCCTCCTCTATTTTCACACCCATAGACACCAACTGTTCAAAACTCATATTAAATGAATTTAGATGGTCTACTACAAATGCACCTTCTTCCATCTTCAAGGAGTACAACTTCCTCAGGAATAACTTATTCACTCGAGACTTTCCCTAATAAATGTCACCAAGTTTCTTTCATAACGAAGATGCAGTCTTCTCCTCATGGACGTTCAGGAGAAGAGAATCAGCCAGACAAAGTATTATCAACCCTCTAGCTTTTCTATCTGCGAGGTCCCAATATTCTTGCTTCATACCTTGTGGCATAGTTCTAGATAAAGCAATCCAAAGGTCTCTATCTACCAACAAGTCTTCCATTTTGAGTTTCCACAACTCAAAATTTCTTCCATTAAACTTTTCAATTTCTACTCTACTTGATGTGCTTGCCATCTCTATGCGTAACCAAGACAATCAGTTTTCTCTGCAAGACTCCCATTGAATAGAAATAACACAAAAAACCAACCCTACTCACAAGGATAACACAACTGGCCAGGCTCTGATACAACTTTTAAGGAAAGAAGAGGTGCAAAAATGCCTTCCTAATGCAAAATCCTTAGGAGAGAAGTGCAGAAAAAACATTCATTTAACAAGTTATAGTAATTGAGATGCACATTCACAAAACAAAAGGATAGAAAAATTCATCACACACAGAGATAACACCAAATTTACATGGGAAAACCCTTATGGAAGAAAAAACCACACACCAAGTAAAGTCACTTTATATTACAGTAAATAGATTACATACAATGTTACAGACTTCACTCTCAGATGTTAACTCACAACAACAATACAATCCCTTGATTGACCTCACACTGAGATTATAGTTTTTCTCACACTGTTACAATGCTTGTAAGAGCATACAATGTTGCACCACCCAACCACCATTAGGTTTTCATTAATTTCACTATCTTCACCGACAAGCTTCCTTCGTCTTGGGTCACACACACTGCCATCCAACATGCATCAAGCCACCCAACAATTAATTAGGTTACAGAGAATATTACCATATTTGCTCTCTATCAACCCCCGAGTGAGATCATGCATTTAATGCAAATATATTGTTATCAGGAAATACAACTTTCGGTCCAATGATTGTTGATTCACAAAAATGATGTAGAATCAACAAATGAATTCATACCACGTGTCGACGGATCACTCATTCATTTCTTTTGACTATCGTACCATTCGAGTCTCTACCTCCATTAGAATGTCGCTAAGACTTTGGGAGATCTCTATGTTGGATTTCAATTGTTTATGTATTAGTTTGTCCTTGATCCCAAAATTGTTTTATGGGGTTCATGACATCACTGGTTCTATTCTTTGGATTCTTATTCTTATGAATGCATGATATGCAGATTCACATGGTTGGTAATATGCAAATGACAAGATAATGATGACATGATATGGAGATCCAGGATTTTACTTTGTTCAATTTTTTTGTTACATGATGATGTTGATAGTGTTTATCATTTTGACAGGATACAGGTTGTTTTTCAGTTTGATCCTTCAATTGATGCTCACATTTTTTAGATTGGTTTACATATGTGGTTGCTTTACTTATGATATCTTTGACATGCACACATTGAGGGTATATATTTTAAGGTATTGATATGTTGATCATCAATGTCAAAATGTGAAGGCAGTGATATCCACGACAGTGATTCTAAACATGTTGTTTGGTATATGGAATATTGGATGGTTATTCATATTCATGATTGACAAGATCAACATTCATATTTTTTTTATAGATTAGTAAATACATGCTTGGCATATTCATTTGTTACTGATTTTGTGAGCACAAGGTATTTTGTTGTTAACAATAAAAATGGGAATAAAATCCCATCGGTGGTATTATTACTATGATCTAAAACCTAAAAGTCATTTCATTTCAAAGGTCATTTCATTTGCAAGTTATCGGGAAACATTGTTATTGACTTACATTGCTTTAAATATCAAGGTCATCGACATGTTATGAATCTTGGTTAACATGGCATATGGAATATATTGGGGTTAAATGACAAAAGAAATTGACTTTGTTTAAAATCAAATGGTGGTGATAGTATCATTTTTGTTTGACACTGAGGTTTCGATAGCAACTTGTGACTGGGTATATCACATTGAAAAGTGACAACGACAACCATCATCAACAATGTATGCATATGTGGCATTGACAACTCATTATTCAATATTATGATGTTAGTATTTTTGGGTAAAGTCTTTAGTAGCGGATTCTAAGAAATTATAATGTTTTGTTTGATAAGACTGGATCTCAATGATCATTTTAATTTTTGCAAAGACTTTGAAATACTTGAAGCTTGGTTAGGGAAAAAGGTTTTATGGAACCCTAGCCACCATGGTACTCTGTGGTCTACAAATTTTTTGATCTTTTCTCAGCCGACATACTATGGTTTTGTAAATTAGCTCACTATATGATCTTGGCTGGCATATGGAGTAACTATGTCGATGGAGAAATCAAACACTCTCTTGGGAGGCAATCTAGGTAATTCATCTAGAAATACATCCACAAATTTTCGTAGGATAGGATATTTCTCCATATCTGTTTTCCTTATTCCACCACCTCACCTTCTTCGACATATTGTGAGTCTTGAGGTCTATAAAATACTATATCATCTTGAGAAATGAACTCTTTGCATTCCTCAAGTTTCTCCATTTTTACCCCGAAGAGTTGACAACCTTTCTTCTTGACTCTATGCATTTGTATGACAAAAAATTGTCGCAGATTAACTTCCCTAGGCATTCCTTGCAATGACACCTAGTTTCCTAGATCATCTAAGAATTCTACTATTTTTGCATGACAATCTACTTTGGCCCTATGTTTCCATAGCCAATTTATCCCTAATATGACATCATATAAACCTAAAGGAGCTACGTACAAATTCACTTCCGTAGAGAAATTCATAAGTTCAACCCTTGCTTCAAATAGACACTAATCCACCTTAGCTCTTGTCTTGGTTTGCATATTCAACAATCCAAGAATTTTCCATGTAGCCAACTCTTCTAGACATTCTACTAGTTATACTAGGTGATTTTTTTTTTTTTGTAGCACCAGTATCTATTAAAATTGAGGTGGGAGTACAGACAAAGTACCTGAAACTTCTATTGGAGTAATCTGATACTTCGCTTGCCAGTTATCTAATGCAACATGAATCCTTTACTGGAATGTAGCTCATTATGGAGGAAGAGGGTTCCCATGTGGTTGTGACCTTGATTATTTATTGTGGCATTGGTTTGAAAAGTGATTTCCACCACATGTAAAACATCCTTTCACTAGTCCCTTCCTTTTTGCAGGCCTTTCAGAATTACCTTCATTTCCACTAGCATTGTTGTTGAAGTTGTTTCCCGTACGATCCCTTCTTGGTTCATTCCAATTATTTTGGGGTCCCTTGTCCCTTTTCCTTTGAAAACCTTTCCCTTCACTAGGCTTCTTTGAAGCTTGATTGGCTTGTGGCCAATTGAACTTCTTTCAATTCTTTTCACAATAGTTTGAGATAGATTTAAGCCTTTTCTCCTACTTAATGTCTTTCTCATATACTAGGTCCATGGTAGCAGGACCGTGTATATCTACCTCTCCACCTCTTTGATTATTGAGACCCATGATGAACTTCCTTATGTGAAATTTCTTGTCCTTTTGATACATGGGTACATACCTCGGGAGACGAATGAACTTCTCCCAATATTTGTTCTCCAAGGAATCCCCTTGCTTCAGGTTCTAGAAGTTAGTGAGCTTTTGATCATAAAAGAGTTGAGGTAACTCCCACTTCTAAAATATATCCACAAATTCACTCCATGTAAGCCTTAAGGAATTGAGCCCAAGGTCCATCATTTTATTCATCCACCAATTGGATGCTTCACTAGCCAACTAAAAAGCTCACCAAACGGCTTTAGTGACCTTAGAGTAATTTCTGATTTCAAAATACTTTTCCATCTCCGTGAGCCATGCCTCGGAAATATCCCCACTAGTACTACCTTCAAATTTTTGAGGTGTGATCTTTCTCATATCATGAGATAGCTCACTTGCTAGTCATTTTCTTTTGGTTCCCTCTGACCTAGATTGTGACTTATCATCCTCATGCTCACTAGATTGAGTATGATTATGGGAATTTTCCCCTTCTTCATTGTTGGGAACTTCTTCTTCATTATTAGGAACTTCTTGTTCCTCCCTTTCTTTTCCTCTTACCTCCTACACAAGGTTTCCTATTATTTCTCTTGTCTCATCCATCATAGCCAAAATGTGATCCAATTTAGCTTCGACATTCTTAGTACCTTGGCCTACTTCTTGACTTCCCCCAAAGTTAGTTTTTGTTCTAACTATTTTTCTCAAGAAAAATTATACCTATAGGTTTCATTTTAATTAGATCTAATAAAGCTTACTTATCATTAAAAACATTCCAAAATAATAAACATCCACATAAGAAATTTCATAAAAGAACTCATACACAAGTTTTTCCAAAATATGTTTTTCATTAAGATCAAAAAGGATTTCAATATACTTGTGTTTACATGGAATGACTATTCAAATAATCTAAGGGAGAGTATCCCTTGAATTCACATTCCGATACATAACTATGTGGGTATACCCCTCATATTTTTGTTCACATACATCATCAAAAGGGAAATAACCCTCAGACCTATCCTCAGATACATAGTTTCGGGTAACATATACCTTTGATTCGCCACTTGAGATTATTACAATAACTTCCACCATAGGAAGAACACAAGGGTCCCTAAATATCATGGGAGGACTAACATTACATTCTAAGGGCATATCTTTGGAAAGTAGTAGAGTCTGACTTGGTTAGAGAGACAAGAGGTACAAAGTTGACAACCTCTCGCATCCTTTTTCTCTTGATTTATTCATGATAGGGAATGACTAAAAATCTCAGTGTCACTCAGTCAAATGGCATTGTCATAATTGGTCCCCTCTATGGTTTGAACAATGGCTTCCCTTTCCTTCTTGGCCCTTAAGTAGTGCTCATTACCGATTACTGACTTCCTTGCAGTCATCTTGAGATGCACCATCCTAGCACAAGAATTTCCAAACAGTAGACTCATACAATGTTGGATGGAAACATAGTGAGCACATAGGTTCTAGAGCTGAACCTGGTAGCTCTGATACCATGTGTGACATGACCATTGTTCTACCTAATAATTTTTACTATGTTTTACCCATAAGTGAACAGTTTATGCTACTAACATTACGAGCAATAAAAAATTTATTTTCTTTTGAATAACAAATACACATTTGAAACAAAACCATTTAAAACTTTCCCATTGCATAACAAAGAATCATTTCATTAGTACAAGTAATGGTTTCACATTACATAATTTCAAGATGACATTTCACATTTACATTTTTCCATAGAGATGGATACATGATTACATACATAGCTTCAACGAGCTTACTGAAATAGAGATACAAATGGTCTAGGTATCCTTCTTCAAATCTTGGCCACCAATTGCATGAGGAGAAGCATCACTCAAGCACTTTTCTGCCAACCACAGACTTACTATAGTCCCCCACACATCTACCAAACTGGTAAGATGGCCCTACCCTTCGAAGAAGAGATTGGTTTGGTAACCTCATAATCCTAGCCTTCCCGTGGCATGGTGTTGTGTCCTACATATCTAGAGCTACCATAGAGTGGCTACAACCTACATGTATGACAATCCATGTCTAGTATGTAAAACTGATATTGTAAACAGTGCCTACTTACACTACTTTGGCCAAAGTAGTCATCACCCAAAATTTAGAGTGGAGATTACATGCTCACCCACCTTTCTAGCTCAATTTTTTTTGACCATTCATGCTCTTAACATACAACCCAAAAAGAAGAAAGTGATGACATGACAACTAGACTAACTAGGTTACACCCTTTCCCATGTATTATTCTAACCCTAGGAATAACCAAGCTATTCACTTATTCCAATTAACATTTCCATCTAAAGTACTTCAAGACATCAATACATACCGCATTTCACATTTCATGCTATGTATGTATAGAATTCACAAACTATATAAAGTATATATAGAAAGACAATCATATAAATTGTAATATAGGATATACATAAGTATTAACCAAATAGCAAGGTTTCACCAAACAAGAAACAACCATGAGTATGCAAGCTTATCCAAGGCATCATAACACATATTTAAATCAATCCTTTCCAAACAAGAAAACCATAAATAAATAACCTTTCAAACATAAATAACTAAGGAATATAAATTAGTATGCCTGTATAAAAGCTCCAACTGATATTACTTCCTCCCTAGCACAATTCCATGAGCCTGTTTTCTACTTCCTCTAAGTTCAACCTAAATTCCACTTCTAGCCTCTTACCAATTCTCTCAACAATTACAAATGAAAAATAACAAAGCAGCTCACTAACTCTCAAGCTCTCTAATTCACATGCACAAAAAATACATCAGAATAACAATGGAGTAATTAGAATGAAAAGTGTCACAAATGGTAGAGAGAGCACCTCTATATATACTAAAACTTGAGCATCCAAAGGCTACAAACAAGATAACAATTTTGTCACCTTCTTATTCTAATGTAATGATTCAACTAATTAAACTCTCCAATTGCAACACATGACAATCCTCATATTTCCAATCTGATAGAATGGATGAGTCGACTTCATTCTTGAGACAACAAGAATCTTTCGCTGAGTCAAGGGACAACGACGCCTCTCTACAGGTTTCCTATTTGATTTGCAATTTGACTACCCTCTCATATTTCTACCATCTATGTATTGATTGAGTTTTGCGCTTATAACATGGCTTTACTAGGAAATGGTGCAGGTTTAGAATTCTTATTATTTCCAAATTCTACATTTTTTGGCGCCACATATTCATACTTTTTGTGCCCTTTAATTATGCACAACCAAGACTTAGTAAACAATGTAAAACCTGCTTTTGACTTACTTTGAGATTTGTTTCATGCACAACACTCTAGCTTTATCCTTAATTGATTATAAGGAAACACTTTATTACCACACTTAACTTATTTCATAGCATTTTTAATATATCAACAATTGCATTATATTTAAACTTTAGCTACAACAATATACATGGTAGTGCTATAATGTGTGTGAATGATGATATGCACCTAGCTAAACATAGACAAACACAAGAGCATTAGTCCTTCAAATAAGCACAAATATCATTCCCTATGAAATTATTAAGCATGCAAAGAAGATGAAAACAAAACTCAAAACATGATGTAAACATGAAATCAAGCATGAAATCTTAATCTAAGCTACCCAAACCTCATCCTATAGGGGGATTGGTGTCACTTTGATGTGGAAAGTGGCCCTTTCCCAATCCCAAGTTGATAAGCTCCAAGATTGTTGATGCAATGTGATGAAATCCTTCCAAAGTGGTGATGAATTCAAGCTAAAATGATGAAGATGCAAGTAGATGTGAGATGAAAATGGATGTGATAAATGCCAATTTCCCTCATAGATAGTGATAGCAATTGGATGATTGGTGGATGAAATGATCATAATGACCTTGCATGAGATGATGGATCTATTCTTCATAGAGAAGCCCTCTATTTATAGGACTCAAGGGTTGGAAGAAGAGGTGAAATTGGGCAATGTGGGACTAAATGGAGATTCAATAGCCAAGTGAAAAGTGTCACAAGGCTAAGAGAAGCAATAGGGATATGTGCTCACATATGTGTGAGCACATTTTGGGAAGAGGGATGCATAAGAGGAGTTAAGGCTTAGGTAGCTTGTGTAAGAGGGGTGTAAGAGAGAATTGAATGAAAATGATTGAGATGTAAGAGGGACAAGATGGCATGTAATAGGCCATTAAGGCAAAGGTGGCTCTTGTAAGAGCATTAAAGACCTTTGTAAGAGGCTATTTAAAGCCTTTGGAGGGAAACTCAAGTTGAGGGAATATTCCAAAGAATATGCCTTTGAGAGGAAAATAGGCTATTTAGTTAATTAGAAGAAATTATTGTCATGTGCAACTTGGTTAGTTGACCATGGGTTTACTCAACCAAGGTGGAGTGAAAAGCTAGAGAAATGAGTAATGAAGATTAGGATGCTAATTAAAGTTAATTAATTCAAAATTAATCAACTTGAGTGGATTAGGGGATTGTGACATTTGTTTTAAATAATTAGATTTATTTAATCAAATGAGAGGACATTGAGACTTTAATTAAATAAATTGATTTATTTAATTAAATGTGATGAACATTAGTCATAAGAGGGTGAATTAATATGATAAAGTTAATTATTTGATTAATAGTAGAAGCTGATGAATTTAATTAAATAATAAAGATTATTTAATTAATTGGTTAGTGCAGAAGTGATTTAGGAGGAAATGATGTTAGTTAATCAAAATCAAATGTGTAATACCGATCAAGACTTTTTAAGTGTCTAAAATGCGCTATGCTTTATTTAAAGCGCCTTAAATATATCAAACATTAGTGCTATAATAATGCGCTTTGCATATTTCCAAATACTTCAAATAATAGATATATGTGTGTGTGTATTATATCTTTAATATATATCCTCAAGATTACCAAATGCATTACTTGCCAGTTAAATAAATATATAAAAATATATCAAACTAGTAATTATATACATACTCAAATATATATGTATATACGTAATTATATACATATATATACACATATATATATTACGTATATGTATAACATTATTGTATTATCCTTATATAAACACATTTACATTCTCATTTTCTTTGATTGACGTATATACATAAAGCGTATATATATGTCATATTCATCCAATCGATATTCCCATGCAAATGGGTAATCCATCCATGAGCATGCATAGATATGTCTACCTATGTATACTCATGCACGCATTTACTCATATGTATGAGTTTATCGTACACGCATAAATATATTCATATATATACATTTTATGTATATACTTCATCAACATAAATATGAACACACAAGGAAGGAATTTCACTCAACATAAATATGTAATCACATTCCCCAGTCAAAACATTCATAGAACAAGATCATAAACCAATATAAAAATTCACAACCAAAACTGAAGATTATTTACCATTTCCCCAAACTAACTTGACTCAACTTAGACCAAGTAGGATGTGAGTACATGTGTATGCCCAGTTAGGCTCATTAAGGGTTACCAGACCAAGTTCTTCTCCTAAGTGATACTTCCCCTCTCTTCTAGAGGTTTGAATCTATTCCTGCATCTAGCTTAGTACATTACAAC
This sequence comes from Sequoia sempervirens, assembly GCA_007258455.2. Taxonomy (NCBI): domain Eukaryota; kingdom Viridiplantae; phylum Streptophyta; class Pinopsida; order Cupressales; family Cupressaceae; genus Sequoia; species Sequoia sempervirens. Next base: position 256,164,411 of record VDFB02353493.1, read on the forward strand.
AATAGTTATCTGATAAAAATACATTCATATCCATCATATATTTCATCTTCAGAATCATTATAAAACATCAAATTGAATCAAACATTCATTCAAAATTTAACATAATATAGATAAGACTTACATAATATAAATAAGATGATCTTGTTAGGGACCAATTTTGGATATGTCGGTGTCAACATTTTAACATTCAAAATTTAAATTGCAAATGTCGACTAATAGGATTTAATTTGCAGGAAATTGAATATTATGCCTATAAATACCTAGTTATTGCATCATTGAAATCTAACAAGCACTAAGTAGAATTTATGAGAAATTACTATTATCAAGAGCACTATCAAGCAAGTCAAGAGTAGTATTTCAAAGACCTATTGCAACAATCCAAGATCCAACATCATGTCAAATTCTATGTGAGTTTATGTGTGTTCATGTTATCATTGTTTTGTGAAGGCTAACACTAAATTGTAGGTCTCCAAATCATTCAAGCATTCAAGAAAGCAAGATCCAATACCTTGAAGTGATGTGCATGACTTTAGTTCTTCAAGGAAGCCATTGAAGGGTGGTGAGTTGTAGCACTTTGTGATCTCATCATTCCTTCCTATCCATTATCATTTTATCATTGACATTGTTATTATGGAAGTGGAAACACTAACACGGGGTTTGACTAAGGTAAACCCCTAAATGACCCAACATCTCTTCTCTTTGTGAATGTGCATATCTTAGGTTTGAAGAGGATTGAAAGAAGCTTGAAGATAAATTTTTCATTGTTACAATTAAAGCCCTACATCTTGTCAACTCACAAAAACTCATTTACAGAATTATCCAACAGTGTTCTAACAACTCTACAACCGGGAATTAGAAGCTTAGATCTATCATTAGAGGACCTCAAAAATAGAGTAGAAGTAGCATACAAAGACCCATACACCCTAGGGTGACTTTGTCCCTCTATAGTGATTAGAACCAACTTTTCAGGATAGGTACATAGTCTTCTGTGCACTTCCCAAATCGACCTGCAAGTTACTGTTTTAGTCTGTTAATTATTGGATTATTGCATTTTACATATTAGGTCATATAGTATAATTAGGTTAACCATAGCAAATCAATTCCAAATCATCCCAAGACTCAATAGGATGGAGATTCAAGTCTAATTGGCTCACCTTGATGGTTGAAAGTAAATCTACTCACCTTGATGATCTCCATCTTAATGAAACATAAGAACATAACTCACAACCACCACAAAAAAAATCAATCTTAGGTTTACACATTAGACCTAGGGTTGAAATTTTCTTTGTTTCACAAATATAGGAAATGAATCACTAAAAGAAACTTGTGTAGAGGAGTAGTCTCAAGATGTAAATTTTGGCGAGAAGTTCAAATAGCTTCTTAAAGTGAAGAGGGATTTTATTTCAAAGAGGATTTTCTCTACTAGTTAGAAAATCTATATGTGTGAAGGGAATAAAGGATTCTACTCATGAAGGAGGCATATGCCTCTAAAGTGGTAGGTGATTTTGGTGTTAAAAAAATTGTGGCTTATTTGTAAAGGTGTGTGTTTTGATCTAAAATGTAACAATAATCATCAAGAATTACTAAAGGTTGCAAGTTATGTTGTAATAGAAAATGTAAGACAAGATATGAGGGAATGCATTTGATTCTTATTATTCCAACAAGACCATGGGAAATCATATCTATGGATTTTTTAGGAGATTTAATAACGAGTAGGAATATACTTGTCAAAATATACTTGTCAATTTATTTACCACAGTGGATAGATTCAGTAAGATGTGTAGACTAACTCTATGTAAGAAGATTATTATAGGGAAATAAGTAATTAACTTTTTTTTTTCTTAGTTTATAGTTATACTTTGCTCTTCCTAAGTTCATGATTTTAGATTGAGAAAGGTGTTTTGTTAAATTCTTGTCCACTTTGGGGAATTTGATGGATACAAGGCTCGACAAGAGTATGAATTTCTATCCACAAACAAATGGGAAAACCATAACTAGTTAACATAACTTTTCTCAAACTCATATTGGGAATTACAATATGTGTCACAATACTTGGGATTAATATTTTCCTTATATTCAAAACTCTTCAATTGGAGGATCCACTCTTCTACAAAGTAGTCACCTTTTGAAGCATGCTTGGGGTATTTTACCTCAAGTCCACTTGATATTTTTCTTATAAAAAAATAAAGGACAAGATTTGGAGGCAGTCAAGGCATCAAAATTTGTTGATATGATTACACAAATCTAGCTCAAAAGTGAATAAATAATTAGAGAATAACGTAACACATTTGCAAAGATAAGGGCAAATAACATATGAGGGAACATAAGCTCAATGTATGAGATAGTATGGGGTTGTCCCTAGGAAAGGAAAGGTTGCAAGGATAAGCTAATGAAATAACACCTCTTAGATATGGTTCATTTGCCATCTTTATGCTATTGGTGAGAATTATTTTGGACTTGATCTATTCCCTTTATGAAGATGCATTTCATAGTGAATTGTGAATACTTGCATGTTTATGAACTTTCCATGTTGGATGGGGAAGAAGTAGAATAAGTTATACATTCTTTAGAGGATTTGGGTGTTGATAATCAAACAATACTTTTAGAGGATGTAGTGCTATAACAAAATACAAGGGATACTTATAATATAGTTCAAGAGTCTTGGAAAGTGAGTCTCAAAAATGAAAAAGGTGAAACAAGAAAAGCAATACTCCAAGGAGAATTGAGGAAAACACTTTCTTCACTTGATATTTAATTAAAATTTTGTGGGGCTAAAACCCTCTCTAGGAAGGTAGGTATGATTCATAAGGATTTGGAAAGGATTGTGAATAATTAGTAGGAAAAATATAAGGATATCAATAGTTGAAAACCCATGGTTTTGTCCACAACATAAAAATATTGCCTTACAATATGAGGCAATTATAAATTTTTCATGACAAATTGTGGAAGTGAAATCACCATGATGAATCAAAACCACTAGAATAATTTTGATATCATCACAAAAAATGAAATTGTCACTTAGTGATAAATGATAGTTTATTTAAGATTATCAAACTAATAATATGAAATGAAGTCAACTCTTCCAATTCTAATTCCATTGAGGGATCCTTCTAGTGTACAAGAGGGATGCTAAAAAAACTATATAAAGGAATAAATAGCATGGTTTCGAACATTGAAAGCTTGTGTACGAGTTGTAGTGATTAAAATATATATTACGTATATGTATAACATATATATTACGTATTTGTATAACATTATTGTATTATTATAAACACATTTACATTCTCATTTTCACCGATTGACATATATACATAAAGTGTATATATATATATGTCATATTCATCCAATCGATATTCCCATGCAAATGGGTAATCCATCCATGAGCATGCGTAGATATGTCTACCTATGTATACTCATGCACGTATTTACTCATATGTATGAGTTTATCGTACACACATAAATATATTCATATATATACATTTTATGTATATACTTCATCAACATAAATATGAACACACAAGGAAGGAATTTCACTCAACATAAATATGTAATCACATTCCCCAGTCAAAACATTCATAGAACAAGATCATAAACCAATATAAAAATTCACAACCAAAACTGAAGATCATTTACCATTTCCCCAAACTAACTTGACTCAACTTAGACCAACTAGGATGTGAGTACATGTGTATGCCCAGTTAGGCTCATTAAGGGTTACCGGACCAAGTTATTCTCCTAAGTGATACATCCCCTCTCTTCCAGAGGTTTGAATCTATTCCTGCATCTAGCTTAGTACATTACAACAATAGTTATCTGATAAAAATACATTCATATCCATCATATATTTCATCTTCAGAATCATTATAAAACATCAAATTGAATCAAACATTCATTCATCATATTTCTATCAAGATTCATATACAAAAAACAATTAAAGCATTTTAACCAAACAAGGTAATAGTAAGTAGGTAATAACGCACAAGGTGTAACATTTAATTTACTACCTACAACCCTTGAGAAAACAACCATTATGTCTTTCACAAGTTCACACCCTAGATTCATATAGGTTTAAACTAAACCCAAAAATTTGAGTATCTATTGTTAATAATACAAAGTTAAAAATTCCTTCTTTAAATTAACCTCATTTTTTTCCAAACATAAGGAGTCATTCTTTGAAGTACTTCATCAATTGGTTTACCTATTGTGATGGTACAAAAAATGATACTTCTTGAATAGTACACATACACTAATTACATGACCTTGAATAAGATCACCATGAAGAATATATGTCATCTTCCAAAGAGATGATTTTTTAGATCAAGTTTAGCATGCAAAATACTTCACCAAGTTCACATGAAGGATGATACTTAGAAGACCACTTAAAAAAATAAAGGCTTTAATGAATAGTTAGTTATTACACTTAGATTGTGTATTACATGAACAACTTTTATGAAGCTAATGAATGATGTGTGAAGGGATTTCATAGATTCATGTGTAATTATATATCTAGGTGTCTCCATTATTTTTAATGCAAGATGAGAAGATCATCTTATCTATATTATGTAGGTCTTAAAAAAATAACTTAGATATTAACTATGAAAAAATGTGAGTTTGGAAAAAAGTCCTTTGTATGCTTAGGACATGTGGTTGGATGGGTAGAGTTGAGAATAGATCCATCTAATGTGAAATCTATCATAAACCAACCTACACAAAAACTTAGATTTTTGAAGGTGTTGCCCAATATATGAGGAAACTTATTCTATCCTTCTCTTTTATAGCCTCATATCTACACCAAGATATAGCTATAGGGAGGATTTTTTATTTGGTATAAATAACATGATGATAAATATTAAAATATAAGATCACTCATCCTCTTGTGTTTGTTCTTCCTAACTTGCAACAACCTTTTCAGGTTATAATAAATGCAAGTGAATATAATATCGAGAATTGTCTTATTATGAGCTAATCCCATTTGTTATCATTCATACTTTTTGCTTCAATTGTTATATAATATGTTTGGTATATAATAGAGAATCAAGTGCACTGTCAAAATTTGTCTTGACAATTTCACACTAGTTTTTGCTCCCTCTAAATTATTAAGCCTAATTGGGTCCCTAATTTCCTAAATTATGCATTCTATAGCCCATTTGTACCACTTTCTAAGAAATTGCAAGCATTAAACAAATGCATCTAACTAATATTTTTCCCTCGACACTTAATGTCATGGAAAATAGGGCCAGGACCCATTCTCCGTAGGGCGTATGGGTCCCCCTATTTTGTTAGGGACCAATTTGGGATATGTCGGTGTCAACATTTTAACATTCAAAATTTAAATTGCAAATGTCGGCTAATAGGATTTAATTTGCAGGAAATTGAATTTTTATGCCTATAAATACCTAGTTATTGCATCATTGAAATCTAACAAGCACCAAGGAGAATTTATGAGAAATTACTATTATCAAGAGCACTATCAAGCAAGTCAAGAGTAGTATTTCAAAGACCTATTGCAACAATCCAAGATCCAACATCATGTCAAATTCTATGTGAGTTTATGTGTGTTCATGTTATCATTGTTTTGTGAAGGCTAACACTAAATTGTAGGTCTCCAAATCATTCAAGCATTCAAGAAAGCAAGATCCTATACCTTGAAGTGATGTGCATGACTTTAGTTCTTCAAGGAAGCCATTGAAGGGTGGTGATTTGTAGCACTTTGTGATCTCATCATTCCTTCCTATCCATTATCATTTTATCATTGACATTGTTATTATGGAAGTGGAAACACTAACACGGGGTTTGACTAAGGTAAACCCCTAAATGACCCAACATCTCTTTTCTTTGTGAATGTGCATATCTTAGGTTCGAAGAGGATTGAAATAAGCTTGAAGATAAATTGTTCATTGTTACAATTAAAGCCCTACATCTTGTCAACTCACAAAAACTCATTTACAGAATTATCCAACAATATTCTAACAACTCTACAACCGGGAATTAGAAGCTCAATTATTAGAGGACCTCAAAAATAGAGTAGAAGTAGCATACTAAGACCCATACACCCTAGGGTGACTTTGTCCCTCTACAGTGATTAGAACCAACTTTTTAGGATACGTACACTGTCCTCTGTACACTTCCCAAATCTACCTGCAAGTTACTGTTTTAGTCTTTTAATTATTGGATTATTGCATTTTACATATTAGGTCATATAGTATAATTAGGTTAACCATAGCAAATCAATTCCAAATCATCCCAAGACTCAATAGGATGGAGATTCAAGTCTAATTGGCTCACCTTCATGGTTGAAAGTAAATCTACTCACCTTGATGATCTCCATCTTAATGAAACATAAGAAAATAACTCACAACCACCACGAAAAAAATCAATCTGAGGTTTACACATTAGACCTAGGGTTGAAATTTTCTTTGTTTCACAAATATAGGAAATGAATCACTAAAAGAAACTTGTGTAGAGGAGTAGTCTCAAGATGTAAATTTTGGGGAGAAGTTCAAATAGCTTCTTAAAGTGAAGAGGGATTTTATTTCAAAGAGAATTTTCTCTACTAGTTATAAAATCTATATGTGTGAAGGGAATAAAGGATTCTACTCATGAAGGAGGCATATGCCTCTAAAGTGGTAAGTTATTTTAGTGTTAGAAAAATTGTGGCTTATTTGTAAAGGTGTGTGCTTTGATCTAAATTGTAACAATAATCATCAAGAATTACTAAAGGTTGCAAGTTATGTTTTAATTGAAAATGTAAGACAAGATATGAGGGAATGCATTTGATTCTTATTATTCCAACAAGACCATGGGAAATCATATCTTTGGATTTTTTAGGAGATTTAATAACGAGTAGGAATATACCTGTCAATTTATTTACCATAGTGGATAGATTCAAAAAGATGTGTAGACTAACTCTATGTAAGAAGATTATTATAGGGAAATAAGTAATTAATTTTTTTTTTCTTAATTTATAGTTATACTTTGCTCTTCCTAAGTTCATGATTTTAGATTGAGACACAAGGTGTTTTGTTAAATTCTTGTCCACTTTGGGGAATTTGATGGATACAAGGCTCGACAAGAGTATGAATTTCTATCCACAAACAAATGTGAAAACCATAACTAGTTAACATAACTTTTCTCAAATTCATATTGGGAATTACAATATGTGTCACAAGACTTGGGATTAATATTTTCCTTATATTCAAAACTCTTCAATTGGAGGATCCACTCTTCTACAAAGAAGTCACCTTTTGAAGCATGCTTGGGGTATTTTACCTCAAGTCCACTTGATATTTTTCTTATAAAAAAATAAAGGACAAGATTTGGAGGCAGTCAAGGCATCAAAATTTGTTGATATGATTACACAAATCTAGCTCAAAAGTGAATAAATAATTAGAGAATAACATAACACATTTGCAAAGATAAGGACAAATAACATATGAGGGAACATAAGCTCAATGTATGAGATAGTATGGGGTTGTCCCTAGGAAAGGAAAGGTTGCAAGGATAAGCTAATGAAATAACACCTCTTAGATATGGTTCATTGGCCATCTTATATGCTATTGGTGAGAATTATTTTGGACTTGATCTATTCCCTTTATGAAGATGCATTTCATAGTGAATTGTGAATACTTGCATGTTTATGAACTTTCCATGTTGGATGGGGAAGAAGTAGAATAAGTTATACATTCTTTAGAGGATTTGGGTGTTGATAATCAAACAATACTTTTAGAGGATGTAGTGCTATAACAAAAAGACACGGGAGACTTATAATATAGTTCAAGAGTCTTGGAAAGTGAGTCTCAAAAATGAAAAAGGTGAAACAAGAAAAGCAATACTCCAAGGAGAATTGAGGAGAACTCTTTCTTCACTTGATATTTAATTAAAATTTTGTGGGGCTAAAACCCTCTCTAGGAAGGTAGGTATGATTCATAAGGATTTGGAAAGGATTGTGAATAATTAGTAGGAAAAATATAAGGATATCAATAGTTGAAAACCCATGGTTTTGTCCACAACATAAAAATATTGCCTTACAATATGAGGCAATTATAAAATATTCATGACAAATTGTGGAAGTGAAATCACCATGATGAATCAAAACCACTAGAATAATTTTTGAAATCATCACAAAAAATGAAATTGTCACTTAGTGATAAATGATAGTTTATTTAAGATTATCAAATTAATAATATGAAACAAAGTCAACTCTTCCAATTCTAATTCCATTGAGGGATCCTTCTAGTGTACAAGAGGGATGCTAAAAAAACTATATAAAGGAACAAATAGCATGGTTTTGATCATTGGAAGCTTGTGTACGAGTTGTAGTGATTAAAATAAGAAAATTGAATTGATTGCAATCATTCTTGAACATGACAATAAGCACATGAGCAATCCTCAATCATATCTATCTTTTGTACTTATTCTTGATGATCAATAACATTAAAATAGATATATATTTATCGTTAACAAATTAATTTTTTCTTTTAAAACATTTTTATAATAAATTTTAAACTATTATAATATTTTTTTCCCTATTTCTAACACTTTAATTTATTTTCCAAATATAAACAACATTTCATAACTCTAAATACTATCACTTGTTTATACAAATAAAAAAAATATTCTTGTGTCTCTATGTGGATTAGAAATTTAATAATTGATGAACTTCGTAGTACATAACAACCACCGTTTATTTCAATAAATATTTATACATCATTTATATATATTTTACAACAAATTAAAAGATACGAGGTCGTAAAAATGTCCCAAATATTTCCCGACCAAAGCACATAAAAGGCCTTTAATTAAAACCGACCACAAGTATGAGTATACAAATGTTGAGAGTGATCGTCTGTACTAAAAAGAAGTGTCTGTATTTAAGAAAAAGTAAAAAGATATGGAAAGCACAAAATCCTCCTTCAGAGTGTGGAAGAGAGAGAGAAGATGTATGTATACCTTGATAGAAAAGTTAGTTAGAGGGAATGTTGGTGTTGGTTGAAAAAGAGGATGTGGGGAAGAGGTAAAGCAGATCACGCTTTTGGTATCGGAATTCTCATCATTTTTGTCTTCGTCGCACTCTTCTATCATTCCTTTTATGTCTATATATACCTACGTCTTTTTCATGACTCCATGCATTCTTTAGCGACCCCAACAACAATCATCGCAGATCTCTTCCTCATTACTTATGCCAGATCTCATCTATTTTACTTAATTTAGCCCACCTTTTTTCTTTCCTATATCCTCTATGCACAACACCCCTCTCAATGTTTTGTTTAATATTTGATAAAGAATTTAGGCGCAGTTAATTATAATGAGTTGGCTTGGGTAGTGTGTTTTTGTTTAATAGAGTTGACTTGGGTAGTGGGTTTGCTCCCCATTGATATTGGGTTCGACTCCGCTACCAAGTTTAAGAGGTGGGACTTCTTGCAGGTGGGGAATCACCTGCAGGGGACTAGTCTCACCCTAGCTCGCCTCAGGTACCCAAGATAAGGGATGCTGGGCTGTTGGGACGAGGACACCCCTGTAGTATCAAATTTATTATTATTTTTTTATAATATAAAATTTTGGTGATTTTTTCTTTTTTTTAAAGCATTAATTTTATTGTTCATCTTTTTAAATCACCAGATATTTGTAGAAAATTCATGTTCTTGTAAAAAAAAAAGGTGTTTAGGGTGGTAGTGATTGACTAGTTTAAGGTGTAGTGCTCACCTCTATAATTCCTTAATATTTTATTTATAATTTAATTGTTTAGATTCTATTTCTCAAAACAAATGTCCCTGAGAGCTTTAATGCCTATGGGGCCCAAATGCAATCTCAAGTCTTTTGGGCATTATAGCTCCACGGGTACATATTGACCCACAAAATTTAATCCCAACCATTAGAGTAGAAATCTTTAATGACCCAAATACAATTTTGGTCCCCATGAGTATTAGAGCTCTATGGGTACATTTTGGCCCATACAATTTAATCTCAATCATTAGATTATAAATCTTCAATAACTCAAATACAATTTTGGACTTGATGGGTATTGGAGCTCTGTAGATACATTTTAATGGATGAAATACAATCCAACCATTAGATTATAAATAAAATCAATGGTAGTGATTAAAAATTGGTAATATGGTCTAAAGAAGCCAATAATAATATAAAATAAAATAAATGTTTTGGTAATATGGTAGTGATTAAATTTAAAAGTTTAATAAAATAAATGTTTTGGTGATTTAACCATGACTAAAATAAAATTTTATAAAAATGTGGCAATTCAAGATGTCTTAAACTTGTACTTTTAGTCAAATTTTGAATCCCCAATTTGGACTATTAGCGAATTGTCCAATATTAACCACTAAAAAATTAGAAGTTGATAAAACATGCTATTTATTTTGTAAAAAAATAAAAAAAATTATAAAAAAAATTGCTTGATATTTTAAATTTTTTATATTTAAAATATTAATTTAATAAATAAAAAAATATAAAAATATCAAATAGTTATGGAATATATTTTATAATATTAATATAGATATTGATTTTACATGAAAATATTTTGATATTATTTGGATGTGGGAGTTGAATAAAATTGAGGATCAAGATTGTTCTCCAAAAGTAAGTGCATATAGCAAAAAATCATACCACTTGTACACTAATCATTACATAAAAATAACTAGATCAAAATGAATCTAAAATGAAGAAAAAAATGCAAGACATAATTTTATCATTAAATTTAAATAATAATAATATCGTATTAATTATAAAGTATAACACATCATTGTTGTACACAAAAGAAACTGATAGAATCACATACTAACTACCTAACAATAGAACAATAATTCAAAAATTAATTGTACTATTATAATTACACTCTTATCCACAAATATAAACTTGATACTTATGAATATAACATAAATATAAATTTGTTGTCCACACAAACAATGTTGAATATCCATGCTAATAAAAAACAATGGTAAATTGACTATAAACCAAGGTAATGGTGACACAAGGTGTTAAATTCTTCAACAAAAAAGTCATTGTAAGATAGAAACTAAAAATAAATTCATTTATAAACAAATACTACTTAATTATTATATTATTTGTCAAAAAATTAATATTATTTTAAATATAAATTATGAAATAAAATATATATTTATTAATGATGACATTTAAATTAAATGTTACAAATAATTATATTAAACAAAAAATGATGATTTTTTCATTTTACTTTATTATTCCTTCAAATTATTTTTTATTTAATGACTTGTGATTTCTTTTGCGTTTATTGTTTAAGTTAAAGATGTGATTTTCCTAATAACTTTTAATTTTTTAATAAATTACTAAATATAAGAAATTTATTTATGAAACCATATATTTTTATATAATTGTAACATATAAAATAATTTTATAATAATTATATAATTAAACATATACTGATTATAGACATAGTTTTTTAAATATTAAATATAATAATGAAATATTTAATAAAATTATTATATGAATATCTATTAAAAATAGTAAGTAATATTATTTATAAGGTATTAAATATATAAATAAACTAGTATAGATGTTTTATACATATTTATTTAAAAAATATTTGAGGTGTTTATCTATTGTGAATAATGATTTAAATATAAGCGTCTTGAAATTATTGAACATATTTTAGATAGACGGATTTAAGATATCTATGCTAGTTTTTTAAAGAATGGAGATTACTAGACATGATGTATCCGAGCGTTGGAACTTTAGATGATACCTACATGAGTTGAAGTTAAGGGAGGTCAAACTTTAAATTGTCTAAAATATTCAGTCTGCTTAAGAAAATGTGTACCATGGGCCAATTTTTATCTTTAGCGAACATTAAAATCGTTATCATATTTAGAACTCTGTATATCTAATCCCAAAGTAGCTATCAACGAAATATTATTTTTTATAAATAAGATTTTAAAACATATTCAGAAAAAATATTTGTATGATTATTTGCAACTCCCGAGTCAAAAGTATAATGTAAGATCTCATCCATCTGCATTGCTTTTGCTGTCCGGAATATCTCCTCCATTTTTCTCTCCGTACTAAGGCTGTTCCTTCACGACCTTTTCATTTCCATTTTCACTCTCACACACGGTAAAAAAATCCTCTTCTTTTCGCATCCACGGTAAATTATAAGTAAATTCTATAACGACTTACAGAAGACGAAGGTCTTATTATTATTTACTCTGTGAGCAGATGCTCTGAGCAAATTTTTTTTCTCACCAGTTTGTTTAGTTTTAGTTTTTTTTTTTAGCTTATTTTTTTTGGCGTCAAGTGACGAAAGGCAAACGCACAGTTCGATGAGCAGGCCTAACGGACAAATTTGGCGTTACTGGAGCATCTTCAGCAGGTGAGTTCAGATTTTAAGCTTGAGAGCCCACCCTTTTTTTAAGTGTTTAGTTCTCTGTGTTTTGCTGGGGGCTTGTGCATTTTGATGACATAATTTTGGGCGATCAAATGTTTTTCTGTAATTGTACTGAGAGAAATACACTTTATGTTAAGTTACTGCTGTTGTTCAGTAGATCTTGCTGTTCTTTCATTTATTTGTTTCGTCTTTTTCGTTTAAGTGGGTGAGAATGTGTGAATGGGTCTCGTGTGGAATTGTTTATTGTGTAGTAGAATTTTGTAAAAGAAAAACAAGCAAATAGAAAAAAAATCTTGTTTTCTGATGTTTTCTATTTCTCTCTGCGGAAGTGGGTGAGTGGAATTTTTCAATTTTGAACTAGAATTTAGTATAGTTTTTTTTTTCTGGCATCCTCCATTAAACGGCCGGAATGGGGTTAAAATGGGTTGGAAGTAGAATTTAGTGGAAAAAATGGTTCCATGATGTAAACTTCATTTTGGGTGGTTGTGATTTTTGTGTTATAAACAGCAGGTAGTGTTTGTGAGTTGATGAATCCTGCCGACCTATTTGCCTGCAAACCAAATGGATCCCCCAATGCATTTTATTATATGGAGAATAAAAATGCGTAATGAAATCCTATTGGAGGAATATACCACTTTTGTAAATGATTTGTACATTACGGACATCACACTGTCCCTACGGCAAGCTGGAAAGGGCCAAGATGCAAGACATCGAAATTAGTCATGTTTATTTAGGAGTTGAATTCTCCACTATGGTCGTGCTCAGACAACAAAACAATTGCAGAATCTTGGATGTGTGGCTATGCCCTCGCTGTCTTGGTGCTGTATGAACCCTTGATATCAGGCAGTATAATGAGCAATGCCGGGGTTTATGGAGTGATCCACATTGGTGTCCATGGCCTGGAATATTAAGGAGAGCATTTATATGTTAGAAAATCCCATCAGAGTGATAGACAACTACTTTAAACAAGGTTGTAAATTACGGGCATCAGATTGATAATAGCTACAATCTAGACAGAGTCCACAAGGCTTGACAGCAGTGGAGGGAGGGGGTCTGCGAGCAAGTGTTGGTCCAGAAACATGACAATGTATTGAAAACATTGAGGATACTAGCTGACTGTAATGCTAAGTGCAGAATATGATTGGCAAGTTCAATCATTCATGGACACTTGGTTCTGACAACAGTGCAAGGCCAGAATTTGATCATGAGTTCAATTTTGGTGGATTAGTTGCACCTGAGCTTGGTTTGGACCCTAATGCCAAGTCTGAAATATGCCACAAGTTCAATCTTCAGGTAATCATTGCATTTGCACACAATTTAGGTTGTAAGAGTATGATTTGAACAGATTAATGTACAGGGTGTGTCTACTGCAAATAGTGATTTGCTCAGTGCCTGCATTGTGAAACTTCATGGCACAGCAGCTTCAGAACCACATTGGCAAGCATGGCTTCATAACCACATACATTTTGATTGCTTGTTTAGGAAAACTATGACATCTAGATGTGAAGCTAGGTGGAATAAGTTTGATCCGGTAGGCACTTTGGTTCACAATAGTTGATATTACAAGCAATAGCTATCTACTTGAAACACGTAGTCTATGAAAATCATATTCGTTGGGGTCACTGGTATACTTTGGGCATGCTTCCAAATGCTGGTTTTGGTAACCTTTTGATCACCTCTGTCATCTGGGAGTGTCAAAATTAATTTCTATCGTGCCATGGCCTAAAACTTATTTAATTCCTCTTAAACCCAAATATGAAATTGAAATTGCAGACCTCTGATGGATCTTGTTGTTTTGAGAATCTTTTCCACTTGATAAATTCTGAATCAGACCTGCATAAATTGACATGTGGAAAATTACATGGATATATATGAAATTAGTACTGCCAATGTATTAAATCCATGTAACTAGTGATTCTGGGCTCATCAAAGGGTGTTTACTTCTCAGAGTAAAAAGGGAAAACTGGGGTGATCCTAGTGCTAATTATCATGAATTAGATTTAGGAAAAAATTATTTGGGCATGGCAAGAACAATAATTGCCTTATGAGGCACAAAATTCAAAATAGAAAACCTATAGAAAGATTCTTTATGAGGATTTCCACTTTTTTCCCTTTTTGCAAGAATTTTATGGAAAATGTAAGATTGATATGCAAAGTTGTTTGGGAGACATTTTGGGTCACACTTTATGATCCGTCATCAGGATGGATTATATTGAAGACTGCAAATTCTAATATTTTATAATGGTCACAATAACAAGAAAGGTGAGTGGCCTTGGGGGGAATGTAGGATGAGGTTGAAAGGGATTCTAAAACATGTTAATTAATGTGGTACTAAGAAAAATTAAAGTAACTGGAGTAGAGAAAGAAACAAGGGTAATAAGGGAATAGAAATTCAGCCTGTAGTAAAATAATTAAAAAATAATGGGTATTAAGCAGACAAATAAAACCCTAAATCATGAAAAATGGGAGGTGGTGTGTGGGGTGAGGGATTAAGGAGTGCAATGTGTCAAGATAGAAAGTGAGAATATGAAAATCTTAAAAATCACAAAAGTCAAAGTTTAACGGTTTAAGCAATACTAATGTCACAGAAAAGAAATTTAAGCAAGAAAGAGGAATTTAAAAGTGTAAATGAAGTGAGGAGTGGATGTTTGAGTAAAAAATTATTAAGACACTGGTAGTTAAAAAGATAAATTATGAGTAGACGGATCCAAATGGGGGGAATAATAGGGATGCAATATAATGGTGTAAAGGGGGTAGAAATAGCTACACAATTTTCTCCTGAAAACTTTGTGTCACTGTTATGGACTGTGAAAACAGAAAATCTGATGCTCCTAAATGTAAAATTGCTTACCATTTGCCTGTGTTCCATGGGGATGTGTACCCAGCCTTCAAATCCCCATCCCCGTCCCCAATGGCATTTTGGGAATGGCAGGACAGCAGGGGATATCCCCTGGCCATCCCCAAATATCTTCAAAAATGCAAAATGTTTCGGAAACATGTTTCAGAAAATGCCAAGGGGATGTTTGGCCATACCCGAGGTGGCAGGGGATGTCTGAAACATCTTTTGATCATCCCAGGATGGCCAGACATCCTTGATGGCAAGGCCACTTTTTATAATGTTTATTAAAAAAAATTCATTCAGGATATTAAAAAAAGCTGTAGTCTTCCATTGTGATTTTCTGTCTGATTTTCCATCAAGTTTTTTCCCTGATTTGCTTGTCATGGGATGGTGGGAAGCAGACTGCAAATCACTAGCCCTTTTTTTAAAAATTCCCTGATTTTGTTCATCCAATGTTGTTGCTATACACTGTATTGCAAATTAGGAATATTTCTACATATTTTTATTCTATATATATCCACATCCAATTTGATAGGATGAATCCACAATTTATTATTTTATATCATATAACTAAAGATATATATATACTGAACATATATTGCCAACCCCAAAAAGTATATTTTAGATTGCCATCCCTGAAAAATGGCCCCCAGACTGCTGGCCTGAAATGCATCCCCTGCCTTCCCACTTTCCCCGTCCCTAAAACACCATGAAACATAGCTATTTGCTTATGTTAGCATTCTAGAAACTAATTTTTATATGTGCAAATTTACTTAGCCAATTAAGCTTAACAGTAACTACTATGGGGGAATTGACATATTTTTACATTTACACTCTTCAAGGTGTAATGGCTTAAATTAATAGAGCTGAGATGTGACAAAATGTTTAAAGTCTTATAATTGCAACTTGAATATGCTGGACTCCTCCAGTTAACAGAAGAGTGGGGATCTTTAAATAAGAGAAAAGACTGATTGCACATGTGTGGGACACTATATAATTGCCCATTCTTAGAAAGAGAATATGCTAATGGAAGTTACAATTCTAGTATCAGGTGCTTGCACAGAAATACATACATCATCTCCAACAAAAACCACACTGAAGTAGAAAATTAAATATACACAAATGCAATGAGAGCACATGATTGAACTCTAATCTGTTAATATGATTACAGAATTTCACGTTTTTCCTTGAATGTTTATTCAATTGCATTTGGCTTTTTATGTCTTGTTTTTCCCAGAGGCTAAAAACATTTTTATGTAAGTGAGGCGAAATATAAATAATTTAGGTATGCTAATGATGAATATTCACTACAAGGAATTCCAACATGTGATATTGCTATCAGGATTCAACCGTGTAGTTGTATGGGTCAATGAGTTTGACTTGTACAACTACACGGTTGAATCCTGATAGCAACATCACAATTTGACATGCTGTGGAAATACCTCCTACTTATGAATTCCAACATATGAAGCAGATTTCTCTTTTAGTAATCAGTAACTGAATAAGTGTGCCCATGTGGACAAAGATGAGGGAACGGGTATTAAATTTGGACCTATGGATTTAGAAAAGATAGTTTAATTAGGTCTGATGTGAAATTTTGCAAGTTTGATGAAAAGGATCTATAAGATTTTTCAAACTCACAAAGACAACCATGAGATTGAATTCTTGTCTCATGCAGTTAGATGATCACTAGGAATCCCTCTTCTTTTTCATGCAAATGCGCCTTGTCACTCAACTTTGGAACTTTTGCTTTTTTGTGCAATTGCTACTTTGCCTCTGAGGCTACTAGCAACCTCACTGCTCATCATTAGCATCTGCAAACCAAATGATGGTCCAGAGCTTGACATCAAATTTTGTACATAAGATAAAGAAACCATGCAGCATTTTTCAATCACATCATAAATTTTCTTAAAAAGGGTTTGTGCTATCCTCAACTGAGGCATTGATATTCTCTCATTGAAGGTGAAATCGTCAAATTTGAGGCTTGGACTAAACAGAGCTCTGGAATAAAGGTCTCAGGCATCATCCAATCTTGACTTATCTATCAAAAAAGTTATGTTGGAACGTCTTTGGTTTCTAAGGACTATAATTTGTTCTCTCTGCTACCAGAAAGTCGTCCTCTTATTCTCTATTATTTAATATTTACTATTTACCAAAGTTAATGCAAAGCATCTTCAAGTTATATCGATCAACTCTTTTGATAGAAATGTGTGACTAGATGAAATCAATTTTTTTTTCACAAATCTTTACCATTTTTGCATTGTCTATATCCATTTCTATATGGGCTTTTGAATAAATTGCCTAGATGATTATAAACATGCTCATTGGAAATAAAATTAATGGGGAACTTTCCACAAGAATTTTATTTCATTCCTGGCTTCATCATGTTGTATACTGTACAAAATTTTCTCGTCTTCAATATCCTGAATCACATCCTCTTTTGGCCTGATGTGAAACTTTGAATTTGAAATTTTGCAAGTTTGATGAAGAGGGCCCATAAAAATTTTCTATCTCAGAAAGACAATGATGAGATTGGATTCTTTTCTATTGCAGTTATATGACCACTATGGAACCATCCTCATTTTCATGCAAATGTGCCTTGTCACTCAATTTTGGAACTTTTGTTTTTTTGTGCATTTGCTACGTTGCCCGTGATGCAACTAACAACCTCACTGCTCATATTAGCATCTGCAAACCAAACAATAGTCCAGAGTATGCCATTTAATATTGTGTATAAGAACCATGCAGTTTTATTCAATCATATATCATAAATTTCCACAAAAAAGGTTTATTCTATCCTCAATTGAGGCACTGATATTCTATCATTGAATTTGGAATCATCACAAATTTGAGGCTTTTAGACTGAACTGAGCACCGGAATAATCAAGCAGTATCCTACCATGACTTACCTATCAAAAAAGTTATATTGGAACATCCTTTGCTTCAAAGGATTATTTTCTCTGGTAACAGAAAATTTTCCTATTATTCTCTATCATTTGCTATTTAATATCTACCAAAGCTAATTGCAAAGCATCTCTAAGTGACCTCAATCAATCCACTTGATAGAAATATGTGACTGGCTGAAATCAATGTTGGTTTTTAACAAATCTTTATCATTATCGCACTGTCTACATCCATTTCTATCATGGGACTTTGAATAAATTGTCTAGATGATTAAAACACGCTCATTGAAAATTAAATTTTCACCATTTTTGCACCGTCTACATCCATTTCTATTATGGATTTTTGAATAAAGTTTCTAGATGATTAAAAACATGCTCACTGAAAATAAAATTCTCAGTGAACTTTCCCTAAGAATTTTATTTCTTCTCTGGTGATTCACTATGTTTGTTTACTGCACAATATTTGCTCATTTTCCTTCTCCTGAAATGGCTTAACAAGCTCTTAAACGTTGTTTTTCAGATATACTGAAATCTTGTTCAGTAATATGTGTCTGCATGGAATGTTGTTCTAGCATGCTTGAAATGATTTTCTTTTACTTAAATCATATTTTGATTGTGAAAGTGGAGCAGCTTTCTCCAAATTTTGGAGTGATACCCGTTCTTATTTAAATAGATCTGTAAAATATTTAAAGATGCTTTATTGACTGCAAACGTTTTTGTTTTGGTATTGACTCTTAGCATTTGTTCTTTTTTTTTTTTTTTTTATCTGCCAATCACCTTTGCAGGTATGGGAGCAAAGGTACAGTGTGAAAATTACTTCCCAGTAGTTTTCCTGAATATGAATGCTGGGCTAGATGCAGGAGTAAACAGAAGTCTTGTAGAGGCTTGGCCAGACTGCACTGGGGAGGAAACATTGAAAGAGAAGCAATTTTACAATACCCTGAAGCAAGGGACAATGGAACAATGTTCAGAAAATGATTTTGAGATATTGAAGCATACAATGCTTAAGCATGAGGAGGTATTTAGGGATCAGGTATGTGAATCTCAAACTAAGGAATGCTATCTACAACTTATAAGTTCACACTTAAGAGTGGGTCTCAACAAATGTAGCATTTTCTATTTTTCATTAAATGCACAGAGCTCACATTTTACTCCCTCTTGCCATTGTTACTGGTTGTACTCCTAGTCCCATTGACTTAATTCTGGTCATTTATTGACATTGATATGATGTTAAAAACTCAAAAAAGTTCTGCAGTCAGTAGTGTTAAGAGACAAAGCTCTCAAAAAATTTGTGTTCAAAGTAATTGAAAGTTCGATGTTTCAAAACACACATTGTGGTTCATCCTCAGGGCGAATGAATAAGAAAGTAGATGTGGGCTCTTGATATACAATTATTGTGTGTAAAGAGATTGAAATCTGGACATTTTGAATGAGAGATTGTGGTTCGTCATCTGTATGAATGATAAGAAAGGCTTCTTATATATAATTGGGTTATTCATGTGATAAGCCTGCATCTGTTTTCTTATCATTAACCCTTGATAATGAACAACAATGTGTGGTTTGAAATGTAGAGTTTTCAATCACTTTGTACACACTGAAGCTGTCTCTTACATTAATATAGTTTCTTTCTTTTTGTCATAACAGAAGTCAGTCCTTGCTTTATACTCGGTGAACCAAATATAAATTTAATTAATGCTTGATGAGCTTATTTAGCTTTGTATTGATAATTTTGTGTGATGCATGAGGTACTTCCTGCTTCACTATATCCTGTATTTTAATACATCTTTGAGTCCTGCTTTTGGTTAGTTGAGGACATATATAAAATAAAAAATGCGATTTCATTTTCTGGCAACTGAGGTTACAAAGTTAGAGAAGCAGATAAGATTCATTATGGATGATAGTTTTGTGTCAAGAAAACAATGATTTTGGGGAAGTTCTAATGTATCCTGCCTATTTGTGGATATTGCAGGTACATGAATTGCATCGTCTATATCGAGTTCAAAAGCATTTAATGGCTGAGCTCAAGAAGAAAGATTCCAACGCATCAACTTTGACTTGTGGACCAGTGCAAGACGGACCATTTCCAATGCATGTTGGTTCAGAACCTCTGGAATCAGAGGGAAAGAATAATTTTTGGGGTGCCCTTGGCAGTTCAATGACAGACAAAGATGGCAGAGATTGTAGACAACCTATTTCAGGTGTTGACTATATGCAAAATCACAGATCTAACCTGTTTGAGAAGAATCTGCAACTGGGGTTGATTGCACAGGAGGGCAACAAGAGTTCAAGAGACACTTACAATCTGCAACCTAGCAGGGCTAGAAAGTGGACTTTTGACCTTGAACAACCTGCTGATGAATACATGGATGATGAAGTGGCGAACAAAAATGAGGAAGCAAAAACATTGAAAAGAGAAGTTAAAGATGATATACTAGAACCTGGTTCACTAAATGAGCGATCCACTACAGAGCCTGAAAGTGAGGTTCGGTTGACTCTCAAAACTGGATGTGAGCAGGTAGGAAGAAAAAATGGCAGGCAGAATGGGGCATGCATAAAAATGAGCATTCCAGAGATTAGTAAGCACAAGCTGGAGGAGCATAAACAATTAAGACATCCTGAGGAGGCACTCCTCTTTCCTGCAACCTCTACAAGGTCTGAAGCTCTTATCCAAGAAGCTGTTGGCAAGAAAATTCCAGTTCTATCATACCAAAGTTTTTCAAGAGGGCCTTTTAACTTTGATCAGGAATATAAAAAAAATGCAGAGTGGCCATCAGTGTCTAGAACTATGAGTTTCCAAGAGCAAAGAGAGAGTAGGTATCCTTGGCCAAAAGAAGGAATCTATCCTGGCACAGTAACACAGCAGAAGAATGCTGTCTTCTCCTTGGTATCCACAAAAGGATTAGCTATTGATCCCTCTCCAACTTCAATGGAAGGATCTCTTCTTTGTGTTTCTCCAAAAGTCATTACCAACTCTCATAAAGAATTGCGTCCAACTAGACCATGGAGGCAAGCTGAAGATAGTTTATGTCATTTTTCCCATCAGGTTCATTCTCAGGAATCCTGCATCCCACCAGAGACAGACTCACAGAAGCAGAATTTTGACTTACAGGATAAATATCTTTCACAGCAATTTCTTACATCTGCCAAAACTTCTGAGTTTGGCACGGGGACTTGGTATCAGAATGGTAACCTGGCACAGCATATACATCAGCAATCACAATCCACTTACAATGCTGGAAATCCATCAATTTTTGGGCAGTCTTTGTGCCAGCCGGGCCCCACTACCGGATCTAAGACTACTCAGCAACAAGGATCTGCCCTTGCATTGTCTGCTTCTGCTCCTAGTTCATTGGCTTTTCCATTGCATAGCTTGCAGGAATGCTCGAGGTCTGTCTGGGCTACAGACTTCATTGGATTATCACCACCTCAAGGCTTGGAAGGTCAAAGTGATGTTGATGGTAAGATGGGAAAAGAAGTAGATCTAACTCTTGGACTTTCAAGTGGGACAATGGAGGACTCCAGGAAGGATGTGCATTATTCTAGTGCCACAAATAAAACAGAAGTAGCCTTTAGTAACGGTAATGGACAACTTGAAATAACTAACAGACACATGCACCAAGGCTCTAAGCATCTACAAGGAGAGGTTCAAAGTGGTCAATGCTTTGCGAGAAACTTTATAGAGTTGCCATATACAGAGATGTCTAGTGCTAAACATTTGTCACAAGAAAATGAGTTGGAGTTTTCAGAGCTTCTTAAATCTTCATCTCAAGGATTGTTGTGCAGGACAGGGTGTGGCGTGGTTTCAACAAAGCAGTTGGCAGATAATCTTGGGGAAGGAGGTGTTTCACCTAGTAAAAAGAGAATTTCTTTGGCTTCTGACTTACTGAAGGATCATGACATTACAAATGGAGAAATAGGTGTAAAGTCTGATGTTCTACATGCCACTGAAAAAGGGATGCACAAGTCTGAAAATATGTTT
The DNA here is from genome assembly GCA_007258455.2 of Sequoia sempervirens. Classification (NCBI taxonomy): domain Eukaryota; kingdom Viridiplantae; phylum Streptophyta; class Pinopsida; order Cupressales; family Cupressaceae; genus Sequoia; species Sequoia sempervirens. The sequence continues at coordinate 256,186,505 of VDFB02353493.1, forward strand.
GATTTTATTGACAAAACAATGAATAATCCTACTGCTGTTTGTGGGAAATTTGGGAACAGTCTAGATTTTAGAATGGGTAAAAATCATGCGGATAGACACTTGATTGTTGCATCAGACCCCCCTAAGCATGAGATGAAAATAGAGACATTTAAAGAAAATATCAATGCTGTGTATGGACCATGCAAGGGAGAAGAGTTAAGTGCCAATAGCAGCAAGCAAACATTTATTACAGCAAATAAGTTTATGCCCTCAACAAATAAAAATGTTGGTGAAAACTTGTGGGAGGGAACTTGTCTTGCCTTAGGGTTTAGAGTTAAAGGCAATGGTGTGGAAGGCTCCAAGCAGTTGGAGATTGAAGATAGATTTGCTTTAAATCATTGTAGTAAAGTTGGAAGAGTATCTACTTCTGGGACAACAATTTCTCTGACACAAGCAGTTTCTACTGGAAAAGTTGACAAAGAGGAAGAAAGTATTATTAAATTTTCTCCACGGATCACCGTTTCTGACATAAATGATGGTTTCGAGGTTGCAAGGGAGGGTTCTTCCTGCACAAACAATGCATTGTTTTTTGTCAAGGAGAAAGTAAATGACTCAGAAGAAACTTTTTGTTGCACAACCTTAAAAACTGTCATGACAAAAGACGATATCAAGAAGGATGCGCAGTTCAAGGAAACTGATTATGCTGAGACTTCATCTGGAATTCACAAGGCTAATGCACAGCTGTCTCAGCATGACAGAGTTCTAGAAAATTGCAGCCGATATACTGATGTGCAGAGAAGCAGCGAATCTAATTTTGAGTCAGAAGTGGATACTTTTCAAATAAATACCACACAAGGTCTCTCCTCCAGTTGCCCTATTTTAGAAAATAAAAGGATAGGAAAGAGCATATCAAGGGACTCATTGGCCAATATGGATGCAGCAAATTGTCTTTTGAAAATTGCATCAGAGAAAAGCACAGACAGGTTGGGTCTAGATTCTCTTGAATTTATTTTAACATCAGGTGTGAAAAGCTCATTAGATTGGTTTGCAGACACAGTTGTCTCAAATGCAGACATCTCAGTGTCTACTAGTATAGGGCATCGAGAAGAAGCGGATAATCCATTATCATCTTCAAGAAGTAGTAGTAAAGTGAGACAGCCTGAGATTTCTGAAGATTCAGTTCCTAAAGAAAATGATTATAGCCCTCATGCCTCCAATGGTCTTGACTTTTTTGAGTCCATGACTTTGATGCTTGAGGAATGTAATGTGGATCTGGATTGCAAGGCATATGTCTCACAGGAAAAAGAATCTGAAAAGCCACCCTCTCCAATGAATTCTATGTTAAAGCCATCTAAAAGGGGAAAGCGTAGAAGAGATTTCCAGAGAGAGATCCTTCCAAGTATTTCATCTCTTTCCAGGCAAGAAGTTACAGAAGATATGCAAATCATTGGAGGCCTGATAAGATCAACAGGCGATGCTTGGCATACTGGATCTACGAGAAGAGGTTCAGGAAAATTTTCCATGACAGATGATTGGTTTTTACCATTAACAGGACGCCGTTCCAGAAACATGAGTGGCTTCCGGGCAAATGGTGGAAATATGAAAAGAAATAATGATTGCCAGACAACTAGGCCCAGTGATCAGGAAGTTGAGAGGCTTAATACACTTTCTTGGACTAGTTCATGGGGTGATACAATACGGCGGAGGCGAATGAAACGTCCTCGTGTTTCATTGCCTTCACTTGCTTTGAATCCTGTTTAAATAGTTGGCATTTTATAGCCTTTCGGTACATGAAAGGAATTTTCTAGTATTGCTCTCCTTTGGAGAAATTGTATTATTAACACCCTTACACACATGTTGTATTGGAAGGCCCATTTTGGGGTTTTCTGTATAAAGAAAAAGCATGGATTGTAGAGTTTGCCACTAGATAAGCAAATAACTGACATGATTCTGTGTGAAACAGTCATTTGCACGATATTTGTAGGAAATAGATTTCACTGGTCAATGAACTTTATTTCCTCCAGTACCCTTCTCGGGCATTACTAATTATAACTGGTGTATTCAATCTGTAAATGATGTTATTATTCTGGTCTGTGGGTTATTTAATGTGTATTATTGTTGTTTGAAAAGTGAAGTCCCATTAATTGTCAACTAATCAGTTGAAAATATTCTTTTTGATGCTGAAATCTCTCTTAGCTTTGTGGAAATATTAAAAACCTTGTATTTTAAATGAGTCTCATGCAGGACATCATTTTGTGTGTTTGAATATTTGCGTTAAAAACAGAGATAAAACTCATCATAAACCTTTGTCCGGCTGCAAATCTAGGTGTTGCAGCCTGCTAAAAGCTACTTTTTCTCTATCACATAGCCAGTTTTATTTTTATTAAGGACAAGTATTTGACAGTAATCTTCCTTAAATATTGTCACCTTTACTTTTATTTCTGTTGTATATGGAATAATATCTCATGTTTTCAGTTTGCTTCTTTAAAATCCTGATTGAAGCAAATAATTTGGTGCCCATCTCAGGGTTGGAACCTGCTAAATGGCATTGGTACTTTATTTTGATGAAGAAACTAGTTTTGGCCGTAGATATTATTTTTCTCATCTTTACTTTTGTTTTTGCTAACAATTAATGTATTCTGTTAGCTAAATAAATTCTTTTGGAAACACTTTTTATCAATTTATATGTAGCCAAAGTTAAGTATTATTAGTGCTTCTATAGAAAGGATGGAAGAAGACGAACATAATAATGAAGAGATTGGCATTATAACAACAGAGACATGCAACAATTGTTTTTGGTAGAGAGGTTTTGCAGAAAGGAATAATATGAAAATGTTGTCAAAACTTGAACGAGGTGGTGCATAAAAACATCTGATTCTAATTATCAGACAGCTTGCTTCTTGGACCATATTTCTGGGAGACAAGATCTAACATGTGAAAGTTTGAGATACTGATAATAAGGCTACTGAAGAAATGTTACAATATTGTATACAAAAACTGACTAGACAACTTTGTAGCTTCAAAATTGCATCACAGAAACAGCTTACAATTTATAGACGACTTTGTAGTAGCATCAAAATTGCGAGTCATATGTTCAAACATCAAACATATTACAAGATTGCCATTGTATGACAATGCTCCAACTTGGCCCTCAGTTCCTTAAACTCTGCATGTACAGCTGTAAAGGCTCTTGGATCACTATCATTGCCTATTCTTTCTGTGCTGCTTGTTCGTGGATGCATGCCGTACTGGTCTCCAGCAGGAAAAAGTCATTGAAATGAGAACATAACGAAAGCAATGGAAATTGAGAGTCATTAAACGTGTGAGAATTTCATTTCCATAAATGATTATAGTATTGTCGAGAATTTTGTCACATGCATTTAACATTAACAGATCATGTTTCTGAACACCCTGTTTTGAAATTGTAGAGATTAATCTCTAAAGGCGGGTGTCCACGGATGACTTCCAAAGTGCTTGAACACATAATTAATATGCTGTGCATTTTTTGTTGTACCACATACTAATATTTTCTAATCTTCTATGTTTGTTTGATGCATGCCAGGCCTTTTTTTATCTCTTAGGCTTCTTATCTCCTATTTTTGTGAAAGTAAGTTCATCCATTGGGAGCTTCTGATAAAGCATCTTCCGTACAAACAGTCACAATATAGCATCCAACCTAGTACTCTGCACATGTATTCCCATCGGACACTTGGAAATGATTCATTTTATTGAGCTTTTCTATGACAAGATTTATAAGTAAATAATTCTCAATGTTAATGTAAAATGAGGTTTGTTTATCAGTTCAGTCTTCCCACAGGTCTTGTTTTGTGTATCTTGGATAATATGAAGAGGCCAAAACTGCCCTTTTCAATGAAGTAGATAATTCGGAATTAAAGTCCACGCGATCTTAGATTCATTGAATCTTATGTCTATTTGCGGACACTATTTTATGCAAAGGAAGTTCCTAAAATTTTATGAAAATTTAAAACATTGTGTTGTTGCTGAGATTTTTATAGACTTATTATTTAAGTGCAAAGTAACTCTAACTCCTTGGAGAGTGAGTCATTTTCAGGTTAGTATTCTAGCTTGTTTTTAACTCCAAAAATAAAATCAAAAGATCGTTTTGGAATCAACTCTGTGGAATTTAAGTAGTTTGTGCGATTTAATTTATGTATAGGTAGCCTTTCCACCCCACCTAGCCTTCCTTTCCCTACCACCCCATTATGCCTTCTTTCTCACCCGTATGTGCGTTTTGGCAAACATACTTCATGTGATGACATCTAGTTCGGTGAGGTATGTCTCCTTGACTTTTCATCTTTGATCTTGTAGTCCGAGCTCATCACTCGTTGAGTTTGAGAGCGCTATGTTTCTTGACTTTGGGGACGTGACCTTGATGATTATGCTTACGAGCCTTGTGTTTGCTATTTCAGATAATTCTCTTCTCTTAGCGTGCTTTGCATTCATATGTTGGCTGAATTTGCTCGAGCCTGTAGCTTGGCGTTAAGTATGGTTGCACAAATTTTCTTCTTCATTGCTATCTCTTCACTTGCCGTTTCATCCTTTTAATTTAGTGAGACGGGCATGTAAACCCCCAAGATATGCAGGGAATGCGAAGACAATGTTCTCTGGTAGTTTAATTATGATAATTCTTAGAGCCTTTGAGGATCTCTCATCTCTCTCTCTTGTGCATTTTGCTTTAGGACCCACACAAGGTCTTCTTATTAAGGTCCTCTTCGATCATTTTTGTTGTAAGTTTTGCATAAGGTCTTTTATCAAACTTGAGGGCAACAAACTAGCTTTCTCCCATGCCCTCTCACCCTTTTCTCTTTGCATTGATTCTTAACAGTTCTTTATTCCTTACAAGTTATGCATATTGCAATAGGAGTAACAAGGATGAATTATCATTGCACCTGTCCTACTCTTAAGTGAATGTTTGATCTTTTCCCTTTCTTGTAGGTGTAGGATACAACCCTCTCAAAGACGTTCATGACATTTGACATAGATCAATTGCTCAAGGTAAAGTATGATACTACTTGGACTAGCATGTATACATTGCTAATTCTATTACAGCTTAAGACGAGTCTTCTATATTTGGCAACATAGTTATCCAGCCACTTGTGTCCCATAATATATCCTTAAGGTTTTAAACGCAAGTTCCCCCCGCTAGGTAAGTTACTTTATGACACTTCTCGAAGTTGCAGAGTTGCCCAGCCACAATTATACTGGGGTTTAACATCATTTTGAGACTTATTCCAGATTTATTACCCCAATCAACTAGTATTAGGGGGTCCAATGCTTTTGTTTGGGGTGAAGTTTTGGATGTTGATCTTTCAATGAAGTGGCAATCATAACAATTTTTTGCACAGTGCAAGTTCCTAACACCAAGTTCCAAAGACATGGTGGCACCACATGTTTGTTTGGGGTGAAGTTATGGATGTTTTTGAGTGGCAATCATAACAATTTTTTGCACTGTGCAAGTTCCTAACACCAAGTTCCAAAGACATGGTGGCACCACACGTTTCACCAAAACATGTGTTTTACATTCTTTTTAACCCATAACTTGAGTAGTTCCCTAAATTTAGGACCTCTTGATTTGACTTGAGATAGTGGCAATGTGAAAGTGGGGTTGTCTAATAAAGGTCCTTATTGGAAGCATCACACAAGCCCTTGTTGAGTGAACACTATGGTCTCTATAATGCCCCTAACAATGTTTAGGAAAGGAGGGACACATGTACTATGAGAAAAGGGAAGAGTGTGAAGAAGGTGACCATTTAAGGTAGATGTTTGCCTAAGTAGAGAGGAAGACCTCTAGGAAGGAAATTTGATTAGTTTCATTTGGGTGATCTGACGAGACAACTATCAAAGAGTGAGGATTATCAACCCCAATCAAGCAGATCAAAATAGATTTTGACACCCTTGATTCGAGGGCAAATCATGACTAAGTAATTGGAGCAAGATAATCTTACGAGTAAAAGTCTTTTAAGCAAATAGAAGGCTAATGAGAGATGAAGCTATAGAGGGGAATAGAGAGTGGATATAAAGAAGTGATAGATGGTTGAATAGGAAATAGTTGTAACCATTGGCATTCTTATGCTCCTCATGGAAACAAATGTAATAGTGAAATGAATGTAAAGAATGATTTGAATGCAATGTATTATGTTATGTGCAAACTTATTTGTGTTAAATGATAATGTTATGAACTATTGAATATTCTAATTAACAAATATATTCTAAGCATAGGCAATTTTGCACAAATGACAACTTCTAGCATACACCCCTTTTCACATGACATTGCAATGACCTCACTTCCTCACAAATAGGTTCTATTAAGGGTCCCCTAGGAGTGCATAGGTTAGCTAGATTCCTTATATTTACTAAATATAAACTAGATTAATAAAAAGTATCACTCTAGTATGATCTATGAAAGTAAATATATGAGCTAGGAAACGGAAAGATGTAATTTTAAATGCTTCAAAGAAAAGAAAAATAAGAAATGTGTGCACTTGGAAAACAATAGATCTAGTGGTAGAAATGGACCCAATAGGAAAGAACATAGTCTAGTGCAGTTTTTCACATTATTAGTGTAGAAGAGGGGGACATACCAAACCAAGGCTCTAGGTCACGGAGAGCCGAGAGTAGAGGGCTACCCTAATCTACCTCAAGTTGGATACGAGCTTTGAGTTCAAAGATAGAGAATGAAGAGCACTCTCAAGTGCTTCTGTCACTCTACTAACCCGAGAGCTTTGATGGGGCTAAATAAGCAGGTTTTTGGAACTTGAACTGTACCTCAGACAGCTCTACCAAAGGACAACAACACAAGTCAGGGACGACAGTGCAACACGCTGGCATCTCACTCGGGCGCTGGTGTCCGTACAACTAGAAAGTGTAAAGTAAAGTGAAAGTCACAAAAAAACCTACTAACTACTTAACGGTTGAAGTTTAAAGCACTAACTAAGATGATAATAAATAAAATAAACAAGATAACTAGAAGAGTGATATAGAAGATGATTAAAGTGAAGGTGATGGAGATCAACTCATGAGAAGTCTAGCTTGCCAGCAAGCTCCACCCGAATGCATACCTACACACAACTAAGAGAGGAAAAATGTTGGGGTTGTATAGGGGTTTGCCGTAGTCAAACCCCCGCTTTAGTGTTTCCATCTCCACAGACAATCAAAAAAGCCATGAGATAGAAAATATAATAAAGAGAAGAATAGAAAGGATATCAAACAATAACAATAACACTATGCTACTTAAATCAAGTGACAATATCACCTTCTCAATCGAGGTGCCCTCGAGCATGTAGAGGAGGGTGCAAGCTTGGTAAGGTCGACCCTTCCACAACAACAAAGAAGCAGTCCCACAAGACACCAAGTCGCAACTCCAATGGTGGAAAAAGTGAAACACAAAATAGAGAAGATGCGTAGAAGCTCAAGAATTGTGAGATGAAATCAAATTAATGTGTAGAAGCTCTAGAGAATTGCTAAGAGGATGGAATGCAAGTGAAAGATAGGCATTTGAAGAAGAATTAGGAGGGAAAGAGTCGTTCTCGTGTCGACAGGAAGTCACAGAGGTGTTACGCTTCATCGCCAATGGAGAATGTAACATCTTTGCGGATTCCAAAGGCAAGAATCTGTTAGGGACAATAGAGCACCGCACAGACGTCTACGCACCGTGCACGTGTCCCTGACAGAAATTCCCCCACTGACACAAAGGACAAGCGCCAAGTGGATGCACTGTAGGTAGGTGATGTGGAATTTCTTAGTCGGGTTTGATTTTTCTAAAGTAGAGGGTGTAAGAAGGGAATTTGTGAGAGGGGTGCAAATTCACTCCTATACATTTCCCCCCACTTTAGCGAGCATGAGTGCCAATGAATGTTCGGTAAAGTAGATTGGAGAGTTTAGAAGCATATACTTGAACAATTGAGGAAGCAGATCGCAATTTGGAAAATCCCGAAAGCACAGGGTAGGCAAATAACTCCACATGTACTCTCTCTTGAGGAGGTTCGAGCAAAGGACTTTGCAAATCCTCAGAACTGCAAAGTTGATTAAAGTGCACCAAAGGCTTGCAGAACAACGATGGGAAAATCCTATAGGATGCAAGCACTTTGCAAGTCCTTAGACCCACAAAGGAGGCACCCTCAGGCACTCTCTCTTGAAGGAAGCCCAATGTGGGTGACTCTATAGAGTCAGATTGGAAAGTAGCTTCATAGGTGCACCTACAAAGCAACATGTCAATCCGTAGACAAAACATGTTAGAAAACAAAAAGTAGCCACGCAGGCAGACAAGTAAGAAAATATTTACGCAAATAGTCAAAAATTGAAGGAAGAAGCTTTCAAAGGGGTCCCTTGGTAACCCTTCAAAAGAAAAGGGTTCCACTCAAGGGATGCACATTTTGAAAGTATAAGAATATTTTTTTGCAAATCAATTCAACATCAAGGAATCTTTTTGAAATATTTTCGCTTCGTCAAGGAATTCGAAAGGAAGAAGGCCCCCTCGCAAGGGGAAGGTCAAACTTCACTTGTAGGAGAAGGTGCTTCCTCCTCAGAGGAAGGTGTTTTCAAATTCTTTCTTTGTGAACCCATGATGAAGGAAAAGTATTTTGCTACGGGTCCTTGTTGAGGAATGCAATTTTTGAAAAATATTTTGAAGGGATTTTTCGAGAAAAGATTCGTTGGCCACTGAACACATTTTTTGAAAATCGAAGTGCCATGATAGCCCCCCCTTGGGATGGTGCATGCCTAACACAAAGGCACATGACATCCTAAGGAGAGAAAAGCAAGAATGAAAAAGTGATGTTGTGGCTCACAAAACATAACAAGATGCAATCGTGGTAATGTTGTCACACACGCGAGGGACAACACCATGAAACAAGCACACAAGATAAGAGAACAATAATGCAAAAAGGAACAATAACATTACAAACAAGGGACACAGGGGTGGTCTAATATTTCAGGGTCAGAGCTACTAATAAATATAAATAAATAGATAATAATAGTATATAAATGAACTATCATCAACCCCCTACTAGATCAGACCATATGAGGAATGTATGAGAAGACAAAATAAAAATAAAAAATTGGGTCAACATGGAAGGGAAGCCTAAATTCCCCCAACACTTTGCATCATCCCTAATTGTTGAAAATCAATACACAACAAAGGAAGAATGATGTAACAAATAGAGGAAGTTTTATGACACAAAAAAACTCTTGTATCCAAGAACCTACAAGGGTGACAAGGGTCATCCAAGAACACATAATGTAAGCACAGGGGAATATAAACACACACACACAATCTACTCTATAGATAAAGAAGAGGTGCCCCCTAGTCCTCATCAACCAAGAGGTTGTCAGTCTCCTAATCTAGAGATCATCATAAGGGGAAGGCGAATGAGCCTACAAGGGTGGAATATCAAGGGGGGAACCCTCCGACCCTCCCGCAACAAGAGCCAAGGAAGAAGGCCCCATTAGGTCTTCTCCACTTAGTTCTTGTGGGTTGAAAGTTAGTGACTTCATGAAAACTACTGATAGGGACGAGACCTCATCCAAAGAATTAAACATGCACTTCTAGAGTGCCAGTGTTAATAGTTGAGGGAGGTAGCGCATGATATTCACTACTAGGCTCACTGAGTGACTCGAGAGTAGTGACAAACTCTAGGGACGCCAAAACTTGATGGGTAAATTACGGTTTTAGAAACACAACATACCATATAAGCCCAAGGAGCCTGACAATGCTACATACTGTGTAGAACTGTTGATAGGATTGATGGATAAAGTTTGGTTTCAAAACAAGGCATGTTGTATAAGCCCATGGGGCTCGATGATTCAATGTTTTGTCTAATAATTTTTGATAGCTAACAAGGATTGTTTTATGTTTACCTATGTGTTTAGGAAATTGACTGTTGATGGTTGAAGGCTAGTTGGATAGTCTGATATGTTGTTTCATGATTTGGTTAAGCTCAGTTCTCTTTGATAATTGTTTGTGTTTGCTGAAAATGCCAACCTTAGCAAGGGATAATTTATTATGGGATGGATGAAGACTTTGTTATGAAAAACCCTAAGGCACTAACCTAATGCCTCAGAGGCTCATCGATGATGGCCTTGCCTACGTAAAGTGTAAATACAATGTAGTTCAATTGACTCTTGACCATGGATAAATTTATTATGGAAATATGGATGTGGATGGAATGACAGTTTATTATGAAAAAACCTAAGGGACTGACCTAAGCCTCAAGGGCTCATCGATGATGGTCTTGCCTATGTGAAGGTGCAAAGGCAAAGTAGTTCGACCAACCTTGACCATGGATAGTTTATTATGGAGATGTTGATATGGATGGACTTGACAATTTATTATGACAAAACCTAAAGGACTGACCTAAGCCTTGGGGGCTCATCAATGATGGACTTGCCTATGTGAAGTCGCAGAGGCAACGTAGTTTGACCACTTAGATTGACAAAGGCCCTGTTTTTGAATTTTTTGACGTTTTCTAATTTTTTGGATTTTGATGTTTTCTATTTTTTTTGGATTTTGATATTTTTTGATACTGACCCGCATCTATGATCCCTTGTGAGATGTAAGTCCATGAATTTCCCCCATTTAGGTATAGGACCAACTTATTATGGATGAGTGAATTTTACTATGGAGGGATATGAAAGGATGAAGGATGCTAAGCATCAACGATTCTCAATCCATGAGAAGGATAACTAAGCTTTATTATGGATAGATGAGAAAATAAAGATCTTATTATAGAATGGATATGTGTAAGGGGTCATGGATGGAGGAAAAAAATTAGATAGAATGATAGTAGACGATGGAGCAAAGACTAACTACACATGGCGCCTATTTTCTAGGTTTTCACCATGGTACTTATCCAAAGTGCCACCGAAGTTGTTTTCACTATTGGATGAATTATTTCTCTTTACTATTTTTCTTTTCTCATTTTTTTATTTTTTTTGTGTCACCAACATGCCTGTTTGCTATGTTTTCATCAGGGTAGTGATTTTTTTCTTTTTTGTTTTTTTTTGTATTTTTGATAGGATTCTCTGAAAGCTAGGTATAATACTTACAAAGGTGCATGCGATTGATAGGATTTTGTAACAGTTCACCTTCAAGAGTAGCAAGTTGATAAGTGTCAGATCCATATGCTATAGTTATGATGTAAGGACCCAAACAACTAGGCTCAAACTTTCTGGGTTTCTCTCGATCCAATTGATTCTTCAAGTTCTCTTTCAAGACCAAATCACCAATGTCAAAATGCCTGACTAAAAATATTTTGTTTTAGCTACAATGGAGGTGATTATGATGTGCTTGTAAGTGAATCAATGCATTTTGTCTCTTCTCATCCAGTGACTATGGCTCATACAAACGAGATACATGATATTCCTCATCATCAACGAACTATTGCATAGATACTCTCAAGGATGGTAACTCTACCTCGATGGGAAGAATGGCTTCATATCTAAAGATGAGGGAATATGGTGTGGCTCTTGTAGGAGTGTGAATGTTAGTATGTTAGGCCCATAAGGTGGGGTTAAGTTGGATATGCTATTCATGACCAATGTCATCGATAGTCTTCTTTATGATTTTAAGGATAGTTTTATCAGATGCCTCAACTTAACCATTACCTTGAGGGTACTATGGAGTGGAAAAATGATGATGGATTTGGAATCTTTCACACAGTTCATGAACATCCTAATATTTTGAAAGGATGACTATTATCCGTGATGATGAATTGAGGAACACCATACCAGCATATGATGTAATTACTTGGATGAACTTGAATATTTTCTTTTCAGCGATGTAGGTAATTGGATTGACTTTGATCCATTTTATGAAATACTCAGTTGTAGTAAGGATAAACTTATGACCATTGGAAAAATTAGGGTGAATCTTTCCCATGCGGTTGAGTACCCATTGAGAGAATGTCCATGGTGATGTTATTGGATGAAGGTCTTGGGCGGGTGAATGCACAAGATCTCCATGTATTTGACATTTTCAATATTTCTTAACAAAGTGATAGACATCATGTTCCATAGTAGGCCAATAGTATCCTATTCCCATGAGCATTTTGGATAAGGTAGGAATAGAAAAGTGAGCTCCACATATACCATCATGTACCTCATGGAAAGCCATTTGTGCTTCCTCTAAATCGAGACATCTAAGGAGGGTGGTATCTAGGCTACGATGGTAAAGGGTATCACCGATGACGACATATTTAGATGTTTGTTAGATAAAGGTATTGTATTGGTTAGAGGACAAGTCAGGAGGGGTAATTTGGTCATGTAGGTAATTATAAGTTTTTGTACTAGGGATATTGATGACAAATAATTTCACACATGAGCTTAGATTTGAGGACATCAAACACAGAGACCAATAATTGTTCCACCAAGAACTCATACTATGACACATTATTAGGTATATCTAGGAGAGATCCTATGGTGGCTATTGCATCAACTACTTTGTTCTAAATTCTTGGAATCTGCTCAAAGATAAGGACATCAAAGTATTGCTTAAAACTATCAACCATTCTCTTGTAGGGTGTGAGATATTCATCCTTTGTGTCATAGTCACCATATACTTGAAGATTCTTTATTTTCCATTTGATAGCCATTTAGAGTATCATTAGCAATGCTTCATACTCAACCATGTTATTTGTACAAGGAAATGTTATTCTTTATGAATTTAGGTATTGAGTCCCCTTGTGGTGTGACAAAGAGGATACCTGCTCCTAAACCACGATTTATGTAAGACCCATCAAAATATAGCTTCCATGTTGTAGAGGTCTCTATTGTGGAGATGGTTTCATCGAGAAAATTAGATATTTGTGTAAGACCCATCAAAATATAGCTTCCATGTTGTAGAGGTCTTTATTGTGAAGATGGTTTAATCGAGAAAATTAGATATTAATGGATGATCTACTGTTATAGGGGCATCTACAAGTTGATCACCTATCACTTTTCCTTTCATTTCTTTACGATCAATACATTCTATATTGAATTCACTTAGGATCATTACCCACTTTGCTAATCATCCTGTTAAAACTGCTTTATTGAGTAGGTATTTCAAGGGATCTATCTTTGCAACCAGTCTTGTTCAATGATTCAACATGTAGTGTCAAATATTTTGAGTGGTAAAGATAAATGCAAGGCATGCCCATTCAACAAGGCTACAATTAAGTTCACACTGCACAATTGTGCGACTGATATAATAGATGGCTCATTATTTTCCATTGTTATCATTTTGTGCTAACAAGGCTCCCAATGTTGATGAAGTTGCTAACATGTATAGCATTAGGTATCTACCATTGATAGGAGGCATAAGGATTGGATCTTGGATAGGAAATAGTCCTTGATTTGTCGGAATGCCTCTTGGCAGTGATCAATCCATAGGAATAGGACTCCCTTATGAAGCAAATACTAAAATGGATGGCATTTGTTTTCTAACTGAGCTATGAACCTTCAAATATATTTTAACCTTCCCTGTAGGGTACATAACTGACTTATGTTTGTTGGTGGAGGCATATCCATGATGGCTTTTACTTTTGCAATATCAACCTCAATAACTCAATGAGAGATAATGTATCCTAATAATTTTTTGGATTGCACCCAATAATGCTTTAAAAAATATGAATTAAAGACTTTCAACTAAAAGATACTTCTATATTACTTCATGCATCATATTTTTCAAAAAACAAATGTTAAGTTATTTTTTTACTAAATAACAAATAGATTACAGAATCATGACAACATGCATTAATGCCATTATAATTTTGTTACATAGATTTATAAATAAACATCTGAGTTGAATTAAATGGAATTAATTTAACTACTTGAGAAAACTATTATAAAACAAGTCTTTTATTCTTAATTTTTGGAGAACTAAAAGTTTGATGGAAATTCACAACTTTAGGCAAAATAGGAGTCATTTATCTCTAGAACTGCTCTCATGAAGACCTAAACTACATCAGTTCTAGAGATGTTTCAAAAAATTTAGAGCTCTATAGATGTGACACTTTAGAACTCCTCTTTTTATTGAACACAAATTATTTTTGTAAAAATAAATCTTTTGACCCACAACCATTAGAATTAAAATATTTATTCACCTAAAAGAGAAAGTATGTATACATTAATATTAACCATGATTGTAACTAATTTATTACATAATATTGTTAATTTAAGCATGATAAAGGTATATGGGAGGTGGTGGGTGTTTAAAAATTGATAATTTGGTTTCAATAATAGGGTGAATATTCATACCTCATCATTATTCACACTGTACTTGTAACATCCCTCCTCTTAATACTCGAGTAAACTCAAGAATTTACTAGAAGGTAAATCAACTTAGTAAACATGAGAGATTTTTTTTTAAAATAACATTTGCATAAGCACAAGTAATAAAGTACACCTTCTAGATAATTTCAAACTCGAAATCATGCATAATCGCAACTGGAATCAAAGAGAAGTCCTTACACTTTTCATTTATATTACATAAAATGCACTTGGCAAAAAGAATAGTTTTACCTCATAAGTTCAACTATCATATGCCATAACATGGAGTTCACTGCATCTAGAATATTAATATCTATCTTCCCGAGCCTCAGTGAGTCTTCTACTACAGAGGGAGAGCATCACCTGAGTGCTTTTCCTCCAACCACAAACTCAAGCGGTCCCCCGTACACTTCCTAACTAGAAATGGCCCTACCCTTCATGAAGTGTATATATATAAGGAACTATCAATTTTCTCCATCTAAGCCTTGGTGATGTGTCCTACAAAACTCAATCAACCATACAAATCTAGACCCCTTCTAGCTAAGTATGATCATTTTGATTGGTCATGCCATCTATACACACACCTCTGAATCATCTTAGAAACTATCTCATCCTATAGTTTTACTTACTTTATTTGGTACTCTAGACACGAACTTGTCTAAACTAAAAATCCATTCTAGCCAATCAGACTTAGAACTAATCCTTAATCCAAGATATACATGTAATATAAATATTTAGGTATTTCTATCCTTTTTAAGAGTCCCTTATTACATTCTTGCAATTTCTAGGGTTTATGACTTTCTATCATTTCACTCTTTAGATTCAAATACCAAACATCTTTGATGGATTGAAACGAGTTTCAACATTATCATAGAATCTCTTAAAGTATTACAAAGACTCTGCTTGTCTTGTTCTATGGTTTTTCTTGACCTTTCACTGTCAGTCTATCTATATATATATATAACAATGTCACATCCGACATAAGAGTTGTAGGTTTCCCAAAACCTTCTGGTCTTAATACTAGGGTTTAACTTCTCTAATCCAATATGTGGAAATATTAAACATCCTTGTTTTGCATTGATATAACAAAACAAAAGGACAAATACTTCTAGTATTCCTAGACCTGTTGGCATTGTTTGGCCACACATAACACCTAATACAAGTAAACATAATATACGAGGTATACCCCCATCCATATAATACCTTAATGGATACTTTCATTTCAAAACTAATGTTTTGACTAAGTTCATTCAATCAACCCTAATAGGTTTGAATCAAAAAATGAAAATAAAATACATCCGACCACCTAGTTTCCTTAAGTCTATTGACTTTCAATTAGGATTGGTTAAGAAATAAAATATGACTTCCCTTGAATAAAATTGCCACATAAGCCTTTATCAACAATCACAAGTACATCAATCATGAGTGTTGGAGTTTCAAATTCCAAACAAACCCTACTCAGAGATGACTATAATATTGATGCCAAGAAATTGGGATACTTATGTCTTCTATGATTCACTGGACCCTTTGCATCAAAGTGCCCAATTGGTTCAAGGTAAATGGATACTTTCTCTATAAGTCCCCATATTAGAGAAGTCATGCCAAGCAACTCGAATGGTTGAATTGAGATGATGTATAGAGAAAGCTATGAATGTGGGAGATTGAGAATTTCTACCCTCTTTTCTAATTATCTCGTCTCTCAGTCAGAGGTTGATTATAGGGTATTCCCTCTGAGAGTGGAGGTCTTTCTATGGTGAAGACTGAACTATGAATTAATGGATAGAAGACTACAAGTGTGGGGGCATTGAGATCCTTAATGCAAGTAGTGTAGTAACTGTAGTCTCATTTTTATCATGGCCACAAAAAAGAACAAGCTCCAAAATGGTTTTTGTTGTGTACACAAAATGGATTTGTTGAAAATATTTTAAAACTTTCAAGCAAGAGCAGTTGGCAGGTGTAAATAGGCTCTGCAACCATTGTCAGAGTCCTCCTTATTTATATTCAAAATTAGAGCCTCTGAAGAGGATGAATACATTCATCGAAGCATAAGTAAGGTGTTTACAAGGTGGCTAATAAGTTGTACATCAAAATAATCACAAATTCCTACAAAATAAGCAATAAACGAATCCCCTATGAACAAGCAATGATGTTTGCCATGGTTTCTACTATCCTGGCATATAAGCATGCTTAATGTGGTCTCAAAGACATGTATGCTTAATATAACTGCAAATACAAGGAAGGCGCATGCATGGCAGCAATAGAAGGATACACACTCACTTGTTTAAAAGGGAAGATTTAGATTACAAGCCCAAAGAGTGTCTCATAGAGACAGAGAGGAAAAGACCCATCATTCATTATTATTGATCCATTGAACTACCTTTAATTGATTGACACAAAGAAGATAAGTTAAGGTGAATTCTCATACCTGGACTTGGATAAAAATAGATCTTTTATCAACTAGTTAAGCCATCCTAATGGCTCCTCGGTGCCTCAAAACCATTGTGAACATTTTAATTACATGCATAAGCTTCCATCTCCACTTTATTAGTCTAGCACCCACTCTATGAATAGCATAGTTTTGTATGATAGAAAAATATTGACTGTAACTCCAACATCAAAGTTGCAAGTATGAGACATTACCTGCATTTTTTAGAGTTAAAAATTCCTTCCTTTCTAAAAGCTTCATCTCCATTTCTCATGCCCCTTACTTACACTCTTTTTAAAAAAAAAACTCGATAACTAAGTTCTATCTTTCGAGATTGCTATAAACTCTACACTCAATAACCAAAACCGTTCCCCTCATAACGGTTTCCCTTAAATTCCAATATGATTCAACATAAAAGTTGTTAAGAAACTACCAACTCAGCTACAGGTAACTAAATTCCAGGTTGTTTAAAATATTTCACTATTAAGTCATGGTATCATAGGCAGAAACTTTTCCTAAACTCTAGCTACATTAGCATGCACTAGAAGTGGAGTGATGAGTCTTTAAAGATCACTTCTTTGTTTAATAAAAAGCTCCTCCACTACACTAGATACCCCAAACAAAATGGGCCACTCCTTTAACTATCTTAACATGAAATTTCATGTAGACCCAAGGGTTAGCTTCATAATCATTCCCATCTTAACCTCCACCTATAAAAGCTCTTACTCGACGGCTTGCAAGCATAAATGGAGTTATCGGTCATTAAAGACCATTCCTACTGGATAAAGCTTCTCTTAGCCCAAGAATATTTACATAATAATAATAATATTAAAACATATGTATTAATAGCAATATGGTTTACAATGATGTGACGTAAACTTATGCACAAAAAGTGACTGGGTTGAGATATTCTCCCTTTCATGAATAGAAGAAAATCACATTGATTCCGATTAGATGAAATCTGGAATTTTATGTCAAAACTACTAACAAGAAACATATTATCAATTATACCAATTATGCAATTGAGGTCACAACATAAACTTGTTTACGACATAAGAAGTGACATGTTTGACAAAAAGTTTCCTTAGTTGCAAAACATCTAATGTTCAACCTTGACGATGTCACTTTCCCCAAAATGACTAGGTTGATGTTAAAAAACTTGAAAAATACTTTAAATGACATCGACAACTTGTCAAGTCGAGAAATAAACTTAGACCAAAAGGATCAAGTATCACTTTCCCAACTCAACTAAGCTCACCATTTTGCACCAACACTAGACCTAAGATGGCAACAACCTATTCTTTTCCTTGTATCTATACCCTTCTCTCTGATGATGCTCTCCCTCCCTTCTCAGAGGGGTAGAAACCTGTTCCCTGAATGCAACTTGCAATCACCAACTCGAGATTAGTGTATCATTAATCATTTCATAATCCTTATGAAATCATCACATCTTGACAACTTTTAAACACATGTCAATTATAGTCAAATAAACATAACTCATGAAAATATTGATTTTTCCAGACATTTTTACGAAATGTCATATCATTGAATCATACATATTCATCTACTAATTACTTCAAAAGTAAAAAGTGAAACATAGTTAAGGTTAGGGGTGTAACAATACTTAAGCTCACTTAGAGAGAGTTCTTTAGTTTTATCTCACCTCATGTGTACTCAACACATGTCCTCACATTCATCCCAAGTGTTCTTATATGTGTCTCACATTTGGAGGGGTAGTTATAATTCTAGTCCCACCTTCTCACCTCCTCATGATTACCTTTAGAGGCAAGGATTAGATTTGTATATATTTTATATTTGTATGATAATATTATTATTATGTAAATTCTTGTTTATGAAAGTTCTTGGATATTGCAAGTTGATATTGGTTTCTTTAACATGGTATTAGAGCTATGAAGTGCAAATACCTTTCTAATTTTAGTTAAATCTCACACCTAGTCTTATCTTTGCTGCATCATGGATCCAAATGGACATCATTGTTGATTCCAAAAGACATGATAAAGATAAAATTACCTATCACTTTATTGAATTTTAAGACAATTTTTTTTTTACATTGGGGTGGGGGGTAATAACTACACCATATGGAATTTTGTATAGTCATACATGTACTTGAACAATAAAAAAATTAGGTATTAGGAGCACCTAGTGGTGTAAGGGAAATCTTGCATCCAAAAAACATTATTTTTCCTTATTTTTGTTACCTATTTTTGCTACTAGCCCAAACAGGTAGTGTTGTTTATATTTTACAAATGAAAAGAAGGTACATTTTAACTCTGCTATGTCAAATTCATGTGCATAAAGAAATATAAGAAGACTACTATACTATATTGCCTCATGCAGATGGATATAACATAGGAAAAAGTGCACAATCTTTCCAAAAAATGTAGTCTTTATTGATAATGATAAGTGTATAGTATCCCTCACAAGCCAAAGGACTGACTCTTTTAATGCATATAAAGAAAAAACTATGCATTTATAGATAAAGAAATAATGCACTTAAAGAGAAAGGGGACCCATCATTGCTTGAATGATGAATCCGAGACGAGTTTCCCTACATCAACTTCAATCCTCCTGCCCATCTAGCCTCCATTAGTTGTTTTCACCTGCTGCTCCAAGGTTCCCTGCATTTGTGAGAAGAGTGTTGTTAGAGCAATGAAGGATCACCAGTCAAAACATGTGCAAACAACCATAAACATATAATATAATCTTCATAAACATTAAAATAGCTAGCATATCATAGATGTCCAAGAAAACAAAAGAGTTATCAAGCACATCTATCATATGTTATGTTTTATCTAACATGTTTTCTCCTTGTGCAGATATACGACAAATATTTTTTACTATTTTGTTTCATCTAGTTACAACATGTGGAGTAAAATGTGGCTCCCACGAGGGTTGATCCTAGCATGTTTCCCTCTTGTGTTTTAGGGGGGATAGGAAATTGAGCAACTTGATCAAATTAATGATAAACCTATTATTGATGCGTTAAATCAATATGGAATCATACCAGTTGATCAACTTTCATTATTGGATTCAAAAGATGCAACAAAATAGTGCGAATTATCAAGAAAGATTACTCTTCATCTTTTCACAATGAACCAAACAGTAGGTTGCCATCATGTTGATCAAAGGGGCAATCATTTCTTCTTGGAAATCTTACTCTGCTGGATATGTCTTTCAATCTTCTTAAGTGGATCCAAAGTCTAGTTAAATAGTGATATGAGTTGTATTTCATTGTCATCATTTTCAAGGGGTCAGTAAAGAAAGAAACAAGAACAAGGAAAAAAATCATTCAATGATGAAAATAGTTTGTCTCTTCCCAAGAAACATATGATTTATGTGATAATGGTGAAAATACACAACAAAATTGGCACATGAAACCCAATGAATCAGACATGGAACAAAAAGCAAATGGTGTAGAATTTGATGCCTTTGATAGGAGAAATATGAAGACTGAAGCACATATGCATCAAGTTCAATTATGGATAATCACAATGACAGAGGAACTATCAAGTCCTATCACAAGCTATCAAGGGCTAACATAGTGGAGTAGTGAAAAGCATTGTTTGAGATGAGAAAGCATTTAGGATAGCAAAGGCATATATAAATATCATTGTCATGGAAAAATAGGGCATTCACAATTTTATGTAGTGATAAGCTTCTCTAAGAATGAAGGACAGTCCCTATACAATATACATTCATCAATAGGAGGGAAAACAGGTTCTTAACACAGATCATAAAAAATAGCATTACATTGAAAAGTGATAGCCACCAAGCTATAAGAGATAATAAGTCATGAATGCAATGTAAAAGACACTCAAATTGATGCAATAGGATGCTTAAAGGGTTGTCATAGATATCAAGAAGTAGTAATGGGAATCATCAGGGCTATTCAAATGGTTTCATTCCCAATGTAAACATACATTGCTGATGTCACAATAAGTATAAAACAAAGGCATTTTGAAGTATAGTGGCATCGTGTCCTGAAGAGATTATAAGCATAGTCAATGATAAAAGGATCTCCACATCAACAGAGGGAGGCCACATTTGGATTTCATGTCCTCTTTACAAGATGCTATATGAACAGGGTAGTCATGTGTCAAGAAGGGTGTGAAAGCTTATTGTTAAAAGCAATCATGAGAGAGATCACTATAATTTGTAAAGTTACTGAGTTAAGTAAAAAACAACAGACACCATCATGATGACATCCATATAGGAGGGCTTCCTACTATTCAAAGGAGCCAAGTGAAGAAATGATAAGGTTACCAAGGGCTAGGAATAAAAGTCCAAATATCAGTCCAAAAGCTCATGCAATCATGATGGGAGGTTGCATTTTCAAGTGGCAGTAGCATGAAGATTATGTTGCAAGTAGACAGTGGACACCTCACTTCCCAGATAAGTATAAAGTAAAGATAATTGTCAGTAGAAGGTCTAAAGGATGGTCTATAGGTAGTACTCAAGAATATAATAATGGATAACTCACTATTAATATCATTGCCAAGGTTGTTAAAGTGATAAATCATGATGATGATAAAGCTAGAAAGTGTAAAATATGGAAGATACCCAAGTCATTAATAGTCACTTGATAACTGTCTTGCAAAGGGTTATGTGGAGAACAAATCTATAGGAAATTCAAATAATTTGTTGATAGTCCATGGCATAACAATAGAGAGAAAAGGTAAGACAGTCAACATGATTAAGGAATAGTGGCACTAAGCAGTGATTAAGTCCACCTTTGCTGAAGTGATAACAAGATACAAGTTATAGTAGTTGATTGATAATATTTGACAGAGGTAATAATAAGAGCCTAATTTTCTTGAATTTCCATCTAAATTAGTCAAACAAACTAGCAAATTAGAGATGTGACAGTCTATGATCTTCAAGTGTTTCATAGAGAATCTGAAGGGAAAACCACCATTTTCAACAAAGCAATCTTGAGACACGAAGGGATAGTTTTTTTTAAAACAGTTACAAAGGGACATGAACACTCATCATAGTACAACAATGAGGATAGTGATAAAATCACTAGCATAGTCAAATGAAGTCTAAGAAATGGTCACAGTAGCATGTGTATTAAAAAAATCATGAAGATGAGTTCAACATGCCTCCATTTTCTCACTATCAATATATCATTCTATGATGCATTGCAAACTCAAAAAATATTTTTCTTTCTCAATGGATGGAGATGACTAAAATGTGGTTGTGCTGTCACTATAACACTATCAAACAAAGGAAGCAACTAATCACAAA
>VDFB02353493.1:256208541-256283163 GCA_007258455.2 Sequoia sempervirens
TTTAAACACCCACCACCTCCCATATACCTTTATCATGCTTAAATTAACAATATTATGTAATAAATTAGTTACAATCATAGTTAATATTAATGTATACATACTTTCTCTTTTAGGTGAATAAATATTTTAATTCTAATGGTTGTGGGTCAAAAGATGTATTTTTGCAAAAATAATTTGTGTTCAATAAAAAAGAGGAGTTCTAAAGTGTCACATCTATAGAGCTCTAAAAATTTTGAAACATCTCTAGAACTAATGTAGTTTAGGTCTTCATGAGAGCAGTTCTAGAGATAAATGACTCCTGTTTTGCCTAAAGTTGTGAATTTCCATCAAACTTTTAGTTCTCAAAAAATTAAGAATAAAAGACTTGTTTTATAATAGTTTTCTCAAGTAGTTAAACTAATTCCATTTAATTCAACTCATATGTTTATTTATAAATCTATGTAACAAAATTATAATGGCATTAATGTATGTTGTCATGATTCTGTAATCTATTTGTTATTTAGTAAAAAAATAACTTTACATTTGATTTTTGAAAAATATGATGCATGAAGTAATATAGAAGTATCTTTTAGTTGAAAGTCTTTAATTCATATTTTTTAAAGCATTATTGGGTGCAATCCAAAAAATTATTAGGATACATTATCTCTCATTGAGTTATTGAGGTTGATATTGCAAAAGTAAAAGCCATCATGGATATGCCTCCACCAACAAACATAAGTCAGTTATGTACCCTACAAGGAAGGTTAAAATATATTTGAAGGTTCATAGCTCAGTTAGAAAACAAATGCCATCCATTTTAGTATTTGCTTCATAAGGGAGTCCCATTCATATGGATTGATCACTGCCAAGAGGTGTTCCGACAAATCAAGGACTATTTCCTATCCAGGATCCAATCCTTATGCCTCCTATCGATGGTAGATACCTAATGTTATAAATATTAGCAACTTATCGTTACTGGTTTTATGAAAATAAATGATACAATGAAATATATTGTCGATATATTAGTCGTATAATTGTGGCGGGAATCAATTGTAGCCCTATTGAATGGGGTCGGCATTTATTCGTTTGGACTAAAATCTTTAATACTACTAGAATCATCAACAAACAGCTGTGTGTATGTAGATCCTCAAATATATACTAATAAAACAATTTAACAAGATGATTAGAAAAGTAATATCCCTAAGTAAACTAAGGTAGAATGTATTGATCGTAAAGAAATGAAAGGAAAAGTGATAGGTGATCAACTTGTAGATGCCCCTATAACAATAGATCATCCATTAATATCTAATTTTCTCGATTAAACCATCTTCACAATAAAGACCTCTACAACATGGAAGCTATATTTTGATGGGTCTTACACAAATATCTAATTTTCTCGATGAAACCATCTTCACAATAGAGACCTCTACAACATGGAAGCTATATTTTCTTGATGAAACCATCTTCAAAATAGAGACCTCTACAACATGGAAGCTATATTTTGATGGGTCTTACATAAATCATGGTTTAGGAGTAGGTATCCTCTTTGTCACACCACAAGGGGAATCAATACCTAAATTCATAAAGAATAACATTTCCTTGTACAAATAACATGGTTGAGTATGAAGCATTTCTAATGATACTCTGAATGGCTATCAAATGGAAAATCAAGAATCTTCAAGCATATGGTGACTATGACACAAAGGATGAATATCTCACACCCTACAAGAGAATGGTTGATAGTTTAAGTAATACTTTGATGCCCTTATCTTTGAGCAGATTCCAAGAATTTAGAACAAAGCAGTTGATGCAATAGCCACCATAGGATCTCTCCTAGATATACCTAATTATGTGTCATAGTATGAGTTCTTGGTGGAACAATTGTTGGTCCCTACGTTTGATGTCCTCAAATCTAAGCTCGTGTGTGAAATTATTTGTCATCATTATCCCTAGTAAAAAAACTTATAATTACCTACATGACCAAATTACCCCTCCTAAATTGTCCTCCAACCAATACAAGACCTTTATCTAACAAACATCTAAATATGTCATCATCGGTGATACCCTTTACCATCGTAGCCTAGATACCACCCTCCTTAGATGTCTCGATTTAGAGGAAGCACAAATGGCTTTACATGAGGTACATGATGGTATATGTGGAGCTCACTTTTCTATTCCTACCTTATCCAAAAATCTCATGGGAATAGGATACTATTGGCCTACTATCGAACATGATGCCTATCACTTTGTTAAGAAATATCGACAATGTCAAATACATGGAGATCTTGTGCATGCACCCACCCAAGACTTTCATCCAATAACATCACCATGGACATTCTCCCAATGGGTACTCAACCGCATGGTAAAGATTCACCCTAATTTTTCCAATGGTCATAAGTTTATCCTTACTACAACTGAGTATTTCACAAAATGGATCAAAGTCATTCCAATGACCTACATCGCCAAAAAAAAAATATTCAAGTTCATCCAAGTATTTACATCATATGTTGGTATGGTGTTCCTCAATTCATCATCACAGATAACAGTCATCCTTTCAAAATATCAGGATGTACGTGAACTGTGTGAAAGATTCCAAATCCATCATCATTTTCCACTCCATATTACCCTCAAGGTAATGGTCAAGTTGAGGCTTCTGATAAAACTATCCTTAAAATCCTAAAGAAGACTATCGATGACATTGGTCATGAATAGCATATCCAACTTAACCCCACCTTATGGGCCTATCATACTAACATTCACACTCCTACAAGAGCCACACCATATTCCCTCATCTTTAGATATGAAGCCATTCTTCCCATCGAGGTTGAGTTACCATCCTTGAGAGTATCTATGCAATAGTTCATTGATGATGAGGAATATTGTGTGTCTCGTTTGTATGAGCTATAGTCATTGGATGAGAAGAGACAAAATGCATTGATTCACTTACAAGCACATCATAATCACCTCCATTGTAGCTACAACAAAATATTTTTAGTTGGGCATTTTGACATTGGTGATTTGGTCTTGAAAGAGAACCTGAAGAATCAGTTGGATCGAGAGAAACCCAAAAAGTTTGAGCCTAGTTGTTTGGGTCCTTACATCATAACTATAGCATATGGATTTGACACTTATCAACTTGCTACTCCTAAAGGTGAACTGTTACAAAATCCTATCAATAGCATGCACCTTTGTAAGTATTATACCTAGCTTTCAGAGAATCCTATCAAAAATACAAAAAAAAAAGAAAAAAAGAAAAAAATCACTACCCTGATGAAAACATAGCAAACAGGCATGTTGGTGACACAAAAAAAATTAAAAAATGAGAAAAGAAAAATAGTAAAGAGAAATAATCCATCCAATAGTGAAAACAACTTCAGTGGCACTTTGGATAAGTACCATGGTGAAAACCTAGAAAATAGGTGCCATGTGTAGTTAGTCTTTGCTCCATCGTCTACTATCATTCTATCTGATTTTTTTCCTCCATCCATGACCCCTTACACATATCCATTCTATAATAAGATCTTGCTTTTCTCATCTATCCACAATAAATCTTAGTTATCCTTCTCATGGCTTGAGAATTGTTGATGCTTAGCATCCTTCATCCTTTCATATCCCTCCATGGTAAAATTCGCTCATCCATTTCATCCATAATAAGTTGTTCCTATACCTAAATGGGGGAAATTCATAGACTTACATCTCACAAGGGATCATAGATGCGGGTCAGCATCAGAAAATATCAAAATAAAAAAAAAAATTAGAAAACATCAAAATCCAAAAAATTAGAAAACATCAAAAAATTCAAAAACAAAACCTTTTTCAATCTAAGTGGTCAAACTACGTTGCATCTATGACTTCACATAGGCAATTCCATCATATATGAGCCCCCAAGGCTTAGGTCAGTCCTTTAGGTTTTGTCATAATAAATTGTCAAGTCCATCCATATCAACATCTTCATAATAAACTATCCATGGTCAAGGTCAATTGAACTACGTTGCCTTTGCACCTTCACATAGGCAAGACCATCATCGATGAGCCCTTGAGGCTTAGGTCAATCCCTTAGTTTTTTTCATAATAAACTATCATTCCATCCACATCCATATTTCCATAATAAACTTATCCATGGTCAAGAGTTAGTTGAACTACGTTGTATTTACACTTTACGTAGGAAAGGCCATCATTGATGAGCCTCTGAGGCATTAGGTTAGTGCCTTAGGGTTTTTCATAACAAATTCTTCATCCATCCCATAATAAATTATCCCTTGCTAAGGTTGGCATTTTCAGCAAACACAAACAATTATCAAAGAGAACTGAGCTTAACCAAATCATGAAACAACATATCAGACTATCCAACTAGCCTTCAACCATCAACAATCAATTTCCTAAACACATAGGTAAAAATAAAACAATCCTTGTTAGCTATCAAAAATTCTTAGACAAAACATTGCATCATTGAGCCCCATGGGCTTATATGGCATGCCTTGTTTTGAAACCAAACTTTATTCATCAATCCTATCAACAGTTTTATACAGTATGTAGCATTGTTAGGCTCTTTGGGCTTATATGGTATGTTGTGTTTCTAAAACCATACTTTACCCATCAACCCTTAGTCTTAGACATGATGTTGCATCATCAAGCTCCTTGGGATTATTTGACATGCTTCCTTTCCTAAAACTAAACGCTATCACTATCCAGAATCTGATCATACAAGCATTTATTGGCAATCTAATCTAAATGGTTGTTGACTCTATTGGTCCAGTTTATCTTATCTTTTTATCCGATTTATCTTTGGTCATGTTACTATGCGCCTTAAGGATGTACTAAAAGGATTGAGAGGAGTGATGATGGATCATGACCTTTTTCTCTTTGATTTTTTTTTGTAGTTTGTCTTGGCAATACAACTAGGGAAACTTAGTTCCTTGTCTGTGATTGGGGTTCCATCTGGCATAATCAAAGCATCCTATGCAAGCTCGAGCTCAATTGAATGCTTTCTTGTGTCAATTAGATCAATGTGCTTTGTGGTTACTTCCTCACATATTCTGACAAGGTTCTATGTTTACTAGTTTGTGTCATGACACTCCTTGTCTATCATGTGTCTATTTTTGCAAGGGATATCATATCACACCTTGGTCTATGTCATACTCTAGCATTCATCATCCATTTCCATAATAAGTTCTATGATGATAGTTATGCAATAAAATAAAATCTTGAACATTTAATAACTAGGTCTCAAGATATCAATCTCATTTCATCTATTCCATTCTTCCTTTTTCGTCCCTTGCTAATCTTCTTTCCACACTAACATTTTCTTCTCGCCAACATTTCTTTCGTCATTCCTTGCATTCACACCTATCAAATTAGGTTATCGGTAAACTTGCCAAATTTTGTTGGAATTTTTGAAAATTTGTCAATTTTCCTGAGGGGGCATCATCCTATCCTGCATTCGTCGGGGCACACTAGGCCATATCCTGGGTTGACTTTTCTTGATTATTCTTTGAGAAAATGCTTTGAACTGCATTGTATCAAAGAGGGGAAAAATGTAGACACTGAAAAATGTCTTGAGCCTGCAAGCAACATTTTATCACTAATTCACCTTCTTCCATACATAATTAAATAATTTTAATTATTTAACTATTCTCTAATGTCATTTTCTTCTATTAATTAAATATTTTTTAATTATTTAATTAA
This sequence comes from Sequoia sempervirens, assembly GCA_007258455.2. Classification (NCBI taxonomy): domain Eukaryota; kingdom Viridiplantae; phylum Streptophyta; class Pinopsida; order Cupressales; family Cupressaceae; genus Sequoia; species Sequoia sempervirens. Next base: position 256,214,206 of record VDFB02353493.1, read on the forward strand.
TTCATTTTATCCTTATTCCTTTTTTGATCAAGATTTAAATAAATACCAATTTTATTTAAATTACGTCACTAATTATCTTTTTCCCTCTATAATTAAATAAATTTTACTTATTTAATTATTTATTTTCATTTTCCTCTATAATTAAATAATTATTTTAATTATTTAATTATTCATTAGCCTTTTCTCTCCATAATTAAATAATTATTTATTTATTTAATTATTTATCACTTTCTTTTCTCCATAGTTAAATAAATATATCTAATTATTTAATTTTTATCATTTCCCTCCATATTTTAATAAATAATTATTTTTTAATTATTTAATATTTTAACACTCCATCCATATTCTATAATTAAATAATTATTTTTAATTATTTAATTATTCATTTTCCCTCATTTAAATTAGATAATTGCTATTATTATTTAATTTAAGTTTCTTCTTAGCCAAGTCCTAAATCTCAACTAACTTCTTGAGTTTTGATCCATCCTTCCCTATCCTTGTCTCAATTAAGGTCATCCATTGATCATGATGCCTCATCTTTCAATCCTTACCCTTCATTTGAATTGGGATTTCTATAAAAACAAGCCATCACCTTCATTTCAACCTAACCGCAGTCTTTGAAATATTGTTATCTTGAGATCTAGAGCTATCAATCATCAACATCAAGCTTATTACAAATACACTACATACTATCTGAGAACAAACAAAGCAAAATGGAAAAGAGCAATGGAGATTATTCAACTATGGCATAGAGATTGAGTATTATTGCTTCATTATTGTGATTTCTATTGTCATTTGTACTTCATTGTTAGATTGGGGTCTTCATAGCTTGAATTAGATAGTTTTGTGGTTGCTATCATTGATTCATGATTATTCCCCAATCTACACTAGTATACAGAGTCCACATCATGATATGATCCATCTGTAATAATATTCTTGACCAACATAAAGAATTGGGAATCAACCAAGTTTTCCCACTCACACCCTTAAATAGTGAATTTTTGGTTCATCAAGCTTGCTAAGCCTTTCAAGTAGAACTAAAAAGTAATATTCAATTGAACCAGATGAAGTTGTCAAATAAATGTAACTATCATTAATAAAATCATCTACACCCCTTTGTAAAAATGATACTTTCCCATTTTTCTTCAATTTTCCCATATAATATACTATCACCTTAATTCTTGGAGCAAGACTCATGATTTCCTCGAATATACCATTTAGTAATTGATTTACCTGCTTCAACATTTTTCATGCTCAAGGGAACCACTTTCAAATGATAATTTGTGTCTATTGCATCCTATAATACAACATATCATTAAGGCATTTTTTCAAACAATTTGTGTGCCTGCAAATGAATCACACATTCTTCTTCACATTAGATTTGTGTGTTGAGTTGCTCACAAAAATCTCATAATTTATTCAAAAAAATTATGGGTTTTGTTCTTCTATTTTTTTTTTCTTTTTGGAACATTTTGAATTTTAAAATTTTGTTGAGAAACAAAAAAGATATCACAATTTTACTGTGATTGTGTAAAACTGAAAAAAAAAATTATTTAAACTATTTTCCAATGCCCAACACAATTGCATTTTCTTGAGATTTTTTAAATAAATTGATTCAGTGCATATTCTACAATCCTGGCATTTTAAGTAGCCACATTTCCTTGAAATCCCTTAAATAAATCCATTAATGCATGTTCTATAGTCGTGACATGCATAACTTTCACCTATAAATCGCATTGATTGTAATCGCTTCCTTTCATCCCTTTAAATTTTTTTAATGTTTTGAAGTTTTAAATTGGCTAGCATGCTAGCAACAAAGAGGTTGGGATTTTCAAAAAAAGTGAGCAAGTTGCAATAATAGGTTAGGATTTTTGAAAAAGTGAGCATGAGAGCTTAGAGGAGTTAGGATTTGTGAACAACATGAGAGTATAGAGGAGTTAGGATTTGTGAAAAAGTGAGCATGAGAGGTTAGGATTTGTGGAAAATGTGAGCATGAGAGGTTAAGATTTTTTTTAAAAGTGAGCATGAGAGGTTAGGATTTGTGAAAAAGTGAGCAAGATAGCAATAATAAAGAGAATGTGTACAAATATCTCGCTCAATTATTATCACCAACCATTAAAACATTTTAAAAACTAGAAACATTTTTTTTATGGGAAATTAATGCTTAGAAAATGTTTTCAAATAATTTCACATTCTTTTCTGGTAAACCCCCTAATCACTCCTTCACACTGCAAAATTGAAACACACCTAACTCTCAACTGGTAAATCATTTTGCCTTGAAATTTTTTTAGGATGATAAACTATGATGACCAAAACCTAGAAAAATATTATTTTTTTCAAACAACCAAATCTTAAATTTTAATGATTTCTGAAATTTGGTCAAAAAAATGAAAATTTAAATTCTCTCAAACCAGAAACTAGGTTGCTGCAAAAATTGGCCACATTGCTTGGAAAGCCAATCAAAAGCTTTTTTATTACATAAAGACAATTTTGGATTTTCAATACAAAAATCAAGAGAGAAGATTTCATTGATTTGAGCCTTATTTTGAACCTCCTTAGATTTATCCAAGCTCGTACTTTTATTTTTCAAATGTTCAATTTATATTTCAATAGTCTTTCTTAGACATGTGAAAAATTTACACCTCCTATTGCACCAACTCTACAATATTTTTTTATTGCATCCATATTACTATCCTCATTATCCACGAGGTAGTTCTAAATGTCATGATCCTTTTTGTGTAGCCTTTCATACAATGAAATTTGTGTTAACTTAGAAGATAAGTCTACTTCATGGGTATTTTCTCCTAAATTCATAAGATCATTTTCTTGAGACGAAACTTGATTTTATTTTAATATGAACAACCCAAAAAATTTCATTGTCTAATGATTACATAGAAGAAGAAATGGATGATTTTGTACCTTCAATTTCATCAATAGGATTTTCAACTTTGACAATCAATGATGAATGAATGAAAAGGTCTTCTCCAAAAAGAAAGTCATCATCTAAAGCATCAAGACACCAATTGGGAATGAAAACTTCATGAATTTAATCTTGTGGTGCCTTATCATCATCTTTATCTTCAAGCCAGTGAAATCTTTCTTCTTTATTATTGCATGTTTCGATAGAATCTCATCTTTCTACCATCACGATTTTTTCTTGATTATTATTTTGACATGCATTTCCATGAGTTGGTATACCAACTTCATCTCCTTTGGAACATGCATTTTCTAATGAACCACTTTTAACACTTTGATTCCAAGGTGTTTCATCAAATGGATGTTCATCTTTATGAAAAAAATTATCCTTTATATTGTTGTCCTCATTATACAAAGAATCCATTTTAGCAATGGATTCCACTTGAGGAACAGGTGTTTCAAGAAGAGAAGCCTCCTCCTCATATTTTGGTTCAATATTTTTCAATGTCTGAAGAAAAAAAGGATGTACCTTATCAAAAGCAAGTTGCATGTCATCATAGAAGCTTTTCAAAAATTAAATTTTCTTAGGATCATCAAGAATTTTATTTCTTGAGCAACAGGTACAAGAGAAGGATCATTTTCCTCATCATTTTTTCAATTACCAATTTTGGTGAATGATATATATCAACAAAATATTCTTTATCCTTGGATGTATAACTTATTTTCAATAAGTGTTCATGGTCACAAGCAAGAAAATGTGGCTCTTTTCCATCTTTTTCTTCAAAGTTTGAAGCAAAGAGGTATGAATCTTATTGGAAGAAAACTACATGCCACCATGGAAGCTATTCAAAAATTCAACTTGCTTGGGCTCTTCAATAACTTGTATTTTCTGATGTGAGTAGATAGAAGAAGAATAATCTCCATCATCATTGTCACTATCACTTTTCGAGTTGTAACAACTCTAAATTCCTTTATTCTAGGGATTCACCAGCCTTCATTCTAGGGAAGGAACCTTTAGATTTCAAACGAGAAAAATGTACCAACACTTCACTCTCCAACATAATTGCTAAAAATTGATTGGTAAATGGATTGACACTTGAAATGATACTTGACTCACCCAATAGAAAGTGACAATAATGCTTCAATAGTTGGAGAGATTTCTTGTGAAATAAAAATCTTCCTCTATGTTTGAGAGGGGAAGCTCCCTCGTACGATAGGGGTATTTGAGGTTTTTGTGTACTTTTAACTCGAAAGTACATAAAGGAGAAAATAAAGAAAACTAAAGAAATTTAAATAACAAAGACCATACTAGTATACATACGAATACCAAATAGGACTTCATGATTTGTAGGCATTACAAGGGGGTTTCACCATAATGTATATTTATGCAATAACAATGAAAGAAGAAGGGTTACAAATATCAACATAAAAAGAGATGAATAACTCTTAACATATTCAAACTGAGATACCAAAGCATGCTTGTGTTTCATTACATCAATTGCATAGATTAATAAGCATTTAAATAGATAACAAATGATCTCCAACAAGACATAAAGGGATTACCAATTTTCCATACGAAAAACTAGTAATAATAACTTAGAAATACATTCAAAATATACAATCCAAAAGTATTTCATATTATCTTTATGAAATTCTACAATATCAGAAACCATTTTTGTACAATGTGTAATGTAAAAAGTCATCAAAAATTCTATATAAAAATTCCTCTAGATTTTCCCCTTTGTAAAAGTCCCCCCCGCCTTTACAATAGAAAATCCTTATATTTATAGGCTTCTTCTTGATAACTAATTGTAACTACCTAGTAACCATTTTATAACTACCTTTTTGAAATACAATGGTTTTGAAAAAAATAATCTTGTTTGGTTACATTTTACATCACCTTTTCTAGAAATAAAGTTCACTTTCTAACTTTTTGTTGCAATAAGTGACATAAGTCACTTTTACAAAGAGATAATTAGGAACTTGTAACCTTTGAATTATGGGTTATGTCGAGGTGTTCACATAGAAACTAGAAATTTGTATTGTATGATATGCAAAAAAATTTACCACACCATAGAGCATACTCACCTATTGAAACATCTCTGCCAATGTGATCAATGCATCAACAACCTTCAATCCTTTTGATTCATCACAAAAATTGTGGATTTGACCATGTCTTGAATTGAGATCATTAATAACATCTCCCAAATGATCCTCAGTTGTCACAAGAAAGCACCACAACTATAAGTTGGAATATTGGTATACCATAGTCCACATCATAATATTATCCATCTATAAGGATGACTTGGCCATCATGAAGAATTTGGAATCAACCAAGTTTTCCCACACTCACGCTCTTAAATAGTAAATTTTGTTCCATGAAGCTTACTAAGCCTTCCAAGGAGAACCACAAAGTAATATTCAATTGAACAAGATGAAGTTGGAAAATAAATGTAACTATCATATATAAAGTCATCACCACCCGTTTGCAAAAATGATACTTTCCCATTTGTCTTCAATTTTCCCATATAAATATATTGTCACCTTAATTCTTGGAGATGGACCCTCATGATTTCCTCCAATATACCATTTACTAATTCATTTACCTACTTCAACATTTCTTCATGCTCAGGTGGACCACTTTCAAATGATATTTTATGCCTATTGCATCATATAAGACAACATATTGTTGAGGCATTCTGTCAAATAATTTGTGTGCTTGCAAATGAATTACACATTCTTCTTCACATCAGATTTGTGCATTGATTTTCTCACAAAGCTCTCATAATCTCTTCAAAAAAAATTAGGGTTTTTTCTTTTATTCTTCTTCTTTTCAAAATATTTTAAATTTTGAAATTTCATTGAGAAATGAAAAAGATGTCATAGTTTTACTATGATTGTGTAAAACTGAAAAAAAAAATTATTTAAACTATTTTCCCTTGCCCAACACAATTGCATTTGCTTGAGAGTTTTTTAAAATAAATTAATTCAATGCATATTTTGTAATCATGGCATTTGAACTAGCCACATTTCTTTGAAATCCTTTAAACAAATTCATTAATGCATGTTCTATAGTCATGGCATGCATAATTTTCACTTGCAAGCATTGGTTGTAACCGCTTCCTTTCCTCCCTTTAAAAAGACTCATGTTTTGAAGTTTTAAATTGGCTAGCATGCTAGCAACAAAGAGGTTAGGATTTTTTTTAAATTGAGAAAGCTAGTAATAATAGGTTGGGATTTTTTTTTAAAGTGAGCATGAGAAGTTGGATTTGTGAAAAAGTGAGCAAGGTAGCTATAATGAAGATAGCGCATACAAATATCTTGCTCAATTCTCATCACCGACCATTAAAACCTTTTAAAAACTAGAAACAACTCTTTTAATGAAAATTAATACTTAGAAAAGGTTTTTAAATACTTTCACATTCTTTTCTGAAAAACCCCCTAATCACTCCTTAACACCATGAAACCGAAACATGCCTAACTCTCAAATGGTAAAGCATTTTTTCTTGAAATTTTTTTTGGGATGATAAAAACATTGTGATGACCAAAACTCAAAAAAATAATTTTGTTTCGAACAACAATATCTTAAATTTTAATGATTTTTGAATTTGGGCAAAAAAATTGAAACTTTAAATTCTCTCAAACCAAAAAGTGGGTTGTTGCAAAAACTGGCCACATTTCTCAAAACACTATAGGAACATCTCTCTAAAATAGTGTGGACAATGATTTTGGATTGCCCACACTAGTTTAGCTCCTTCTAGGGTTTTTCACCTAAAAAGGAGAAAGGGATGGGGTCTAGAATTCTAATGTATACACTAAAAATTAATGTAAAATGGATGCAATGTTTCTAAATGTGATGTCCTAATGTAATAAACTGAAAAAGAAATGATTTATTGATGCTAAACCTAAGAAATGCAAAGTGATGGAAAACACACTGTGATATGCAGAATAATGAAATAAATGCAATAAAGAACAAAATAAAGATGATAAACAAAAAATATGCACCTAGAAACTGGTGAAGAGCTGACTAGGGATTGCAGGGACCTCTGAAATTCTAAAAAAATAACTTTTGAGCCAACTGGGACACTTACGCCAAGCTGGGCGACTTAGTCCTAGATCGGGTAAACTACTGTAGAGCTCGTTTCAGCCAAATGGGTATCCAGATCTACAAAAAAATCTACAAAATAGGTTCAGTGGGACTAAGTCACCACTATTGGTGACTTAGTCCACTTCTAAATTTCTAAAAATTTGAAAGTGGAAATGAAAGCCCTCAATCTACACTCTGGTTTCCCATAGGTGTTCGCTTCTGAAACTCTGATTTTTAGACTTGAAAGTGACTTTTTAATGGATATTTTGACTTGGTCAACAAGGATATGGCTTCAATAATTCTTCAACCTAGTCATCAATGATCTTCAAACCCTCAAAGTGTCTAACTCTGCAAACACACAATGAAAGAGAAAGAAATGGTGAATGTTAGGGCATGGGGGTTTGCCTTGGTCAAACCCCTTTTTAGGTAATTAAACCAAATGAAGAAAGAATATAATGAAGCATGCAACAATGGAGTTAGTACCTTTCCATGACATTTGATATTAAATTTTTGTAGCAAAACATGAAGAATCTTCCCTTGAATGTCCTTGGAAGATATCTTGATGACTTGCAATGATAAAACCCTAGTTTGCTTGATTTGAGAACATGATGAATGATGGATGAATGATGATGAGGTATGAATTTTTTTTTTGTCAAATGGGAGGGAAAGCCCTATATTTATACACAATTATGCCCTAATTCTTGAAAATACCTCATCATAGGCCGACCTTAGGTCTTAAGGAATAAAAACCTAAAAGAAATGTTATTTTATTTTGATTTGTGAGCCTAATGGGACTAAGTCGCCACCAATGGAAACTTATTCCACTTGGAAATTTTTAAGTGGATGTCGGGAATTGTGATAATTTAAATAATGTTTATCAGGGTCTTCTTCAACAAGAAACTTAAGTAAGGCCTGTAAGTGTATAAAGGGGCCATTTAAAGCATAAGAAATGCGTAAATATTGATGACAAGCCTAGGAAAGTGTGAAAGTTTGTTACAATACTTTAAAAAACTTTGAAATAGGTCTTGGTAAGGTTATTTAGGTGAATTATGATATTATGGTCTTAGAAAAGTGTGAAGATGTGTTACAACACCTTAACAAGACATCAATAAATGCATTTTATTATGTTTGCAAGGGCCCAAGACCTAATGTGGATGTGTAAAATACCTCACAACACCAAGACAAGGCCCTATTAGGTCCAATTTATCATCAATTGTTCCCATATCAAGCAAAGTATACACTTTTTGGTGACACAAATAGTTTTACATAAAACTTCAAAGTCTTTGAAACTTAATTGTTTTCATAAATCTTAGCAGGATGCATCATTTCTCACGAGAACTTTGATTAAGAAAAATGATGATTTTTCTTCAAAATGTAAAGAGGTCCAATACTTGCAGATGATTGGGAATGCTTTTAACTAGGAGGTTCTCATTTAAGGATTTTGACTCAAAAGTTTAAAATTTGTCATGTTTAAAAATGGGGTTAACACTTCCTAAGGGGAAAAATGTGTTTGCAAGTAGTAGATTGTATTGTGTCTTCAATTTTTCATCATTAGTTCAAGATCTACTTCTTTATGTGGGGATTTATATCTCTATATTCTCTCTCCTATTGGGGGACATCTATTGTACTTTTATGACAGAAGCAATCCGTGGAGAGTCACATCAAGTCTCCTTTCTTTCACTAAAATGCATTTATTTCATTCTCTTTTGGAGAGGAATTTTTCCCATGAGATTTTCTCCTTTCCTCCCATTATGAGATATTTGTTTGATTGTACATGGGTACCTAATCAATCCTTGTAGCTTAGACCCATTCATGCATGCATCCTTGCATTCATCATTAGGTTTCTAGATTCTCCCTAAGTTGTACTTAAGGAGGGTGTTAGAGTAAAATAGGTATATCACCTAATTAATTAATTAATTAGGTCCCATTTTACTTTATCCTTTACAAATTTTAAGAAGATTTTGCAATCTCTTTATTTCATTTGTTCTATGTTTACTTTAGCATGCTTAATCACTCAATCTCATTAGCCTACTAATGTGGGGGAAAAATCTAAGGTCAGAATTTGCCTCCTTTGCAATCTCCACCTTACATTTCTACACTTATTTTAGTGTAAATTCCCTTAATGTGTTTTAGATCCATTTAAACAAAATTTTGGTCATCCCACTAATCACACTCCATACCTTATTAATCCATCCCTAAGCATCCCAAAAATTGTGAAAAGTGAAATTCTTACCTATTCATGCCCCAATTCTTGCTACATTTTTGTCAATCACTCGTCTAGAAACTTAGACGGAGTTTGTATTTAACCCATTCTTTCCCTTCATTCATTAATAATGCCAAAACTAGAAAGCATGAAAGGTATAATCTCTTGGCCCCATCAAAAAAAAGAACACCATCAAAGAAAGAGGGTAGCAAAGTGAAGGTTGTAGAGTTGAATTTTGTGAAATCCCTTTGAGCATAGAATACATGGAGTCATTTTAGTTTTGTTGCATTTCTTCTATCTACCATATCTATTCCACTATCTCATTCATTTGTGAATCATTAAGAACCTTTTTTCCCTCTCCATGGCAATTCTTGAGAATGCATACGTCCCCCATATTACCCTTACTAAATTTAATCCATTTTGTCTCCTTGAATATCTCTTTGTGATCCTTCCCACATCATATTGACTCCATCACTATACACACACCATTCATGTTAGTTTCCTCCTAGAGTTTGATTTTAATTTTATAATTGTTGCACACACCACCATATCATCAAATCACTCGGTCCATGTACACACTTTTTCTAAAAGTGTTATTGTGGAGATTGGAACACATCATTGAGTGGAATAAGGTAATTTCCAATACAACACACCCTTTACCCTTTGCACCACATATTCAACTCAAGGTATCTCACTACTAGAAATGAACATGGACATTTTTCAAGCAATAGAACTATGATTTGGAGGTAAAGGATCCCTAGAAGAATAACTCTTAGATTGGGAGTTCCCAATGCCTTGAATAGGCACCAATTCCCTATAGTGCAACAACATCACCACTATGCACAACAACAACACCCTATTCCTATATAATCTATCTAATTGTATAGGAGCAAATTTGCATCCCTCTCGTAAATTCCCCTCTTACACCCTCTACTTTAGAAAAATAAAACCCGACTAAGAAAATCCACATTACCTACCTATAGTGCATCCACTTGGCACTTGTCCTTTGTGTTGGTGGGGGAAGTTTTGTTGAGGACATGCGCGTAGCGCGCAGACGTCTGTACAGTATGTTGTTGTCCCTAACAGATTCCTACCTCTAGAATCTATAGAGACGTTATGTTCTCCATTGGTGATGAAGCGTAACTCCTCTACGCCTTCCTACCGACCCAAGAACAACTCCTTCCCACCTAATTCTTCTTCAAAATCCTATATTTCACTAGCATTCCATCCTCTTAGCAATTCACTAGAGCTTCTACACAATAATTTGATTTTGTCTCACAATTCTTGAGCTTCTATGCATCTTCTCTATTTTGTGTTGCACTTTTACCACCATTGGAGCTATGACTTGGTGTCCTATGGGACTGCTTCTTTGTTGTTGTGGCAGCATCGACCTTACCAAGCTTGCACCCTCCTCTACATGCTCGAGGGTACTTTGATTGAGAAGATGATATTGTCACTTCATTTATGTAGAATAGTGTTATTGTTATTTTTTTGTATCCTTTCTATTGTTCTCTTTATCATATTTTCTATCATGTGGCTTTTCTAGCTGTTCGGGGAGGTGGAAACACCAAAGCGTGGGTTTGATTGTGCCAAACCCCTATATAGCCCCAACATTTTTCCTCTCTTGGTTGTGTGTAGGTACGCGTTCGGGCGAGATAAACTTATCGTGAGTTGCTCTACATCACCTTCACTTTTATCATCTTCTACATCACTCTTCTAGTTATCTTGTTTATTCTATTTAATTTCATCTTAGTTGGTGCTTTAAACTTCAACCGCTAAGTAGTTAGTAGGTTTTTTTGTGACTTTCACTGTACTTTACACTTTTTAGTCATAAAATTGCCAATGCCATAGTGAGACGCTAGTGCGTCATGCTGTCGTCCCTGAACTGTGTTGTTGTCCTTTGGAAGATAGTTGTCTGAGGTACAGTTTGAGTTCCAAAAACCTACTTATTTAACCCCATCAAAGCCCTCGGGTTAGTAGAGTGACAAAAGCACTTGAGAGTGCTCTTCATTCTCTATCCTTGATCTTAAAGCTCTTATCCAACTTGAGGTATATTAGGGTAGCCCTCCGCTCTTAGCTCTCTGTGACCTGGAGCCTTGGTGTGGTTGGTCCCCCTCTTCTATATTTTGGTGAACTTGATGTGAAACATTTTGGTTCTGTTTAACAGTGTTGAAAGACCCTTTCCTTGTATCCTAGGAGTGTTGTGGGTGTGAGTGTTGTGAGGTGCCTAGCCTTGCAACCCAATCTATGACCCCTATTGGTGGTGTAGTTGGAAGGTTCCATAGGCATCGCAAAAAAAAATCTTAGTTGGGTCACTATCTAGTTACAAACCCTTGGGGGCTCTGTGAAAGTTTTGTCTAGTATACGTAATGGCCTGCTTTTACATTTGGCTATCCCATCTGTGCAACCTGTGAGTGGATCCCTTGGCATAACTTTCACCTCACATGACTTGTTGATGAACTATAATAAAGAACCATCTCCCTTATATATCCCCGCTCGAATCAATGCAAACACCGTAACAGGTGTTGTTGTTGACCCTATGTGTCGGGTGAATGTCATCATTGAGGAGATTATGTTGATTAACTTCTTGCACAAAGATGGGTATGAAAAATCTAGGAGCACCATCTATACACACGATGGGATTTTTGTACCTCCCATTGGCTGCATCACCTTGTCAGTCTTAGTTGGACTAAAATTCATAAATGCACTCTTTGACATAATCTTGGGGTCTGAGCTCTTCAGGGTGAAACTAGGTATCCCCTGGTGGATTGCTATGAATGCAGTTCCCTTAGTGGTTCATAAGTGTCTGAAGTTGATCCATTAGGGTACAATGCATGTATTCCATGACACTAGCTATAAACCACCAATTACGGATGGTGGCTACTTGCTGGATCACTTTTGGCTTGTGCCCATTGGTCTGCTTCCTCCTCATATGGACCTCTTGTACTAAACGTGTGTGAATTACAAAAGTGGGGGAATAACGCCTAAGTTGAGATACCCTCTTTCTCCCTATGTCATTCGCATAGAGCTTGCCTCAAGTTGGAGCATGAAAATGCCTTGGCTTGAAAAAGGGAAGAAGAGAAGTGTGCCCAACGCCCTTCTTTTTCGCCTTTCATTGTCCCACTTGTCGCTTCCTCTTGCCCCTGTTGTGGTGTCATCGTCATCTGCTCCTAGGCATTTTCTAGAGAACCCAATGTTGTCCGCTTGGCGAAAGCTCCAATGTCTTGTGTTTGAACTTCCTATCTCACCCACGATGTCTTGGCTCATTTGATATGGTAAGGGGAAGGGTCCCCATGGGGAATCCTCTATGTCTCGGCCTCTACGGCCTCCTACTACTCCTATCCCTAAGGCATTGAATGGGAAGAGGTCCACTGGTGAGGCGTTAGAGTCAGTTCCCCCCACTATTATTCCATCATCCTCTCAACCTATCCCTCCTATTCCCATCCAGGAGTCTCTCCCTCCATCAGAAACTGTCGTGATGGATACTCTAATGGTCAAAAATGGGTTTTTTGTTCTATCTCAGCTTTCGGCCTCTAGCTCTCAGAGTTGTAGGAACCACCTTGTGTGTGAGCGCAAGCGTTGGAGAAAGGCTTTGGCCACTGAGTAGGCTGCTTTGCAAAGGAAGGAAGGCGAGTCGACAGTTTCTACTTTGGAACCTTCTGTTGCATCCTCCTCTCTCGTCCCCTCTACTTCAGTTCCTTTAGCTTCGGTCCTACTTTCGGCTCCCGCCATGAGCGTAAGTGATCCTCACCTGAAGAGGGTATAGGTTTTTAGTGCTCCTTTGGTTGAGCCACCCCTTTTGATGTCCCTTCTAGACATCCCACCATTTTCAAAGCTCATGGACATTTTGAATACCTCGGTGGTGTTCGTTGCGGTTTTCTCCTCTTCCTATGTGCCTTCTACCTCATCTGTGGGGATCTCGCATCCTCTGACAAAGCAGAAGATGGAGGACCCCGCTAGCGATCAAGGTCAAAAGAGTTCACCTTCTTCAGAGGGTGGTTTTGTATTAGCTTGTGTCACCCTTGTGATGGAGAAAGTTCTAGCGTCCTCAGAGTTTGTCACTACTCTAGAGTCACTCGGTGAGCCTAGTAGTGAATCTCGGGTGTCGCCTCCCTCGCCCGTTGAATTAACACATAGCACTCTAATGAAGTGCATGTTTAATTCTATGGATGAGGTCCCAAACCTATCAACAATTTTTCACAAAGTTGCTAACTTTCACCCCACATGAACTAAGTGAAGAAGGCATTGTCGAGCCTTCTTCCTTGGCTCTTATTGTTGGAGGGTCAGAGGGTTCCCCCCTTGATATTACACCCTTGTAGGCTCATTTTCCTTCACCTTACGATGATCTCTAGATTAGGAGACTGATGACCTCTTGGTTGATGAGGACTAGTAGGGCACCTCTTCTTTATCTATAGAGTAGATTGTGTGTGTGTGTTTGTTTGTGTTACCCCATGCTTGTGTTATGTGTTCCTAGATAACCCTTGTCACCCTCATAGGTTCTTGGATACAGGAGTCTTTTGTGATGTAAAACTTCCTCTATTTGTTACATCATTCTTCATCTATTGTGTATTGATTTTCAATAATTGGGGACGATGCAACATGTTGGGGTCATTTAGGCTTCCCTTCCATGTTGACCCAATTTTTTATTTTTATTCTATCTTCTCATACATTCTTCATATGGTCTGATATAGTAGAGGGTTGATGACAGTTCATTTATATACTATTATCTATTTATCTATATTTATGAGTAGCTCTTACCCCGAAATATCATACTGCCCCTGTGTCCCTTGTTCGTAATGTTATTGTTCCTTTTTTCATTATTTTTCTCTTATCTTTCGTGTTTGTTTTGTGATGTTGTGGTGCTCATGTGTTGTCCCTTGCGTGTGCGACAACATTACCACAGTTACATCTTGTTATGTTTTACGGGGCACAACATCACTTTTTCATTCTTTATTTTCTCTCCTTAGGATGTCACGTGCCTTTGTCTTCGACATGCAACATCCTAAGGGGGGGATATCATGTCACTTTTATTTTCAAAAAATTTATTCAATGTCCAACAAATATTTTCTTGAAAATCCCTTCAAAATATTTTTCAAAAATCGCATTCCTCAACAAGGACCCCTAGCGGAATACTTTCCTTCATCATGGGTTTGCAAAGAAATAATTTGAAAACACCTTCCTCTAAGGAGGAAGCACCTTCTCCTATGGGTGAAGTTTGACTTTCCCCTTGTGAGGGGGTCTTCTTCCTTTTGAATTTCTTGATGAAGTGAAAATATTTCAAAAGGATTCCTTGATGTTGAATTGATTTGCGAAAAAATATTATTATACTTTCCAAATGTGCGTCCCTTGAGTGGATCCATTTTCTTTTGAAGGGTTCCTAAGGGACCCCTTTGAAAGCTTCTTTCTTCAATTTTTGACTCTCTGCGTGACTTTTTGCTTGCTTGTCTGCCTGTGTGGCTTTTTTTTTTTCTAACATGTTTTTTGTATAGATTAACATGTTGCTTTGCAGGTGCGCCTGTGAAGCTACTTTCCAGTCTAACTCTCTGGAGTCCCCTACATTGGGATTCCTTTAGGATAGAGTACCTAAGGTTTCCTCCTTTGTGGATTTGAGGACCTATGAAGTGCTTGCATCCTACAGGATTTTCCCATCATTGGTTTGTAGGCCTTTGGTGCACTTTGATCAACTTTGTAGTTATGAGGATTTGCAGAGTCCGTTGTTCGAACCTCCTCAGGGGAGAGTACCTGTAGAGTTACTTGTCTACCCTGCGCTTTCGAGATTTTCCAAATTGCAATTTTTTTCCTCAATGGTTAAGGCATACGTTTCTAAACTCTCCAATCTACTTTACTGAACATTCATTGGCACTCATGCTTGCTAAAGTGGGGGAAAAATGTAGAGTAAATTTTCACCTCTCGCAAATTCCCCTCTTACACCCTCTACTTTAGAAAAATAAAACTCGACTAAGAAATTCCACATCACCTACCTGTAGTGTATCCACTTGGCACTTGTCCTTTGTGTTGGTGGGGGAATTTTTGTCAGAGATGCACGCGCAACGCACGAATGTCTGTGTGGCGCGCTACAGTCCCTGAAAGATTTTTGCCTCTGGAATCCGCGAAGATGTTATGTTCTCCATTGGTAATGAAGCGTAATGCCTTTGCGCCTTCTTTCTGACTCGAGAATGGCTCTTTCCCTCCTAATTCTTCTTCAAATGCCTATCTTTCACTTGCATTCCATATTCTTAGCAATTCTCTGGAGCTTCTACACACTAATTCAATTTCGTCTCACAATTCTTGAGCTTCTATGCATCTTCTCTATTTTGTGTTGCACTTTTTCCACCATTGGAGCTATGACTTGATGTCCTGCGGGACTACTTCTTTGTTTTTGCGACAGTGTCGACCTTACCAAGCTTACACCCTCCTCTACATGCTCAAGGGCACCACGATTGAGAGGATGATGTTGTCATTTGATTTACATAGCATAGTGTTATTTTTATTGTTCGGTATCCTTTCTATTGTTCTCTTTATCATATTTTCTATCTCATGGCTTTTATGGTTGTCCATGGAGGTGGAAACACCAAAGCGGGGGTTTGATTGCGGAAAACCCCTATACATCCCCAACATTTTTTTTCTCTTGGCTATGTGTAGGTACGCGTTTTGGTGGAGCTTGCTGGCGAGTTGGACTTCTCATGAGTTGATCTCCATCACCTTCACTTTTATCATCTTCTATATCACTCTTCTATTTATCTTGTTTATTTTGTTTATTATCATCTTAGTTAGTGCTTTAAACCTCAACCACTAAGTAGTTAGTAGGTTTTTTTGTGACTTTCACTATACTTTACACTTTCTGGCCATATGGATGCCAGCGCACCAGTGAGACGCCAGTGCGTTGCACTACCATCCCTGACCTGCATTGTTGTCCTCTGGCAAAGAGTTGTTTGAGGTATAGTTCGGGTTTGAAAAACCTACTAATTTAGCCCCATCAAAGCTCTCAAGTTAGTAGAGTGACAAAATCAC
Organism: Sequoia sempervirens; assembly: GCA_007258455.2. Lineage (NCBI taxonomy): Eukaryota > Viridiplantae > Streptophyta > Pinopsida > Cupressales > Cupressaceae > Sequoia > Sequoia sempervirens. The sequence continues at coordinate 256,230,423 of VDFB02353493.1, forward strand.
TTGAGAGTGCTCTTCATTCTCTATCCTTGACCTCAAAGATCTTATCCAACTTGAGGTAGATTAGAGAAGCCCTCTGCTCTCAACTCTCTGTGACCTAGAGCCTTGGTGTGGTTGGTCGCCCTCTTCTACATTTTGGTGAACCTGACGTGAACCATTTTGGTTCCATTTAGCAGTGCTAAAAGACCCTTTCCTTGTATCCTAGGAGTGTTGTGGGTGTGAGTGTTGTGAGGTTCCTAGCCTTGCAACCCAACCTATGATCCCTCGTGGTGTAGTTGGAAGGTTCCATAGTCATCGCAAAATGAAACCTTAGTTGGGTTGAATTGTCTAGTTACAAACCCTTGGGGGCTCTATGAAAGTTCTTTCTAGTATACGTAATGGCCTCCTTTTTACATCTTCCCATCCCATCTACGCAACCTGTGAGTGGATCTGTTGGCATAACTTTCACCTCGCAGGACTTACTGATGAACTATAATAGAGAACCATCTCCTTATACATCCCTGCACGAATCAATGGAAACACCATATCAGGTGTTCTTGTTGACCCTACATGTCAAGGGAATGTCATCACTAAGGAGATTATGTTGATTAACTTCTTGCACAAAGATGGGTATAAAGAATCTAGGAGCACCATGTGTACACACGATGGGATTTCTGTACCTCCCATTGGCTGCATCACCTTGTCAGTCTTAGTTGGACCAAAATCCGTAAATGCACTCTTTGACATATTCTGAGCTATTCAGGGTGAAACTAGGTACCCCCTGGTTGATTGCTATGAATGCAGTTCCCTTGGTGGTTCATAAGTGTCTAAAGTTCATCCATGAGGGTATAGTGCATGTAGTCCATGACACCAGCTATAAATCGCCAATTGTGCATGGTGGCTACTCGCTGGATCACTTTGGCCTACACTCGTTGGTCTGCTTCCTTCTCAAATGGACCTCTTGTATTGAACCTATGTGAAGTACAAAAGTGGGGGCATAATGCCTGAGGTGAGATTCCCTCTTTCTCCCTATGCCATTTCACATAGAGCTTGCCTCAAGGCAGAGCATGAAAACACCTTGGCTTGAAAAAGGGAAGAAGAGAAGTGTGCCCAATGCCCTTCTTCTTTTTCCATTGTCCCACCTATCACTTCCTCTCGCTCTACTGTAGCGCTATCGTCATCTTCTCCTAGGAATATGTTGGAGAACTTGATGGTGTCTGCTTGGAAAAATCCCAAGTGTCTTGTGTTTGAACTTCTCGTCTTACCCACAGTGCCTCGGCCCATTCGATATGGTAAGGAGAAGGGTCTTCGTGGGGAGTCCTCTATGTCTCAACCTCTGTGGCCTCCTATTGCTCCTATCCCTAAGCCAATGAATGGGAAGAGGCCTGTTGTTGAGGCATTAGAACCGGTTACCCTCTCTATTGTTTCATCATCCTCTCAACCTCTCCCTCCTATTCCCATCTAGGAGTCTCTCCCTCCATTGAAAATGGCCTTGATGGATACTCCAATGGTCGAACAGGAGTCTTATGTTCCATCTTAGCTTCTGGCCTCTAGCTCTCGAAGTTGCAAGAACTTCCTTGCATGTGAGCGCAAGCATTAGAGAAAGGCTCTAGCCGCTGAGTAGGCCGCTCTATAGAGGACTGAAGGGGAGTTGGCATTTTTCTCTAGCACCTTTTGCTTCATCATTGTCTCTCGTCCCTTCTTCTTCAGTTCCTTCAGCTTCAATCCTGCTTTTGGCTCCCGCCATGAGTGTATGCAATCCTCACACAAAGAGGGTATAGGAGTTTAGTGCTCCTTCGTTTGAGCCACCCCTTCTGATGTCCCTTTCAGACATCCCACCATTTTCAAAGCCTATGGACAATTTGAACACCTCAGTAGTGTCCATCGTGGTTTTCTCCTCTTCCTCTGCACCTTTTGCCTTGTCCATGGGGATCTCACATCCTCCGATGAAGCGAAAGATGGAGGATGACCCTACTAGCAATGGGGTTCGAAAGAGGAGTTCACCTTCTTCATAGGGTGGTTCTACATTAGCTTGTGTTGTCCTTGTGATGGAGGAAGTTTTGGCGTCCCTAGAGTTTGTCACTACTCCCAAGTCACTCAGTGAGCCTAGTAGTGAATATCATGCGCTCTCTCCCTCAACCGTTAACACTGGCACTCTAGTGAAGTGCATGTTTAATTCTTTGGATGAGGTCTCGTCCCTATCAGTAGTTTTCATGAAGTCACTAACTTTCAACCCACAAGAACTAAGCAGAGAAGACCTAATGGGGCCTTCTTCCTTGGCTCTTGTTGTGGGAGGGTCGGAGGGTTCCCCCCTTGATATTCCACCCTTGTAGGCTCGTTTGCCTTCCCCTTACGATGATCTCTAGATTAGGAGACTGACAACCTCTTGGTTCATGAGGACTAGGGGGCACCTCTTCTTTATCTGTAGAGTAGATTGTGTGTGTGGTTATGTTCCCCTGTGCTTACATTATGTGTTCTTGGATGACCCTTGTCACCCTTGTAGGTTCTTGGATACAGGAGTGTTTTTGTGTCATAAAACTTCCTCTATTTGTTACATCATTCTTCCTTTGTTGTGTATTGATTTTCAACAATTAGGGATGATGCAAAGTGTTGGGGGAATTTAGGCTTCCCTTCCATGTTGACCCAATTTTTTATTTTTATTTTGTCTTCTCGTACATTCTTCATATGGTCTGATCTAGTAGGGGTTGATGACAGTTCATTTATATACTATTATTATCTATTTATTTATATTTATTAGTAGCTCTGACCCTAAAATATTAGACCACCCCTGTGTCCCTTGTTTGTAATGTTATTGTTCCTTTTTCCATTATTGTTCTCTTATCTTGTGTGCTTGTTTCATGGTGTTGTCCCTAGTGTGTGTGACAACATTACCACGATTGCATCTTGTTATGTTTTGTGAGCCACAACATCACTTTTTCATTCTTGCTTTTCTCTCCTTAGGATGTCATGTGCCTTTGTGTTAGGCATGCACCATCCCAAGGGGGGGCTATCATATCACTTCGACTTTCAGAAAATGTGTTCGGTGACCAACGAATCTTTTCTCGAAAAATCCCTTCAAAATATTTTTCAAAAATTGCATTCCTCAATAAGGACCTCTAGCAAAATACTTTCCCTTCATCATGGGTTCACAAAGAAAGAATTTGAAAACACCTTCCTTTGAGGAGGAAGCACCTTCTCCTATAGGTGAAGTTTGACCTTCCCCTTGCGAAGGGGCCTTCTTCCTTTCGAATTCCTTGACGAAGCGAAAATATTTCAAAAGGATTCCTTGATGTTGACTTGATTTGTGAAAAAATATTCTTATACTTTCAAAATGTGCATCCCTTGAATGGAACCCTTTTCTTTTGAAGGGTTACCGAGGGACCCCTTTGAAAGCTTCTTCCTTCAATTTTTGACTATTTGCGTAAATATTTTCTTACTTGTTTGCCTCCATGGCTACTTTTTGTTTTCTAACATGTTTTTTCTACGGATTGACATGTTGCTTTGCAGGTGCACCTGTGAAGCTACTTTCCAATCCGACTCTATAGAGTCACCCACATTGAGCTTCCTTCAAGAGAGAGTGCCTGAGGGTGCCTCATTTGTGGGTCTAAGGACTTGCGAAGTGCTTGCATCCTATAGGATTTTCCCATTGTTGTTTTGCAAGCCTTTGGTGCACTTTAATCAACTTTGCAGTTCTGAGGATTTGCAAAGTCCTTTGTTCGAACCTCCTCAAGAGAGAGTACCTGTGGAGTTATTTGCCTACCCTGTGCTTTCGAGATTTTCCAAATTGTGGTCTGCTTCCTCAATTGTTCAAGTATATGTTTCTAAACTCTCCAATCTACTTTACCGAACATTCATTAGCACTCATGCTCGCTAAAGTGGTGGAAAAATATATAGGAGCGAATTTGCACCCCTCTCACAAATCCCCCTCTTACACCATCTACTTTAGAAAAATCAAACCCGACTAAGAAATTCCACATCACCTACCTACAGTGCATCCACTTGGCGCTTGTCCTTTGTGTCAGTGGGGGAATTTTTGTCAGGGACACGTGCATGGCGCGCAGACATCTGTGCAGTGCTCTGTCGTCCCTAACAAATTCATGCCTTTGGAATCCGCAAAGATGTTACGTTCTCCATTGGCGATGAAGCGTAACACCTTTGTGCCTTCCTGTCGACACGAGAACAACTCTTTCCCTCCTAATTCTTCTTCAAATGCCTATCTTTCACTTGCATTTCGTCCTCTTAGCAATTCTCTAGAGCTTCTACACATTAATTCAATTTCATCTCACAATTCTTGAGCTTCTACGCATCTTCTCTATTTTGTGTTGCACTTTTTCCACCATTGGAGTTGTGACTTGGTGTCTTGTGGGACTGCTTCTTTGTTGTTGTGGAAGGGTCGACCTTACCAAGCTTGCACCCTCCTCTACATGCTCGAGGGCACCTCGATTGAGAAGGTGATATTGTCACTTGATTTACGTAGGATAGTGTTATTGTTATTGTTCGATATCCTTTCTATTCTTCTCTTTATTATATTTTCTATCTCATGGCTTTTTGATTGTTTGTGGAGGTGGAAACACTAAAGCGGGGGTTTGACTATGACAAACCCCAATACAACCCCAACATTTTTCCTCTCTTAGTTGTGTGTAGGTATGCATTCGGGTGGAGCTTGCTGGCAAGGTAGACTTCTCATGAGTTGATCTCCATCACCTTCACTTTTATCATCTTCTATATCACTCTTCTAGTTATCTTGTTTATTCTATTTATTATCATCTTAGTTAGTGCTTTAAACTTCAACCACTAAGTAGTTAGTAGGTTTTTTTGTGACTTTCACTTTACTTTACACTTTCTAGTTGTACGGACGCCAACGCCTAAGTGAGATGCCAGCGTGTTGTGCTATCGTCCCTAACTTGTGTTGTTGTCCTTTGGCAGAGTTGTCTGAGGTACAATTTGAGTTCCAAAAACCTGCTCATTTAGCCCCATCAAAGCTCTTGGGTTAGTAGAGTGACAGAAGCACTTAAGAGTGTTCTTCATTCTCTATCCTTGAACTCAAAGCTCGTATCCAACTTGAGGTAGATTAGGGTAGCTCTCTGCTCTCAGCTCTCCGTGACTTGGAGCCTTGGTTTGGTATGTCCCCCTCTTCTACACTAATAGTGTGAAAAACTGCACTAGACTATGTTCTTTCCTATTGGGTCCATTTCTACCACTAGATCTATTATTTTCCAAGTGCACACATTTCTTATTTTTCTTTTCTTTGAAGCATTTAAGATTACATCTTTCCATTTCCTAGCTCATATATTTACTTTCATAGATCATACTAGAGTGATACTTTTTATTAATCTAGTTTATATTTAGTAAATATAGGAATCTAGCTAACCTATGCACTCCTAGGGGACCCTTAATATAACCTATTTGTGAGGAAGTGAGGTCATTGCAATGCCATGTGAAAAGGGGTGTATGCTAGAAGTTGTCATTTGTGCAAAATTGCCTATGCTTAGAATATATTTGTTAATTGGAATATTCAATAGTTCATAACATTATCATTTAACACAAATAAGTTTGCACAAAACATAATACATTGCATTTAAATCATTCTTTACAGTCATTTCACTATTACATTTGTTTCCATGAGGAGCATAAGAATGCCAATGGTTACAGCTATTTCCTATTCAACCATCTATCACTTCTTTATATCCACTCTCTATTCCCCTCTATAGCTTCGTCTCTCATTAACCTTCTATTTGCTTAAAAGACTTTTACTCATAAGATTATCTTGCTCCAATTACTTAGTCATGATTTTCCCTCGAATCAAGGGTGTCAAAATCTATTTTGATTTGCTTGATTGGGGTTGATAATCCTCACTCTTTGATAGTTGTCTCGTCACATCACCCAAATGAAACTAGTCAAATTTCCTTCCTAGAGGTCTTCCTCTCTACTTAGGCAAACATCTACCTTAAATGGTCACCTTCTTCACACTCTTCCCTTTTCTCATAGTACATGTGTCCCTCCTTTCCTAAACATTGTTAAGGGCATTATAGAGACCATAGTGTTCACTCAGCAAGGGCTTGTGTGATGCTTCCAATAAGGACCTTTATTAGACAACCCCACTTTCACATTGCCACTATCTCAAGTCAAATTGAGAGGTCCTAAATTTAGGGAACTAAACAAGTTATGGGTTAAAAAGGATGTAAAACACATGTTTTGGTGAAACGTGTGGTGCCACCATGTCTTTGGAACTTGCACAGTGCAAAAATTTGTTATGATTGCCACTTCACTGAAAGATCAACATCCATAACTTCACCCCAAACAAACATGTGGTGCCACCATGTCTTTGGAACTTGGTGTTAGGAACTTGCACTGTGCAAAAATTTGTTATGATTGCCACTTCATTGAAAGATCAACATCCAAAACTTCACCCCAAACAAAAGCATTGGACCCCCTAATACTAGTTGATTGGGGTAATAAACCTGGAATAAGTCTCAAAATGATGTTAAACCCCAATATAATTGTGGCTGGGCAACTCTGCAACTTCGAGAAGTGTCATAAAGTGACTTACCTAGCGGGGGGAACTTGCTTTTAAAACCTTGAGAATATATTATGGGACACAAGTGGCTGCATAACTATGTTGCCAAATACAGAAGACTCGTCTTAAGCTGTAATAGAATTAGCAATGTATACATGCTAGTCCAAGTAGTATCATACTTTACCTTGAGCAATTGATCTATGTCAAATGTCATGAACTTCTTTGAGAGGGTTGTATCCTACACCTACAAGAAAGGGAAAAGATCAAACATTCACTTAGAGTAGGACAGGTGCAATGATAATTCATCCTTGTTACCCCTATTGCCATATGCATAACTTGTAAGGAATAAAGAACTGTTAAGAATCAATGCAAAGAGAAAAGGGTGAGAGGGCATGGGAGAAAGCTAGTTTGATAAAAGACCTTATGCAAAACTTACAACAAAAATGATCGAAGAGGACCTTAATAAGAAGACCTTGTGTGGGTCCTAAAGCAAAATGCACAAGAGAGAGAGATGAGAGATCCTCAAAGGCTCTAAGAATTATCATAATTAAACTAGGGGAGAGGACCCAGTAGTGGTGCACCCTAACTTCGCGGTTCTAATTATCCTACGTGGAAATTTCAAATCACTCCCAATTTTTTACAGCAGCTTACTTGGCAAGTCCCCTGCTTATAACTTTCGTTTCAAGGCCACATCATCAAATATGATGCCACATCAGCATGCTTTTTGTCAAGGTGTCTAAAAAGGCCCAAAAAAAAAGTGAGACCAATAGTTGTGCATTCACATCATGCTGATGTGGCATCACATGATTGGTTACTTTTTAGATCAAAAGAATACATTTTGTTTAATTATGGGTAGTAAAGTCACAACTATTGGCATTATATAAACAACTACTGGGCATTATATTAACAGAAACATTCACAACTATTGGAACACGCTCCACTACTGGGTCCTCTCCCCTACCAGAGAACATTGTCTTCGCATTCCCTGAATATCTTGGGGGATTACATGCCCGTCTCACCTAATTAAAAGGATGAAACGGCAAGTGAAGAGATAGCAATGAAGAAGAAAATTTGTGCAACCATACTTAACGCCAAGCTACAGGCTCGAGCAAATTCAGCCAACATATGAATGCAAAGCACGCTAAGAGATGAGAATTATCTGAAATAGCAAACACAAGGCTTGTAAGCATAATCATCAAGGTCACGTCCCCAAAGTCAAGAAACATAGGGCTCTCAAACTCAACGAGTGATGAGCTCGGACTACAAGATCAAAGATGAGAAGTCAAGGAGACATACCTTACCGAACTAGATGTCATCACATGAAGTATGTTTAGCAAAACGCACATACGGGTGAGAAAGAAGGCATAATGGGGTGGTAGGGAAAGGAAGGCTAGGTGGGGTGGAAAGGCTACCTATACATAAATTAAATCGCACAAACTACTTAAATTCCACACAGTTGATTCCAAAACGAGCTTTTGATTTTATTTTTGGAGTTAAAAACAAGCTAGAATACTAACCCGAAAATGACTCACTCTCCAAGGAGTTAGAGTTATTTTGTACTTGAATAATAAGTCCATAAAAATCTCAGCAACAACACAATGTTTTAAATTTTCATAAAATCTTAGGAACTTCCTTTGCATAAAATAGTGTCCGCAAATAGACATAAGATTCAATGAATCTAAGATCGCGTGGGCTTTAATTCCGAATTATCTACTTCATTGAAAAGGGTAGTTTTGGCCTCTTCATATTATCCAAGATACACAAAACAAGACCTGTGGGAAGACTGAACTGATAAACAAACCTCATTTTACATTAACATTGAGAATTATTTACTTATAAATCTTGTCATAGAAAAGCTCAATAAAATGAATCATTTCCAAGTGTCCGATGGGAATACATGTGCAGAGTACTAGGTTGGATGCTATATTGTGACTTTTTATACGGGAGATGCTTTATCAGAAGCTCTCAATGGATGAACTTACTTTCACAAAAATAGGAGATAAGAAGCCTAAGATAAAAAAGGCCTGGCATGCATCAAACAAACATAGAAGATTAGAAAATATTAGTATGTGGTACAACAAAAAATGCACAGCATATTAATTATGTGTTCAAGCACTTTGGAAGTCATTCCTGGACACCAGCCTTTAGAGATTAATCTCTACAATTTCAAAACAGGGTGTTCAGAAACATGATCTGTTAATGTTAAATGCATGTGACAAAATTCTCAACAATACTATAATCATTTATGGAAATGAAATTCTCACACGTTTAATGACTCTCAATGTCCATTCCTTTCATTATGTTCTCATTTCAATGACTTTTGCCTGCTGGAGACCAGTATAGCATGCATCCACGAACAAGGAGCACAGAAAGAATAGGCAATGATAGTGATCCAAGAGCCTTTACAGCTGTACATGCAGAGTTTAAGGAACTGAGAGCCAAGTTGGAGCATTGTCATACAATGGCAATCTTGTAATATGTTTGATGTTTGAACATATGACTCGCAATTTTGATGCTACTACAAAGTCGTCTATAAATTGTAAGCTGTTTCTGTGATGCAATTTTCATGCTACAAAGTTGTCTAGTCAGTTTTTGTATACAATATTGTAACATTTCTTCAGTAGCCTTATTATCAGTATCTCAAACTTTCACATGCTAGATCTTGTCTCCCAGAAATATGGTCCAAGAAGCAAGCTGTCTGATAATTAGAATCACATGTTTTTATGCACCACCTCGTTCAAGTTTTGACAACATTTTCATATTTTTCCTTTCTGTAAAACCTCTGTACCAAAAACAATTGTTGCATGGCTCTGTTCTTATAATGCCAATCTCTTCATTATTATGTTCATCTTCTTCCATCCTTTCTATAGAAGCACTAATAATACTTAACTTTGGCTACATATAAATTGATAAAAAGTGTTTCCAAAAGAATTTATTTAACTAACAGAATACATTGATTGTTAGCAAAAACAAAAGTAAAGATGAGGAGAAAAATAATGTCTACTGTCAAAACTAGTTTCTTCATCAAAATAAAGTACCAATGCCATTTAGCAGGTTCCAACCCTGAGATGGGCACCAAATTATTTGCTTCAATCAGGATTTTAAAGAAGCAAACTGAAAACATGAGATATTATTCCATATACAACAGAAATAAAAGTAAAGGTGACAATATTTAAGGAAGATTACTGTCAAATACTTGTCCTTAATAAAAATAAAACTGGCTATGTGATAGAGAAAAAGTAGCTTTTAGCAGGCTGCAACACCTAGATTTGCAGCCGGACAAAGGTTTATGATGAGTTTTATCTCTGTTTTTAACGCAAATATTCAAACACACAAAATGATGTCCTGCATGAGACTCATTTAAAATACATGGTTTTTAATATTTCCACAAAGCTAAGAGAGATTTCAGCATCAAAAAGAATGTTTTCAACTGATTAGTTGATAATTAATGGGACTTCACTTTTCAAACAAAGATAATACACATTAAATAACCCACAGACCAGAATAATAACATCATTTACAGAATGAATACACAAGTTATAATTAGTAATGCCCGAGAAGGGTACTGGAGGAAATAAAGTTCATTGACCAGCGAAATCTATTTCCTACAAATATCATGCAAATGACTGTTTCACACAGAATCATGTCAGTTATTTGCTTATCTAGTGGCAAACTCTACAATCCATGCTTTTTCATTATACAGAAAACCCCAAAATGGGCCTTCCAATACAACATGTGTGTAAGGGTGTTAATAATACAATTTCTCCAAAGGAGAGCAATACTAGAAAATTCCTTTCATGTACCGAAAGGCTATAAAATGCCAACTATTTAAACAGGATTCAAAGCAAGTGAAGGCAATGAAACACGAGGACGTTTCATTCGCCTCCGCCGTATTGTATCACCCCATGAACTAGTCCAAGAAAGTGTATTAAGCCTTTCAACTTCCTGGTCACTGGGCCTAGTTGTCTGGCAATCATTATTTCTTTTCATATTTCCACCATTTGCCCGGAAGCCACTCATGTTTCTGGAACGGCGTCCTGTTAATGGTAAAAACCAATCATCTGTCATGGAAAATTTTCCTGAACCTCTTCTCGTAGATCCAGTATGCCAAGCATCGCCTGTTGATCTTATCAGGCCTCCAATGATTTGCATATCTTCTGTAACTTCCTGCCTGGAAAGAGATGAAATACTTGGAAGGATCTCTCTCTGGAAATCTCTTCTACGCTTTCCCCTTTTAGATGGCTTTAACATAGAATTCATTGGAGAGGGTGGCTTTTCAGATTCTTTTTCCTGTGAGACATATGCCTTGCAATCCAGATCCACATTACATTCCTCAAGCATCAAAGTCATGGACTCAAAAAAGTCAAGACCATTGGAGGCATGAGGGCTACAATCATTTTCTTTAGGAACTGAATCTTCAGAAATCTCAGACTGTCTCGTTTTACTACCACTTCTTGAAGATGATAATGGATTATCCACTTCTTCTCGATGCCCTATACTAGTAGACACCGAGATGTCTGCATTTGAGACAACTGTGTCTGCAAACCAATCTAATGAGCTTTTCACACCTGATGTTAAAATAAATTCAAGAGAATCTAGACCCAACCTGTCTGTGCTTTTCTCTGATGCAATTTTCAAAAGACAATTTGCTGCATCCATATTGGCCAATGAGTCCCTTGATATGCTCTTTCCTATCCTTTTATTTTCTAAAATAGGGCAACTGGAGGAGAGACCTTGTGTGGTATTTATTTGAAAAGTATCCACTTCTGACTCAAAATTAGATTCGCTGCTTCTCTGCACATCAGTATATTGGCTGCAATTTTCTAAAACTCTGTCATGCTGAGACAGCTGTGCATTAGCCTTGTGAATTCCAGATGAAGTCTCAGCATAATCAGTTTCCTTGAACTGTGCATCCTTCTTGATATCATCTTTTGTCATGACAGTTTTTAAGGTTGCGCAACAAAAAGTTTCTTCTGAGTCATTTTCTTTCTCCTTGACAAAAAACAATGCATTGTTTGTGCAGGAAGAACCCTCCCTTGCAACCTCGAAACCATCATTTATGTCAGAAACGGTGATCCGTGGAGAAAATTTAATAATACTTTCTCCATCTTTGTCAACTTTTCCAGTAGAAACTGCTTGTGTCAGAGAAATTGTTGTCCCAGAAGTAGATACTCTTCCAACTTTACTACAATTATTTAAAGCAAATCTATCTTCCATCTCCAACTGCTTGGAGCCTTCCACACCATTGCCTTTAACTCCAAACCCTAAGGCAAGACAAGTTCCCTCCCACAAGTTTTCACCAACATTTTTATTTGTTGAGGGCATAAACTTATTTGCTGTAATAAATGTTTGCTTGCTGCTATTGGCACTTAACTCTTCTCCCTTGCACGGTCCATACACAGCATTGATATTTTCTTTAAATGTCTCTATTTTCATCTCATGCTTAGGGGGGTCTGTTGGAACAATCAAGTGTCTATCTGCATGATTTTTACCCATTCTAAAATCTAGACTGTTCCCAAATTTCCCCCAAACAGCAGTAGGATTATTCATTGTTTTGTCAATAAAATCAAACATATTTTCAGACTTGTGCATCCCTTTTTCAGTGGCATGTAGAACATCAGACTTTACGCCTATTTCTCCATTTGTAATGTCATGATCCTTCAGTAAGTCAGAAGCCAAAGAAATTCTCTTTTTACTAGGTGAAACATCTCCTTCCCCAAGATTATCTGCCAACTGCTTTGTTGAAACCATGCCACACCCTGTCCTGCACAACAATCCTTGAGACGAAGATTTAAGAAGCTCTGAAAACTCCAACTCATTTTCTTGTGACAAATGTTTAGCACTAGACATCTCTGTATATGGCAACTCTATAAAGTTTCTCGCAAAGCATTGACCACTTTGAACCTCTCCTTGTAGATGCTTAGAGCCTTGGTGCATAGTTATTTCAAGTTGTCCATTACCGTTACTAAAGGCTACTTCTGTTTTATTTGTGGCACTAGAATAATGCACATCCTTCCTGGAGTCCTCCATTGTCCCACTTGAAAGTCCAAGAGTTAGATCTACTTCTTTTCCCATCTTACCATAAACATCACTTTGACCTTCCAAGCCTTGAGGTGGTGATAATCCAATGAAGTCTGTAGCCCAGACAGACCTTGAGCATTCCTGCAAGCTATGCAATGGAAAAGCCAATGAACTAGGAGCAGAAGCAGACAATGCAAGGGCAGATCCTTGTTGCTGAGTAGTCTTAGATCCAGTAGTGGGGCCCGTCTGGCACAAAGACTGCCCAAAAATTGATGGATTTCCAGCATTGTAAGTGGATTGTGATTGCTGATGTATATGCTGCGCTAGGTTACCATTCTGATACCAAGTCCCCATGCCAAACTCAGAAGTTTTGGCAGATGTAACAAATTGCTGTGAAAGATATTTATCCTGTAAGTCAAAATTCTGCTTCTGTGAGTCTGTCTCTGGTGGGATGCAGGATTCCTGAGAGAGAACCTGACGGGAAAAATGACATAAACTATCTTCAGCTTGCCTCCATGGTCTAGTTGGAGGCAATTCTTTATGAGAGTTGGTAATGACTTTTGGAGAAACACAAAGAAGAGATCCTTCCGTTGAAGTTGGAGAGGGATCAATAGCTAATCCTTTTGTGGATGCCAAGGAGAAGACAGCATTCTTCTGTTGTGTTACTGTGCCAGGATAGATTCCTTCTTTTTGCCAAGGATACCTACTCTCTCTTTGCTCTTGGAAACTCATAGTTCTAGAAACTGATGGCCACTCTGCATTTTTTTTATATTCCTGATCAAAGTTAAAAGGCCCTCTTGAAAAACTTTGGTATGATAGAACTGGAATTTTCTTGCCAACAGCTTCTTGGATAAGAGCTTCAGACCTTGTAGAGGTTGCAGGAAAGAGGAGTGCCTCCTCAGGATGTCTTAATCGTTTATGCTCCTCCAGCTTGTGCTTACTAATCTCTGGAATGCTCATTTTTATGCATGCCCCATTCTGCCTGCCATTTTTTCTTCCTACCTGCTCACATCCAGTTTTGAGAGTCAACAGAACCTCACTTTCAGGCTCTGTAGTGGATCGCTCATTTAGTGAACCAGGTTCTAGTATATCATCTTTAACTTCTCTTTTCAATGTTTTTGCTTCCTCATTTTTGTTGGCCACTTCATCATCCATGTATTCATCAGCAGGTTGTTCAAGGTCAAAAGTCCACTTTCTAGCCCTGCTAGGTTGCAGATTGTAAGTGTCTCTTGAACTCTTGTTGCCCTCCTGTGCAATCAACCCCAGTTGCAGATTCTTCTCAAACAGGTTAGATCTGTGATTTTGCATATAGTCAACACCTGAAATAGGTTGTCTACAATCTCTGCCATCTTTGTCTGTCATTGAACTGCCAAGGGCACCCCAAAAATTACTCTTTCCCTCTGATTCCAGAGGTTCTGAACCAACATGCATTGGAAATGGTCCGTCTTGCACTGGTCCACAAGTCAAAGTTGATGTGTTGGAATCTTTCTTCTTAAGCTCAGCCATTAAATTCTTTTGAACTCGATATAGACGATGCAATTCATGTACCTGCAATATCCACAAATAGGCAGGATACATTAGAACTTCCCCAAAATCATTGTTTTCTTGACACAAAACTATCATCCATAATGAATCTTATCTGCTTCTCTAACTTTGTAACCTCAGTTGCCAGAAAATGAAATCGCATTTTATATTTTATATATGTCCTCAACTAACCAAAAGCAGGACTCAAAGATGTATTAAAATACGGGATATAGTGAAGCAGGAAGTACCTCATGCATCACACAAAATTATCAATACAAAGCTAAATAAGCTCATCAAGCATTAATTAAATTTATATTTGGTTCACCGAGTATAAAGCAAGGACTGACTTCTGTTATGACAAAAAGAAAGAAACTATATTAATGTAAGAGACAGCTTCAGTGTGTACAAAGTGATTGAAAACTCTACATTTCAAACCACACATTGTTGTTCATTATCAAGGGTGAATGATAAGAAAACATGCAGACTTATCACATGGATAACCCAATTATATATAAGAAGCCTTTCTTATCATTCATACTGATGACGAACCACAATCTCTCATTCAAAATGTCCAGATTTCAGTCTCTTTACACACAATAATTGTATATCAAGAGCCCACATCTACTTTCTTATTCATTCGTCCTGACGATGAACCACAATGTGTGTTTTGAAACATCGAGCTTTCAATTACTTTGAACACAAATTTTTTGGGAGCTTTGTCTCTTAACACTACTGACTGCAGAATTTTTTTGAGTTTTTAACATCATATCAATGTCAATAAATGACCAGAATTAAGTCAATGGGACTAGGAGTACAACCAGTAACAATGGCAAGAGAGAGTAAAATGTGAGCTCTGTGCATTTAATGAAAACTAGAAAATGCTGCATTTGTTGAGTCGAGACCCACTCTTAAGCGTGAACTTACAAGTTGTAGATATTCCTTAGTTTGAGATTCACATACTTGATCCTTAAATACCTTCTCATGCTTAAGCATTGTATGCTTCAATATCTCAAAATCATTTTCTGAACATTGTTCCATTGTCCCTTGCTTCAGGGTACTGTAAAATTGCTTCTCTTTCAATGTTTCCTCCCCAGTGCAGTCTGGCCAAGCCTCTACAAGACTTCTGTTTACTCCTGCATCTAGCCCAGCATTCGTATTCAGGAAAACTACTGGGAAGTAATTTTCACACTGTACCTTTGCTCCCATACCTGCAAAGGTGATTGGCAAAAAAATAAACAAAAAAGGAGTCAATACCAAAACAAAAACGTTTGCAGTCAATAAAGGATCTTTAAATATTTTACAGATCTATTTAAATAAGAACGGGTATCACTCCAAAATTTGGAGAAAGCTGCTCCACTTTCACAATCAAAATATGATTTAAGTAAAAGAAAATCATTTCAAGCATGCTAGAACAACATTCCATGCAGACACATATTACTGAACATGATTTCAGTATATCTGAAAAACAACGTTTACGAGCTTGTTAAGCCATTTCAGGAGAAGGAAAATGAGCAAATATTGTGCAGTAAACAAACATAGTGAATCACCAGAGAAGAAATAAAATTCTTAGGGAAAGTTCACTGAGAATTTTATTTTCAATGAGCATGTTTTTAATCATCTGTAAACTTTATTCAAAAATCCATAATAGAAATGGATGTAGACAGTGCAAAAATGGTGAAAATTTAATTTTCAATGAGCGTGTTTTAATCATCTAGACAATTTATTCAAAGTCCCGTGATAGAAATGGATGTAGACAGTGCAACAACGATAAAGATTTGTTAAAAACCAACATTGATTTCAGCCAGTCACATATTTCCATCAAGTGGATTGATTGAGGTCACTTAGAGATGCTTTGCAATTAGCTTTGGTAGATACTAAATAGCAAATGATAGAGAATAATAGGAAAAATTTCTGTTACCAGAGAGAATAATCCTTTGAAGCAAAGGATGTTCCAATATAACTTTTTTGATAGATAAGTCATGGTAGGATACCGCTTGATTATTCCGGTGCTCAATTCAGTCTAAGCCTCAAATTTGTGATGATTCAAATTTGTGATGATTCCAAATTCAATGATAGAATATCAGTGCCTCAATTGAGGATAGAATAAACCTTTTTTGTGGAAATTTATGATATATGATCGAATAAAACTGCATGGTTCTTATACACAATATTAAATGGCATGCTCTGGACTATTGTTTGGTTTGCAGATGCTAATATGAGCAGTGAGGTTGTTAGTTGCATCACGGGCAACGTAGCAAATGCACAAAAAACAAAATTTACAAAATTGAGTGGCAAGGCACATTTGCATGAAAATGAGGATGGTTCCATAGTGATCATATAACTGCATTAGAAAAGAATCCAATCTCATCATTGTCTTTCTGAGAAAATTTTTAATGGACCCTCTTCATCAAACTTGCAAATTTTCAAATTCAAAAGTTTCACATCAGGCCAAAAGAGGATGTGATTCAAGATATTGAAGACGAGAAAATTTTGTACAATATACGACATGATGAAGCCAGGAATGAAATAAAATTCTTGTGGAAAGTTCCCCATTAATTTTATTTCCAATGAGCATGTTTATAATCATCTAGGCAATTTATTCAAAAGCCTGTATAGAAATGGATATAGACAATGCGAAAATGGTAAAGATTTGTGAAAAAAAAAATTGATTTCATCTAGTCACACATTTCTATCAAAAGAGTTGATCGATATAACTTGAAGATGCTTTGCATTAACTCTGGTAAATAGTAAATATTAAATAATAGAGAATAAGAGGACGACTTTCTGGTAGCAAAGAGAACAAATTATAGTCCTATAAGAGAGGGGGACCACCGCGTGCAAGACCCCAGGTCACGGAGGGTCAAGATGCGAGAGGCTGCCCTAACTTACCTCAACTAAGTGCAACGTTTAGGGTATGTAAGGCAAGGGTAGTGAGGACCGTAGGGCCTCTCAGCTACTCAACAAGCCTGAAATGTAGAAAGAGGCTAGGCAAGCTAGTTTCTAGGCTTAACACTTCGTCTCGGAAAGCTCTCTGTCCGAGGACAGAAGCGCGGACTTTGGACGACAGCGCGGCGCATTGGCGTCTCAAAAGTGCGTTGTCGTCCGTACAGCCAGACAGTGACAAAGATAAGGTCAAGCCACTAAAAACTAGCTAACGGCCCAGCAAGCTAACTAAAGGGCCAAAATGACAGAACTAAGTAAATTAAATAATCTCTAGTATTGTAAAGTAAATAAGCAAGAGTGATAAAGATGAGGAGAATCTCACCAATGAACTCGTTCACCAGCTGATCCTCCGAGAGCTCACACACCTACTCACAACAAGAGAGAGAATGTTGGGTGGTTGTATAGGGGCCTGCCTAGTCAGACCCCCGTTTAGGTGTTTCCACCTCCACAGACAGACGAAGGAAAAAAGATAAAGAAGTGATAAATACACAAGCACTGCAAAAACAGTACTATGCTACTCAACCAAGTGATAGAGGAGAGGAGAGGGAAGCTTACTACCTCCACCAACAGCACTCAAGGCTGCTTGGGGGAGAAATGAGAGGAAAGCCTGTGCTGCAATGGCGTGGTCCCAAACATGCTCTACCAAAGTGATGGAGTGTGATGTTGCTGCTATGGAATGCTTGGAATGCTTGGAAGTGAGCTTGTGAGAGTGAGAGTATGAGAGCCAAGTCTGTTCCAGATTTCTTCCAACCTCCAAATGCAAGTTCAAAGACTGATTATGAAGGAATGAGAAAGAAAACGGCCATATTCGGGTTGGGTGGCCGAAAGAGGCGTTACAACTTCGTTGCCAATGGGAAGAGTAATGGCTCTACTGGCTCAGCCGCAGGAATCTGCCAGGGACGTAAGCGCGCCGCGCGGACGTCTATGCGCCGTGTGGGCGTCCCCAATTAAAACGCCTCCACCGACACACAAAACAAGCGCCAAGTGGACTGCCATCAACGGGCTTAAGTAATTTTAAGCCTCCGACTTAGGTTTTCTAAAGTGTATAGAGGCAAAAAGGGGAATTGCGCCTAGGGTGCAAATTTGCTCTTATACAAGTCCTTAGAAACCAATGACATTCCAACATAACTTTTTTGATAGATAAGTCAAGATTGGATGATGCCTGAGACCTTTATTCCGGAGCTCTATTTAGTCCAAGCCTCAAATTTGATGATTTCACCTTCAATGAGAGAATATCAATGCCTCAGTTGAGGATAGCACAAACCCTTTTTAAGAAAATTTATGATGTGATTGAAAATTGTTGCATGGTTTCTTTATCTTATGTACAAAATTTGATGTCAAGCTCTAGACCATCATTTGGTTTGCAGATGCTAATGATGAGCAGTGAGGTTGCTAGTAGCCTCAGAGGCAAAGTAGCAAATGCACAAAAAAGCAAAAGTTCCAAAGTTGAGTGACAAGGCACATTTGCATGAAAAAGAAGAGGGATTCCTAGTGATCATCTAACTGCATGAGACAAGAATTCAATCTTTGTCCACATGGGCACACTTATTCAGTTACTGATTTCTAAAAGAGAAATCTGCTTCATATGTTGGAATTCATAAGTAGGAGGTATTTCCACAGCATGTCAAATTGTGATATTGCTATCAGGATTCAACCATGTAGTTGTACAAGTCAAACTCATTGACCCATACAACTACACGATCGAATCCTGATAGCAATATCACATGTTGGAATTCCTTGTAGTGAATATTCATCATTAGCATAGCTAAATTATTTATATTTTGCCTCAAATAAAAATGTTTTTAGCCTCTGGGAAAAACAAGACATAAAAAGCCAAATGCAATTGAATAAACATTCAAGAAAAAACGTGAAATTCTGTAATCATATTAACAGATTAGAGTTCAATCATGTGCTCTCATTGCATTTGTGTATATTTAATTTTGTACTTCAGTGTGGTTTTTGTCGGAGATGATGTATGTATTTCTGTGCAAGCACCTGATACTAGAATTGTAACTTCCATTAGCATATTCTCTTTCTAAGAATGGGCAATTATATAGTGTCCCACACATGTGCAATCAGTCTTTTCTCTTATTTAAAGATCCTCACTCCTCTGTTAACTGGAGGAGTCCAGCATATTCAAGTTGCAATTATAAGACTTTAAACATTTTGTCACATCTCAGCTCTATTAATTTAAGCCATTACACCTTGAAGAGTGTAAATGTAAAAATATGTCAGTTCCCCCATAGTAGTTACTGTCAAGCTTAATTGGCTAAGTAAATTTGCACATATAAAAATTAGTTTCTAGAATGCTAACATAAGCAAATAGTTATGTTTCATGGTGTTTTAGGGACGGGGAAAGTGGGAAGGCAGGGGATGCATTTCAGGCCAGCAGTCTGGGGGCCATTTTTCAAGGATGGCAATCTAAAATATACTTTTTGGAGTTGGCAATATATGTTCAGTATATATATATCTTTAGTTATATGATATAAAATAATAAATTGTGGATTCATCCTATCAAATTGGATGTGGATATATATAGAATAAAAATATGTAGAAATATTCCTAATTTGCAATACAGTGTATAGCAACAACAACATTGGATGAACAAAATCAGGGAATTTTTAAAAAAAGGGCTAGTGATTTGCAGTCTGCTTCCCACCATCCCATGACAAGCAAATCAGGGCAAAAACTTGATGGAAAATCAGACAGAAAATCACAATGGAAGACTACAGCTTTTTTTAATATCCTGAAGGAATTTTTTTTAATAAACATTATAAAAAGTGGCCATCAAGGATGTCTGGCCATCCTGGGATGATCAAAGGATGTCTCAGACATCCCCTGCCACCTTGGGGATGGCCAAACATCCCCTTGGCATTTTCTGAAACATGTTTCCGAAACATTTTGCATTTTTGAAGATATTTGGGGATGGCCAGGGGATATCCCCTGCTGTCCTGCCATTCCCAAAATGCCATTGGGGATGGGGAAGGGGATTTGAAGGCTGGGTACACATCCCCATGGAACACAGGCAAATGGTAAGCAATTTTACATTTAGGAGCGTCAGATTTTCTGTTTTCACAGTCCATAACAGTGACACAAAGTTTTCAGGAGAAAATTGTGTAGCTATTTCTACCCCCTTTACACCATTATATTGCATCCCTATTATTCCCCCCATTTGGATCCGTCTACTCATAATTTATCTTTTTAACTACCAGTGTCTTAATAATTTTTGACTCAAACATCCACTCCTCACTTCATTTACACTTTTAAATTCCTCTTTCTTGCTTAAATTTCTTTTCTGTGACATTAGTATTGCTTAAACAGTTAAACTTGACTTTTGTGATTTTTAAGATTTTCATATTCTCACTTTCTATCTTGACACATCGCACTCCTTAATCCCTCACCCCACACACCACCTCCCATTTTTCATGATTTAGGGTTTTATTTGTCTGCTTAATACCCATTTTTTTTAATTATTTTACTACAGGCTGAATTTCTATTCCCTTATTACCCCTGTTTCTTTCTCTACTCCAGTTACTTTAATTTTTCTTAGTACCACATTAATTAACATGTTTTAGAATCCCTTTCAACCTCATCCTACATTCCCCCCAAGGCCACCCACCTTTCTTGTTATTGTGACCATTATAAAGATGTTAGAATTTGCAGTCTTCAATATAATCCATCCTGATAATGGATCATAAAATGTGACCCAAAATGTCTCCCAAACAACTTTGCATATCAATCTTACATCTTCCATAAAATTCTTGCAAAAAGGGAAAAAAGTGGAAATCCTCAAAAAGAATCTTTCTATAGCTTTTCTATTTTGAATTTTGTGCCTCATAAGGTAATTATTGTTCTTGCCATGCCCAAATATTTTTTTCCTAAATCTAATTCATGATAATTAGCACTAGGATCACCCCAGTTTTCCCTTTTTACTCTGAGAAGTAAACACCCTTTGATGAGCCCAGAATCACTAGTTACATGGATTTAATACATTGGCAGTACTAATTTCATATATATCCATGTAATTTTCCACATGTCAATTTATGCAGGTCTGATTCAGAATTTATCAAGTGGACAAGATTCTCAAAACAACAAGATCCATCAGAGGTCTGCAATTTCAATTTCATATTTGGGTTTAAGAGTAATTAAATAAGTTTTAGGCCATGGCACTATAGAAATTAATTTTGACACTCCCAGATGACAGAGGTAATCAAAAGGTTACCAAAACCAGCATTTGGAAGCATGCCCAAAGTATAACAGTGACCCCAACCAATATGATTTTCATAGACTACGTGTTTCAAGTATATAGCTATTGCTTGTAATTTCAACGATTGTGGTGAACCAAAGTGCCTACCGGATCAAACTTATTCCACCTAGCTTCACATCTAGATGTCATAGTTTTCCTAAGCAAGCAATCAAAATGTATGTGGTTATGAAGCCATGCTTGCCAATGCGGTTCTGAAGCTGCTGTGCCATGAAGTTTCACAATGCAGGCACTGAGCAAATCACTATTTGCAGTAGACACACATGTATCTTCCCCTGTACATTAATCTGTTCAAATCATACTCTTACAACCTAAATTGTGTGCAAATGCGATGATTACCTGAAGATTGAACTTGTGGCATATTTCAGACTTGGCATTAGGGTCCAAACCAAGCTCAGGTGCAACTACTCCACCAAAATTGAACTCATGATCAAATTCTGGCCTTGCACTGTTGTCAGAACCAAGTGTCCATGAATGATTGGACTTGCCAATCATATTCTGCACTTAGCATTACAGTCAGCTAGTATCCTCAATGTTTTCAATACATTGTCATGTTTCTGGACCAACACTTGCTCGCATACCCCCTCCCTCCACTGCTGTCAAGCCTTGTGGACTCTGTCTAGATTGTAGCTATTATCAATCTGATGCCCGTAATTTACAACCTGTTTAAAGTAGTTGTCTATCACTCTGATGGGATTTTCTTCCATATAAATGCTCTCCTTAATATTCCAGGCCATGGACACCAATGTGGATCACTCCATAAACCCCGGCATTGCTCATTATACTGCCTGATATCAAGGGTTCATACAGCACCAAGACAACGAGGGCATAGCCACACATCCAATATTCTGCAATTGTTTTGTTGTCTGAGCACGACCACATAGTGGAGAATTCAACTCCTAAATAAGCATGACTAATTTCGATGTCTTGCATCTTGGCCCTTTCTAGCTTGCCGTAGGGACAGTGTGATGTCCATAATGTACAAATCATTTACAAAAGCGGTATATTCCTCCGACAGAATTTCATTACGCATTTTTATTCTCCATATAATAAAATGCATTGGGGGATCCATTTGGTTTGCAGGCAAATAGGTCGGCAGGATTCATCAACTCACAAACACTACCTGCTGTTTATAACACAAAAATCACAACCACCCAAAATGAAGTTTACATCATAGAATCATTTTTTCCACTCAATTCTACTTCCAACCCATTTTAACCCCATTCCGGCCGTTTAATGGAGGATGCCAGAAAAAAAAACCTATGCTAAATTCTAGTTCAAAATTGAAAAATTCCACTCACCCACTTCCGCAGAGAGAAATAGAAAACATCAGAAAACAAGATTTTTTTTCTATTTGCTTGTTTTTCTTTTACAAAATTCTATTACACAATAAACAATTCCACACGAGACCCATTCACACATTCTCACCCACTTAAACGAAAAAGATGAAACAAATAAATAAAAGAACAGCAAGATCTACTGAACAACAGCAGTAACTTAACATAAAGTGTATTTCTCTCAGTACAATTACAGAAAAACATTTGATCGCCCAAAATTCTGTCATCAAAATGCACAAGCCCCCAGCAAAACACAGAGAACTAAACACTTGAAAAAAAGGTGGGCTCTCAAGCTTAAAATCTGAACTCACCTGCTGAAGATGCTCCAGTAACGCCAAATTTGTCCGTTAGGCCTGCTCATCGAACTGTGCGTTTGCCTTTCGTCACTTGACGCCAAAAAAAATAAGCTTAAAAAAAAAACTAAAACTAAACAAACTGGTGAGAAAAAAAATTTGCTCAGAGCATCTGCTCACAGAGTGAATAATAATAAGACCTTCGTCTTCTGTAAGTCGTTAATAGAATTTACTTATAATTTACCGTGGATGTGAAAAGAAGAGGATTTTTTTACCGTGTGTGAGAGTGAAAATGGAAATGAAAAGGTCGTGAAGGAAACAGCCTTAGTACGGAGAGAAAAATGGAGGAGATATTCCGGACAGCAAAAGCAATGCAGATGGATGAGATCTTACATTATACTTTTGACTCGGGAGTTGCAAATAATCATACAAATATTTTTTCTGAATATGTTTTAAAATCTTATTTATAAAAAATAATATTTCGTTGATAGCTACTTTGGGATTAGATATACAGAGTTCTAAATATGATAACGATTTTAATGTTCGCTAAAGATAAAAATTGGCCCATGGTACACATTTTCTTAAGCAGACTGAATATTTTAGACAATTTAAAGTTTGACCTCCCTTAACTTCAACTCATGTAGGTATCATCTAAAGTTCCAACGCTCGGATACATCATGTCTAGTAATCTCCATTCTTTAAAAAACTAGCATAGATATCTTAAATCCGTCTATCTAAAATATGTTCAATAATTTCAAGACGCTTATATTTAAATCATTATTCACAATAGATAAACACCTCAAATATTTTTTAAATAAATATGTATAAAACATCTATACTAGTTTATTTATATATTTAATACCTTATAAATAATACTACTTACTATTTTTAATAGATATTCATATAATAATTTTATTAAATATTTTATTATTATATTTAATATTTAAAAAACTATGTCTATAAATTATTCAGTATATGTTTAATTATATAATTATTATAAAATTATTTTATATGTTACAATTATATAAAAATATATGGTTTCATAAATAAATTTCTTATATTTAGTAATTTATTAAAAAATTAAAAGTTATTAGGAAAATCACATCTTTAACTTAAACAATAAACGCAAAAGAAATCACAAGTCATTAAATAAAAAATAATTTGAAGGAATAATAAAGTAAAATGAAAAAATCATCATTTTTTGTTTAATATAATTATTTGTAACATTTAATTTAAATGTCATCATTAATAAATATATATTTTATTTCATAATTTATATTTAAAATAATATTAATTTTTTGACAAATAATATAATAATTAAGTAGTATTTGTTTATAAATGAATTTATTTTTAGTTTCTATCTTACAATGACTTTTTTGTTGAAGAATTTAACACCTAGTGTCACCATTACCTTGGTTTATAGTCAATTTACCATTGTTTTTTATTAGCATGGATATTCAACATTGTTTGTGTGGACAACAAATTTATATTTATGTTATATTCATAAGTATCAAGTTTATATTTGTGGATAAGAGTGTAATTATAATAGTACAATTAATTTTTGAATTATTGTTCTATTGTTAGGTAGTTAGTATGTGATTCTATTAGTTTCTTTTGTGTACAACAATGATGTGTTATACTTTATAATTAATACGATATTATTATTATTTAAATTTAATGATAAAATTATGTCTTGCATTTTTTTCTTCATTTTAGATTCATTTTGATCTAGTTATTTTTATGTAATGATTAGTGTACAAGTGGTATGATTTTTTGCTATATGCACTTACTTTTGGAGAACAATCTTGATCCTCAATTTTATTCAACTCCCACATCCAAATAATATCAAAATATTTTCATGTAAAATCAATATCTATATTAATATTATAAAATATATTCCATAACTATTTGATATTTTTATATTTTTTTATTTATTAAATTAATATTTTAAATATAAAAAATTTAAAATATTAAGCAAATTTTTTTATTATTTTTTTTATTTTTTTACAAAATAAATAGCATGTTTTATCAACTTCTAATTTTTTAGTGGTTAATATTGGACAATTCGCTAATAGTCCAAATTGGGGATTCAAAATTTGACTAAAAGTACAAGTTTAAGACATCTTGAATTGCCACATTTTTATAAAATTTTATTTTAGTCATGGTTAAATCACCAAAACATTTATTTTATTAAACTTTTAAATTTAATCACTACCATATTACCAAAACATTTATTTTATTTTATATTATTATTGGCTTCTTTAGACCATATTACCAATTTTTAATCACTACCATTGATTTTATTTATAATCTAATGGTTGGATTGTATTTCATCCATTAAAATGTATCTACAGAGCTCCAATACCCATCAAGTCCAAAATTGTATTTGAGTTATTGAAGATTTATAATCTAATGATTGAGATTAAATTGTATGGGCCAAAATGTACCCATAGAGCTCTAATACTCATGGGGACCAAAATTGTATTTGGGTCATTAAAGATTTCTACTCTAATGGTTGGGGTTAAATTTTGTGGGTCAATATGTACCCGTGGAGCTATAATGCCCAAAAGACTTGAGATTGCATTTGGGCCCCATAGGCATTAAAGCTCTCAGGGACATTTGTTTTGAGAAATAGAATCTAAACAATTAAATTATAAATAAAATATTAAGGAATTATAGAGGTGAGCACTACACCTTAAACTAGTCAATCACTACCACCCTAAACACCTTTTTTTTTACAAGAACATGAATTTTCTACAAATATATGGTGATTTAAAAAGATGAACAATAAAATTAATGCTTTAAAAAAAAGAAAAAATCACCAAATTTTATATTATAAAAAAATAATAATAAATTTGATACTACAGGGGTGTCCTCGTCCCAACAGCCCAGCATCCCTTATCTTGGGTACCTAAGGCGAGCTAGGGTGAGACTAGTCCCCTGCAGGTGATTCCCCACCTGCAAGAAGTCCCACCTCTTAAACTTGGTAGCAGAGTCGAACCCAATATCAATGGGGAGCAAACCCACTACCCAAGTCAACTCTATTAAACAAAAACACACTACCCAAGCCAACTCATTATAATTAACTGCACCTAAATTCTTTATCAAATATTAAACAAAACATTGAGAGGGGTGTTGTGCATAGAGGATATAGGAAAGAAAAAAGGTGGGCTAAATTAAGTAAAATAGATGAGATCTGGCATAAGTAATGAGGAAGAGATCTGCGATGATTGTTGTTGGGGTCGCTAAAGAATGCATGGGGTCATGAAAAAGACGTAGGTATATATAGACATAAAAGGAATGATAGAAGAGTGCGAAGAAGACAAAAATGATGAGAATTCCGATACCAAAAGCGTGATCTGCTTTACCTCTTCCCCACATCCTCTTTTTCAACCAACACCAACATTCCCTCTAACTAACTTTTCTATCAAGGTATACATACATCTTCTCTCTCTCTTCCACACTCTGAAGGAGGATTTTGTGCTTTCCATATCTTTTTACTTTTTCTTAAATACAGACACTTCTTTTTAGTACAGACGATCACTCTCAACATTTGTATACTCATACTTGTGGTCGGTTTTAATTAAAGGCCTTTTATGTGCTTTGGTCGGGAAATATTTGGGACATTTTTACGACCTCGTATCTTTTAATTTGTTGTAAAATATATATAAATGATGTATAAATATTTATTGAAATAAACGGTGGTTGTTATGTACTACGAAGTTCATCAATTATTAAATTTCTAATCCACATAGAGACACAAGAATATTTTTTTTATTTGTATAAACAAGTGATAGTATTTAGAGTTATGAAATGTTGTTTATATTTGGAAAATAAATTAAAGTGTTAGAAATAGGGAAAAAAATATTATAATAGTTTAAAATTTATTATAAAAATATTTAAAAAGAAAAAATTAATTTGTTAACGATAAATATATATCTATTTTAATGTTATTGATCATCAAGAATAAGTACAAAAGATAGATATGATTGAGGATTGCTCATGTGCTTATTGTCATGTTCAAGAATGATTGCAATCAATTCAATTTTCTTATTTTAATCACTACAACTCGTACACAAGCTTCCAATGATCAAAACCATGCTATTTGTTCCTTTATATAGTTTTTTTAGCATCCCTCTTGTACACTAGAAGGATCCCTCAATGGAATTAGAATTGGAAGAGTTGACTTTGTTTCATATTATTAATTTGATAATCTTAAATAAACTATCATTTATCACTAAGTGACAATTTCATTTTTTGTGATGATTTCAAAAATTATTCTAGTGGTTTTGATTCATCATGGTGATTTCACTTCCACAATTTGTCATGAATATTTTATAATTGCCTCATATTGTAAGGCAATATTTTTATGTTGTGGACAAAACCATGGGTTTTCAACTATTGATATCCTTATATTTTTCCTACTAATTATTCACAATCCTTTCCAAATCCTTATGAATCATACCTACCTTCCTAGAGAGGGTTTTAGCCCCACAAAATTTTAATTAAATATCAAGTGAAGAAAGAGTTCTCCTCAATTCTCCTTGGAGTATTGCTTTTCTTGTTTCACCTTTTTCATTTTTGAGACTCACTTTCCAAGACTCTTGAACTATATTATAAGTCTCCCATGTCTTTTTGTTATAGCACTACATCCTCTAAAAGTATTGTTTGATTATCAACACCCAAATCCTCTAAAGAATGTATAACTTATTCTACTTCTTCCCCATCCAACATGGAAAGTTCATAAACATGCAAGTATTCACAATTCACTATGAAATGCATCTTCATAAAGGGAATAGATCAAGTCCAAAATAATTCTCACCAATAGCATATAAGATGGCCAATGAACCATATCTAAGAGGTGTTATTTCATTAGCTTATCCTTGCAACCTTTCCTTTCCTAGGGACAACCCCATACTATCTCATACATTGAGCTTATGTTCCCTCATATGTTATTTGTCCTTATCTTTGCAAATGTGTTATGTTATTCTCTAATTATTTATTCACTTTTGAGCTAGATTTGTGTAATCATATCAACAAATTTTGATGCCTTGACTGCCTCCAAATCTTGTCCTTTATTTTTTTATAAGAAAAATATCAAGTGGACTTGAGGTAAAATACCCCAAGCATGCTTCAAAAGGTGACTTCTTTGTAGAAGAGTGGATCCTCCAATTGAAGAGTTTTGAATATAAGGAAAATATTAATCCCAAGTCTTGTGACACATATTGTAATTCCCAATATGAATTTGAGAAAAGTTATGTTAACTAGTTATGGTTTTCACATTTGTTTGTGGATAGAAATTCATACTCTTGTCGAGCCTTGTATCCATCAAATTCCCCAAAGTGGACAAGAATTTAACAAAACACCTTGTGTCTCAATCTAAAATCATGAACTTAGGAAGAGCAAAGTATAACTATAAATTAAGAAAAAAAAAATTAATTACTTATTTCCCTATAATAATCTTCTTACATAGAGTTAGTCTACACATCTTTTTGAATCTATCCACTATGGTAAATAAATTGACAGGTATATTCCTACTCGTTATTAAATCTCCTAAAAAATCCAAAGATATGATTTCCCATGGTCTTGTTGGAATAATAAGAATCAAATGCATTCCCTCATATCTTGTCTTACATTTTCAATTACAACATAACTTGCAACCTTTAGTAATTCTTGATGATTATTGTTACAATTTAGATCAAAGCACACACCTTTACAAATAAGCCACAATTTTTTTAACACTAAAATAACTTACCACTTTAGAGGCATATGCCTCCTTCATGAGTAGAATCCTTTATTCCCTTCACACATATAGATTTTATAACTAGTAGAGAAAATTCTCTTTGAAATAAAATCCCTCTTCACTTTAAGAAGCTATTTGAACTTCTCCCCAAAATTTACATCTTGAGACTACTCCTCTACACAAGTTTCTTTTAGTGATTCATTTCCTATATTTGTGAAACAAAGAAAATTTGAACCCTAGGTCTAATGTGTAAACCTCAGATTGATTTTTTTCGTGGTGGTTGTGAGTTATTTTCTTATGTTTCATTAAGATGGAGATCATCAAGGTGAGTAGATTTACTTTCAACCATGAAGGTGAGCCAATTAGACTTGAATCTCCATCCTATTGAGTCTTGGGATGATTTGGAATTGATTTGCTATGGTTAACCTAATTATACTATATGACCTAATATGTAAAATGCAATAATCCAATAATTAAAAGACTAAAACAGTAACTTGCAGGTAGATTTGGGAAGTGTACAGAGGACAGTGTACGTATCCTAAAAAGTTGGTTCTAATCACTGTAGAGGGACAAAGTCACCCTAGGGTGTATGGGTCTTAGTATGCTACTTCTACTCTATTTTTGAGGTCCTCTAATAATTGAGCTTCTGATTCCCGGTTGTAGAGTTGTTAGAATATTGTTGGATAATTCTGTAAATGAGTTTTTGTGAGTTGACAATATGTAGGGCTTTAATTGTAACAATGAACAATTTATCTTCAAGCTTATTTCAATCCTCTTCAAACCTAAGATATGCACATTCACAAAGAAAAGAGATGTTGGGTCATTTAGGGGTTTACCTTAGTCAAACCCCGTGTTAGTGTTTCCACTTCCATAATAACAATGTCAATGATAAAATGATAATGGATAGGAAGGAATGATGAGATCACAAAGTGCTACAAATCACCACCCTTCAATGGCTTCCTTGAAGAACTAAAGTCATGCACATCACTTCAAGGTATAGGATCTTGCTTTCTTGAATGCTTGAATGATTTGGAGACCTACAATTTAGTGTTAGCCTTCACAAAACAATGATAACATGAACACACATAAACTCACATAGAATTTGACATGATGTTGGATCTTGGATTGTTGCAATAGGTCTTTGAAATACTACTCTTGACTTGCTTGATAGTGCTCTTGATAATAGTAATTTCTCATAAATTCTCCTTGGTGCTTGTTAGATTTCAATGATGCAATAACTAGGTATTTATAGGCATAAAAATTCAATTTCCTGCAAATTAAATCCTATTAGCCGACATTTGCAATTTAAATTTTGAATGTTAAAATGTTGACACCGACATATCCCAAATTGGTCCCTAACAAAATAGGGGGACCCATACGCCCTACGGAGAATGGGTCCTGGCCCTATTTTCCATGACATTAAGTGTCGAGGGAAAAATATTAGTTAGATGCATTTGTTTAATGCTTGCAATTTCTTAGAAAGTGGTACAAATGGGCTATAGAATGCATAATTTAGGAAATTAGGGACCCAATTAGGCTTAATAATTTAGAGGGAGCAAAAACTAGTGTGAAATTGTCAAGACAAATTTTGACAGTACAATTTGATTATCAAATGAAATTGTTACAACAATTCCATCCCATATATAGTGTCAAGTGTCTATTGTAATTTACTTTGTGCTTGTAAATATTATAAAGGTTGATGGTCAATATGTATCCTAGTTTCTTACTAAATAAATAATTTCTCCATTTCTTTATAGATTTAAATAGTGCACTTGATTCTCTATTATATACCAAACATATTATATAACAATTGAAGCAAAAAGTATGAATGATAACAAATGGGATTAGCTCATAATAAGACAATTCTCGATATTATATTCACTTGCATTTATTATAACCTGAAAAGGTTGTTGCAAGTTAGGAAGAACAAACACAAGAGGATGAGTGATCTTATATTTTAATATTTATCATCATGTTATTTATACCAAATAAAAAATCCTCCCTATAGCTATATCTTGGTGTAGATATGAGGCTATAAAAGAGAAGGATAGAATAAGTTTCCTCATATATTGGGCAACACCTTCAAAAATCTAAGTTTTTGTGTAGGTTGGTTTATGATAGATTTCACATTAGATGGATCTATTCTCAACTCTACCCATCCAACCACATGTCCTAAGCATACAAAGGACTTTTTTCCAAACTCACATTTTTTCATAGTTAATATCTAAGTTATTTTTTTAAGACCTACATAATATAGATAAGATGATCTTCTCATCTTGCATTAAAAATAATGGAGACACCTAGATATATAATTACACATGAATCTATGAAATCCCTTCACACATCATTCATTAGCTTCATAAAAGTTGTTCATGTAATACACAATCTAAGTGTAATAACTAACTATTCATTAAAGCCTTTATTTTTTTAAGTGGTCTTCTAAGTATCATCCTTCATGTGAACTTGGTGAATTATTTTGCATGCTAAACTTGATCTAAAAAATCATCTCTTTGGAAGATGACATATATTCTTCATGGTGATCTTATTCAAGGTCATGTAATTATTGTATGTGTACTATTCAAGAAGTATCATTTTTTGTACCATCACAATAGGTAAACCAATTGATGAAGTACTTCAAAGAATGACTCCTTATGTTTGGAAAAAAATGAGGTTAATTTAATGAAGGAATTTTTAACTTTGTATTATTAACAATAGATACTCAAATTTTTGGGTTTAGTTTAAACCTATATGAATCTAGGGTGTGAACTTGTGAAAGACATAATGGTTGTTTTCTCAAGGGTTGTAGGTAGTAAATTAAATGTTACACCTTGTGCGTTATTACCTACTTACTATTACCTTGTTTGGTTAAAATGCTTTAATTGTTTTTTGTATATGAATCTTGATAGAAATATGATGAATGAATGTTTGATTCAATTTGATGTTTTATAATGATTCTGAAGATGAAATATATGATGGATATGAATGTATTTTTATCAGATAACTATTGTTGTAATGTACTAAGCTAGATGCAGGAATAGATTCAAACCTCTGGAAGAGAGGGGATGTATCACTTAGGAGAATAACTTGGTCCGGTAACCCTTAATGAGCCTAACTGGGCATACACATGTACTCACATCCTAGTTGGTCTAAGTTGAGTCAAGTTAGTTTGGGGAAATGGTAAATGATCTTCAGTTTTGGTTGTGAATTTTTATATTGGTTTATGATCTTGTTCTATGAATGTTTTGACTGGGGAATGTGATTACATATTTATGTTGAGTGAAATTCCTTCCTTGTGTGTTCATATTTATGTTGATGAAGTATATACATAAAATGTATATATATGAATATATTTATGTGTGTACGATAAACTCATACATATGAGTAAATACGTGCATGAGTATACATAGGTAGACATATCTACGCATGCTCATGGATGGATTACCCATTTGCATGGGAATATCGATTGGATGGATATGACATATATATATACACTTTATGTATATATGTCAATCGGTGAAAATGAGAATGTAAATGTGTTTATAATAATACAATAATGTTATACAAATACGTAATATATATGTTATACATATACGTAATATATATTTTAATCACTACAACTCGTACACAAGCTTTCAATGTTCGAAACCATGCTATTTATTCCTTTATATAGTTTTTTTAGCATCCCTCTTGTACACTAGAAGGATCCCTCAATGGAATTAGAATTGGAAGAGTTGACTTCATTTCATATTATTAATTTGATAATCTTAAATAAACTATCATTTATCACTAAGTGACAATTTCATTTTTTGTGATGATTTCAAAATTATTCTAGTGGTTTTGATTCATCATGGTGATTTCACTTCCACAATTTGTCATGAAAAATTTATAATTGCCTCATATTGTAAGGCAATATTTTTATGTTGTGGACAAAACCATGGGTTTTCAACTATTGATATCCTTATATTTTTCCTACTAATTATTCACAATCCTTTCCAAATCCTTATGAATCATACCTACCTTCCTAGAGAGGGTTTTAGCCCCACAAAATTTTAA
The DNA here is from genome assembly GCA_007258455.2 of Sequoia sempervirens. NCBI lineage: Eukaryota > Viridiplantae > Streptophyta > Pinopsida > Cupressales > Cupressaceae > Sequoia > Sequoia sempervirens. The sequence continues at coordinate 256,263,094 of VDFB02353493.1, forward strand.
TTAAATATCAAGTGAAGAAAGTGTTCTCCTCAATTCTCCTTGGAGTATTGATTTTCTTGTTTCACCTTTTTCATTTTTGAGACTCACTTTCCAAGACTCTTGAACTATATTATAAGTATCCCTTGTCTTTTGTTATAGCACTACATCCTCTAAAAGTATTGTTTGATTATCAACACCCAAATCCTCTAAAGAATGTATAACTTATTCTACTTCTTCCCCATCCAACATAGAAAGTTCATAAACATGCAAGTATTCACAATTCACTATGAAATGCATCTTCATAAAGGGAATAGATCAAGTCCAAAATAATTCTCACCAATAGCATAAAGATGGCAAATGAACCATATCTAAGAGGTGTTATTTCATTAGCTTATCCTTGCAACCTTTCCTTTCCTAGGGACAACCCCATACTATCTCATACATTGAGCTTATGTTCCCTCATATGTTATTTGCCCTTATCTTTGCAAATGTGTTACGTTATTCTCTAATTATTTATTCACTTTGAGCTAGATTTGTGTAATCATATCAACAAATTTTGATGCCTTGACCACCTCCAAATCTTGTCCTTTATTTTTTTATAAGAAAAATATCAAGTGGACTTGAGGTAAAATACCCCAAGCATGCTTCAAAAGGTGACTACTTTGTAGAAGAGTGGATCCTCCAATTGAAGAGTTTTGAATATAAGGAAAATATTAATCCCAAGTATTGTGACACATATTGTAATTCCCAATATGAGTTTGAGAAAAGTTATGTTAACTAGTTATGGTTTTCCCATTTGTTTGTGGATAGAAATTCATACTCTTGTTGAGCCTTGTATCCATCAAATTCCCCAAAGTGGACAAGAATTTAACAAAACACCTTTCTCAATCTAAAATCATGAACTTAGGAAGAGCAAAGTATAACTATAAACTAAGAAAAAAAAAAGTTAATTACTTATTTCCCTATAATAATCTTCTTACATAGAATTAGTCTACACATCTTACTGAATCTATCCACTGTGGTAAATAAATTGACAAGTATATTTTGACAAGTATATTCCTACTCGTTATTAAATCTCCTAAAAAATCCATAGATATGATTTCCCATGGTCTTGTTGGAATAATAAGAATCAAATGCATTCCCTCATATCTTGTCTTAGATTTTCTATTACAACATAACTTGCAACCTTTAGTAATTCTTGATGATTATTGTTACATTTTAGATCAAAACACACACCTTTACAAATAAGCCACAATTTTTTTAACACCAAAATCACCTACCACTTTAGAGGCATATGCCTCCTTCATGAGTAGAATCCTTTATTCCCTTCACACATATAGATTTTCTAACTAGTAGAGCAAATCCTCTTTGAAATAAAATCCCTCTTCACTTTAAGAAGCTATTTGAACTTCTCGCCAAAATTTACATCTTGAGACTACTCCTCTACACAAGTTTCTTTTAGTGATTCATTTCCTATATTTGTGAAACAAAGAAAATTTCAACCCTAGGTCTAATGTGTAAACCTAAGATTGATTTTTTTTGTGGTGGTTGTGAGTTATGTTCTTATGTTTCATTAAGATGGAGATCATCAAGGTGAGTAGATTTACTTTCAACCATCAAGGTGAGCCAATTAGACTTGAATCTCCATCCTATTGAGTCTTGGGATGATTTGGAATTGATTTGCTATGGTTAACCTAATTATACTATATGACCTAATATGTAAAATGCAATAATCCAATAATTAACAGACTAAAACAGTAACTTGCAGGTCGATTTGGGAAGTGCACAGAAGACTATGTACCTATCCTGAAAAGTTGGTTCTAATCACTATAGAGGGACAAAGTCACCCTAGGGTGTATGGGTCTTTGTATGCTACTTCTACTCTATTTTTGAAGTCCTCTAATGATAGATCTAAGCTTCTAATTCCCGGTTGTAGAGTTGTTAGAACACTGTTGGATAATTCTGTAAATGAGTTTTTGTGAGTTGACAAGATGTAGGGCTTTAATTGTAACAATGAACAATTTATCTTCAAGCTTCTTTCAATCCTCTTCAAACCTAAGATATGCATATTCACAAAGAAAAGAGATGTTGGGTCATTTAGGGGTTTACCTTAGTCAAACCCCGTGTTAGTGTTTCCACTTCCATAATAACAATGTCAATGATAAAATGATAATGGATAGGAAGGAATGATGAGATCACAAAGTGCTACAACTCACCACCCTTCAATGGCTTCCTTGAAGAACTAAAGTCATGCACATCACTTCAAGGTATTGGATCTTGCTTTCTTGAATGCTTGAATGATTTGGAGACCTACAATTTAGTGTTAGCCTTCACAAAACAATGATAACATGAACACACATAAACTCACATAGAATTTGACATGATGTTGGATCTTGGATTGTTGCAATAGGTCTTTGAAATACTACTCTTGACTTGCTTGATAGTGCTTTTGATAATAGTAATTTCTCATAAATTCTACTTAGTGCTTGTTAGATTTCAATGATGCAATAACTAGGTATTTATAGGCATAATATTCAATTTCCTGCAAATTAAATCCTATTAGTCGACATTTGCAATTTAAATTTTGAATGTTAAAATGTTGACACCGACATATCCAAAATTGGTCCCTAACAAGATCATCTTATTTATATTATGTAAGTCTTATCTATATTATGTTAAATTTTGAATGAATGTTTGATTCAATTTGATGTTTTATAATGATTCTGAAGATGAAATATATGATGGATATGAATGTATTTTTATCAGATAACTATTGTTGTAATGTACTAAGCTAGATGCAGGAATAGATTCAAACCTCTAGAAGAGAGGGGAAGTATCACTTAGGAGAAGAACTTGGTCTGGTAACCCTTAATGAGCCTAATTGGGCATACACATGTACTCACATCCTACTTGGTCTAAGTTGAGTCAAGTTAGTTTGGGGAAATGGTAAATAATCTTCAGTTTTGGTTGTGAATTTTTATATTGGTTTATGATCTTGTTCTATGAATGTTTTGACTGGGGAATGTGATTACATATTTATGTTGAGTGAAATTCCTTCCTTGTGTGTTCATATTTATGTTGATGAAGTATATACATAAAATGTATATATATGAATATATTTATGCGTGTACGATAAACTCATACATATGAGTAAATGCGTGCATGAGTATACATAGGTAGACATATCTATGCATGCTCATGGATGGATTACCCATTTGCATGGGAATATCGATTGGATGAATATGACATATATATACGCTTTATGTATATACGTCAATCAAAGAAAATGAGAATGTAAATGTGTTTATATAAGGATAATACAATAATGTTATACATATACGTAATATATATATGTGTATATATATGTATATAATTACGTATATACATATATATTTGAGTATGTATATAATTACTAGTTTGATATATTTTTATATATTTATTTAACTGGCAAGTAATGCATTTGGTAATCTTGAGGATATATATTAAAGATATAATACACACACACATATATCTATTATTTGAAGTATTTGGAAATATGCAAAGCGCATTATTATAGCACTAATGTTTGATATATTTAAGGCGCTTTAAATAAAGCATAGCGCATTTTAGACACTTAAAAAGTCTTGATCGGTATTACACATTTGATTTTGATTAACTAACATCATTTCCTCCTAAATCACTTCTGCACTAACCAATTAATTAAATAATCTTTATTATTTAATTAAATTCATCAGCTTCTACTATTAATCAAATAATTAACTTTATCATATTAATTCACCCTCTTATGACTAATGTTCATCACATTTAATTAAATAAATCAATTTATTTAATTAAAGTCTCAATGTCCTCTCATTTGATTAAATAAATCTAATTATTTAAAACAAATGTCACAATCCCCTAATCCACTCAAGTTGATTAATTTTGAATTAATTAACTTTAATTAGCATCCTAATCTTCATTACTCATTTCTCTAGCTTTTCACTCCACCTTGGTTGAGTAAACCCATGGTCAACTAACCAAGTTGCACATGACAATAATTTCTTCTAATTAACTAAATAGCCTATTTTCCTCTCAAAGGCATATTCTTTGGAATATTCCCTCAACTTGAGTTTCCCTCCAAAGGCTTTAAATAGCCTCTTACAAAGGTCTTTAATGCTCTTACAAGAGCCACCTTTGCCTTAATGGCCTATTACATGCCATCTTGTCCCTCTTACATCTCAATCATTTTCATTCAATTCTCTCTTACACCCCTCTTACACAAGCTACCTAAGCCTTAACTCCTCTTATGCATCCCTCTTCCCAAAATGTGCTCACACATATGTGAGCACATATCCCTATTGCTTCTCTTAGCCTTGTGACACTTTTCACTTGGCTATTGAATCTCCATTTAGTCCCACATTGCCCAATTTCACCTCTTCTTCCAACCCTTGAGTCCTATAAATAGAGGGCTTCTCTATGAAGAATAGATCCATCATCTCATGCAAGGTCATTATGCTCATTTCATCCACCAATCATCCAATTGCTATCACTATCTATGAGGGAAATTGGCATTTATCACATCCATTTTCATCTCACATCTACTTGCATCTTCATCATTTTAGCTTGAATTCATCACCACTTTGGAAGGATTTCATCACATTGCATCAACAATCTTGGAGCTTATCAACTTGGGATTGGGAAAGGGCCACTTTCCACATCAAAGTGACACCAATCCCCCTATAGGATGAGGTTTGGGTAGCTTAGATTAAGATTTCATGCTTGATTTCATGTTTACATCATGTTTTGAGTTTTGTTTTCATCTTCTTTGCATGCTTAATAATTTCATAGGGAATGATATTTGTGCTTATTTGAAGGACTAATGCTCTTGTGTTTGTCTATGTTTAGCTAGGTGCATATCATCATTCACACACATTATAGCACTACCATGTATATTGTTGTAGCTAAAGTTTAAATATAATGCAATTGTTGATATATTAAAAATGCTATGAAATAAGTTAAGTGTGGTAATAAAGTGTTTCCTTATAATCAATTAAGGATAAAGCTAGAGTGTTGTGCATGAAACAAATCTCAAAGTAAGTCAAAAGCAGGTTTTACATTGTTTACTAAGTCTTGGTTGTGCATAATTAAAGGGCACAAAAAGTATGAATATGTGGCGCCAAAAAATGTAGAATTTGGAAATAATAAGAATTCTAAACCTGCACCATTTCCTAGTAAAGCCATGTTATAAGCGCAAAACTCAATCAATACATAGATGGTAGAAATATGAGAGGGTAGTCAAATTGCAAATCAAATAGGAAACCTGTAGAGAGGCGTCGTTGTCCCTTGACTCAGCGAAAGATTCTTGTTGTCTCAAGAATGAAGTCGACTCATCCATTCTATCAGATTGGAAATATGAGGATTGTCATGTGTTGCAATTGGAGAGTTTAATTAGTTGAATCATTACATTAGAATAAGAAGGTGACAAAATTGTTATCTTGTTTGTAGCCTTTGGATGCTCAAGTTTTAGTATATATAGAGGTGCTCTCTCTACCATTTGTGACACTTTTCATTCTAATTACTCCATTGTTATTCTGATGTATTTTTTGTGCATGTGAATTAGAGAGCTTGAGAGTTAGTGAGCTGCTTTGTTATTTTTCATTTGTAATTGTTGAGAGAATTGGTAAGAGGCTAGAAGTGGAATTTAGGTTGAACTTAGAGGAAGTAGAAAACAGGCTCATGGAATTGTGCTAGGGAGGAAGTAATATCAGTTGGAGCTTTTATACAGGCATACTAATTTATATTCCTTAGTTATTTATGTTTGAAAGGTTATTTATTTATGGTTTTCTTGTTTGGAAAGGATTGATTTAAATATGTGTTATGATGCCTTGGATAAGCTTGCATACTCATGGTTGTTTCTTGTTTGGTGAAACCTTTCTATTTGGTTAATACTTATGTATATCCTATATTACAATTTATATGATTGTCTTTCTATATATACTTTATATAGTTTGTGAATTCTATACATACATAGCATGAAATGTGAAATGCGGTATGTATTGATGTCTTGAAGTACTTTAGATGGAAATGTTAATTGGAATAAGTGAATAGCTTGGTTATTCCTAGGGTTAGAATAATACATGGGAAAGGGTGTAACCTAGTTAGTCTAGTTGTCATGTCATCACTTTCTTCTTTTTGGGTTGTATGTTAAGAGCATGAATGGTCAAAAAAAATTGAGCTAGAAAGGTGGGTGAGCATGTAATCTCCACTCTAAATTTTGGGTGATGACTACTTTGGCCAAAGTAGTGTAAGTAGGCACTGTTTACAATATCAGTTTTACATACTAGACATGGATTGTCATACATGTAGGTTGTAGCCACTCTATGGTAGCTCTAGATATGTAGGACACAACACCATGCCACGGGAAGGCTAGGATTATGAGGTTACCAAACCAATCTCTTCTTCGAAGGGTAGGGCCATCTTACCAGTTTGGTAGATGTGTGGGGGACTATAGTAAGTCTGTGGTTGGCAGAAAAGTGCTTGAGTGATGCTTCTCCTCATGCAATTGGTGGCCAAGATTTGAAGAAGGATACCTAGACCATTTGTATCTCTATTTCAGTAAGCTCATTGAAGCTATGTATGTAATCATGTATCCATCTCTATGGAAAAATGTAAATGTGAAATGTCATCTTGAAATTATGTAATGTGAAACCATTACTTGTACTAATGAAATGATTCTTTGTTATGCAATGGGAAAGTTTTAAATGGTTTTGTTTCAAATGTGTATTTGTTATTCAAAAGAAAATAAATTTTTTATTGCTCGTAATGTTAGTAGCATAAACTGTTCACTTATGGGTAAAACATAGTAAAAATTATTAGGTAGAACAATGGTCATGTCACACATGGTATCAGAGCTACCAGGTTCAGCTCTAGAACCTATGTGCTCACTATGTTTCCATCCAACATTGTATGAGTCTACTGTTTGGAAATTCTTGTGCTAGGATTGTGCATCTCAAGATGACTGCAAGGAAGTCAGTAATCGGTAATGAGCACTACTTAAGGGCCAAGAAGGAAAGGGAAGCCATTGTTCAAACCATAGAGGGGACCAATTATGACAATGCCATTTGACTGAGTGACACTGATATTTTTAGTCATTCCCTATCATGAATAAATCAAGAGAGAAAAAGGATGCGAGAGGTTGTCAACTTTGTACCTCTTGTCTCTCTAACCAAGTCAGACTCTACTACTTTCCAAAGATATGCCCTTAGAATGTAATGTTAGTCCTACCATGATATTTAGGGACCCTTGTGTTCTTCCTATGGTGGAAGTTATTGTAATAATCTCAAGTGGCGAATCAAAGGTATATGTTACCCGAAACTATGTATCTGAGGATAGGTCTGAGGGTTATTTCCCTTTTGATGATGTATGTGAACAAAAATATGAGGGGTATACCCACATAGTTATGTATCGGAATGTGAATTCAAGGGATACTCTCCCTTAGATTATTTGAATAGTCATTCCATGTAAACACAAGTATATTGAAATCCTTTTTGATCTTAATGAAAAACATATTTTGGAAAAACTTGTGTATGAGTTCTTTTATGAAATTTATTATGTGGATGTTTATTATTTTGGAATGTTTTTAATGATAAGTAAGCTTTATTAGATCTAATTAAAATGAAACCTATAGGTATAATTTTTCTTGAGAAAAATAGTTAGAACAAAAACTAACTTTGGGGGAAGTCAAGAAGTAGGCCAAGGTACTAAGAATGTCGAAGCTAAATTGGATCACATTTTGGCTATGATGGATGAGACAAGAGAAATAATAGGAAACCTTGTGTAGGAGGTAAGAGGAAAAGAAAGGGAGGAACAAGAAGTTCCTAATAATGAAGAAGAAGTTCCCAACAATGAAGAAGGGGAAAATTCCCATAATCATACTCAATCTAGTGAGCATGAGGATGATAAGTCACAATCTAGGTCAGAGGGAACCAAAAGAAAATGACTAGCAAGTGAGCTATCTCATGATATGAGAAAGATCACACCTCAAAAATTTGAAGGTAGTACTAGTGGGGATATTTCCGAGGCATGGCTCACGGAGATGGAAAAGTATTTTGAAATCAGAAATTACTCTAAGGTCACTAAAGCCGTTTGGTGAGCTTTTTAGTTGGCTAGTGAAGCATCCAATTGGTGGATGAATAAAATGATGGACCTTGGGCTCAATTCCTTAAGGCTTACATGGAGTGAATTTGTGGATATATTTTAGAAGTGGGAGTTACCTCAACTCTTTTATGATCAAAAGCTCACTAACTTCTAGAACCTGAAGCAAGGGGATTCCTTGGAGAACAAATATTGGGAGAAGTTCATTCGTCTCCCGAGGTATGTACCCATGTATCAAAAGGACAAGAAATTTCACATAAGGAAGTTCATCATGGGTCTCAATAATCAAAGAGGTGGAGAGGTAGATATACACGGTCCTGCTACCATGGACCTAGTATATGAGAAAGACATTAAGTAGGAGAAAAGGCTTAAATCTATCTCAAACTATCGTGAAAAGAATTGAAAGAAGTTCAATTGGCCACAAGCCAATCAAGCTTCAAAGAAGCCTAGTGAAGGGAAAGGTTTTCAAAGGAAAAGGGACAAGGGACCCCAAAATAATTGGAATGAACCAAGAAGGGATCGTACGGGAAACAACTTCAACAACAATGCTAGTGGAAATGAAGGTAATTCTGAAAGGCCTGCAAAAAGGAAGGGACTAGTGAAAGGATGTTTTACATGTGGTGGAAATCACTTTTCAAACCAATGCCACAATAAATAATCAAGGTCACAACCACATGGGAACCCTCTTCCTCCATAATGAGCTACATTCCAGTAAAGGATTCATGTTGCATTAGATAACTGGCAAGCGAAGTATCAGATTACTCCAATAGAAGTTTCAGGTACTTTGTCTGTACTCCCACCTCAATTTTAATAGATACTGGTGCTACAAAAAAAAAAAAATCACCTAGTATAACTAGTAGAATGTCTAGAAGAGTTGGCTACATGGAAAATTCTTGGATTGTTGAATATGCAAACCAAGACAAGAGCTAAGGTGGATTAGTGTCTATTTGAAGCAAGGGTTGAACTTATGAATTTCTCTACGGAAGTGAATTTGTACGTAGCTCCTTTAGGTTTATATGATGTCATATTAGGGATAAATTGGCTATGGAAACATAGGGCCAAAGTAGATTGTCATGCAAAAATAGTAGAATTCTTAGATGATCTAGGAAACTAGGTGTCATTGCAAGGAATGCCTAGGGAAGTTAATCTGCGACAATTTTTTGTCATACAAATGCATAGAGTCAAGAAGAAAGGTTGTCAACTCTTCGGGGTAAAAATGGAGAAACTTGAGGAATGCAAAGAGTTCATTTCTCAAGATGATATAGTATTTTATAGACCTCAAGACTCACAATATGTCGAAGAAGGTGAGGTGGTGGAATAAGGAAAACAGATATGGAGAAATATCCTATCCTACGAAAATTTGTGGATGTATTTCTAGATGAATTACCTAGATTGCCTCCCAAGAGAGTGTTTGATTTCTCCATCGACATAGTTACTCCATATGCCAGCCAAGATCATATAGTGAGCTAATTTACAAAACCATAGTATGTCGGCTGAGAAAAGATCAAAAAATTTGTAGACCACAGAGTACCATGGTGGCTAGGGTTCCATAAAACCTTTTTCCCTAACCAAGCTTCAAGTATTTCAAAGTCTTTGCAAAAATTAAAATGATCATTGAGATCCAGTCTTATCAAACAAAACATTATAATTTCTTAGAATCCGCTACTAAAGACTTTACCCAAAAATACTAACATCATAATATTGAATAATGAGTTGTCAATGCCACATATGCATACATTGTTGATGATGGTTGTCGTTGTCACTTTTCAATGTGATATACCCAGTCACAAGTTGCTATCGAAACCTCAGTGTCAAACAAAAATGATACTATCACCACCATTTGATTTTAAACAAAGTCAATTTCTTTTGTCATTTAACCCCAATATATTCCATATGCCATGTTAACCAAGATTCATAACATGTCGATGACCTTGATATTTAAAGCAATGTAAGTCAATAACAATGTTTCTCGATAACTTGCAAATGAAATGACCTTTGAAATGAAATGACTTTTAGGTTTTAGATCATAGTAATAATACCACCGATGGGATTTTATTCCCATTTTTATTGTTAACAACAAAATACCTTGTGCTCACAAAATCAATAACAAATGAATATGCCAAGCATGTATTTACTAATCTATAAAAAAAATATGAATGTTGATCTTGTCAATCATGAATATGAATAACCATCCAATATACCATATACCAAACAACATGTTTAGAATCACTGTCGTGGATATCACTGCCTTCACATTTTGACATTGATGATCAACATATCAATACCTTAAAATATATACCCTCAATGTGTGCATGTCAAAGATATCATAAGTAAAGCAACCACATATGTAAACCAATCTAAAAAATGTGAGCATCAATTGAAGGATCAAACTGAAAAACAACCTGTATCCTGTCAAAATGATAAACACTATCAACATCATCATGTAACAAAAAAATTGAACAAAGTAAAATCCTGGATCTCCATATCATGTCATCATTATCTTGTCATTTGCATATTACCAACCATGTGAATCTGCATATCATGCATTCATAAGAATAAGAATCCAAAGAATAGAACCAGTGATGTCATGAACCCCATAAAACAATTTTGGGATCAAGGACAAACTAATACATAAACAATTGAAATCCAACATAGAGATCTCCCAAAGTCTTAGCGACATTCTAATGGAGGTAGAGACTCGAATGGTACGATAGTCAAAAGAAATGAATGAGTGATCCGTCGACACGTGGTATGAATTCATTTGTTGATTCTACATCATTTTTGTGAATCAACAATCATTGGACCGAAAGTTGTATTTCCTGATAACAATATATTTGCATTAAATGCATGATCTCACTCGGGGGTTGATAGAGAGCAAATATGGTAATATTCTCTGTAACCTAATTAATTGTTGGGTGGCTTGATGCATGTTGGATGGCAGTGTGTGTGACCCAAGACGAAGGAAGCTTGTCGGTGAAGATAGTGAAATTAATGAAAACCTAATGGTGGTTGGGTGGTGCAACATTGTATGCTCTTACAAGCATTGTAACAGTGTGAGAAAAACTATAATCTCAGTGTGAGGTCAATCAAGGGATTGTATTGTTGTTGTGAGTTAACATCTGAGAGTGAAGTCTGTAACATTGTATGTAATCTATTTACTGTAATATAAAGTGACTTTACTTGGTGTGTGGTTTTTTCTTCCATAAGGGTTTTCCCATGTAAATTTGGTGTTATCTCTGTGTGTGATGAATTTTTCTATCCTTTTGTTTTGTGAATGTGCATCTCAATTACTATAACTTGTTAAATGAATGTTTTTTCTGCACTTCTCTCCTAAGGATTTTGCATTAGGAAGGCATTTTTGCACCTCTTCTTTCCTTAAAAGTTGTATCAGAGCCTGGCCAGTTGTGTTATCCTTGTGAGTAGGGTTGGTTTTTTGTGTTATTTCTATTCAGTGGGAGTCTTGCAGAGAAAACTGATTGTCTTGGTTACGCATAGAGATGGCAAGCACATCAAGTAGAGTAGAAATTGAAAAGTTTAATGGAAGAAATTTTGAGTTGTGGAAACTCAAAATGGAAGACTTGTTGGTAGATAGAGACCTTTGGATTGCTTTATCTAGAACTATGCCACAAGGTATGAAGCAAGAATATTGGGACCTCGCAGATAGAAAAGCTAGAGGGTTGATAATACTTTGTCTGGCTGATTCTCTTCTCCTGAACGTCCATGAGGAGAAGACTGCATCTTCGTTATGAAAGAAACTTGGTGACATTTATTAGGGAAAGTCTCGAGTGAATAAGTTATTCCTGAGGAAGTTGTACTCCTTGAAGATGGAAGAAGGTGCATTTGTAGTAGACCATCTAAATTCATTTAATATGAGTTTTGAACAGTTGGTGTCTATGGGTGTGAAAATAGAGGAGGAGGATTGCTATATGCTTGCTCCTTACCCGACACTTGGGATCATCTAGTAATGGCTATTGGAAGTACAAAAACCACCTTTAAGATGGAAGACATAGTTGCTTCACTACTATCAGAAGAAATGCAGAGGAAGTCTTCTGAGATGGCCAAGGAGGCTCTTGTTGTTTGGGGTAGATCAAAGGAAAGAGGCAAGAAGAAAGACAAGAAGTCTAAATCCAAACCTGAAGGGAGATCAAAGTCTCCTGGTAAGAAGTCCAAGGTGAAATGTTGGAATTGTGGGAAGACTGGTCATATCCGAAAGGATTGTAAGGAGAAGAAAAAGAAGAAGAACAACTCTTTGAACAATGACTCTTCTTAAAGTGATGCAGATGCCTTCATTGCATCCTTGGTGACTCAGGCATCAAATGATGTCTGGTTGATTGACTCAGGTGCATCTTTTCACATGACATCTCACAAAGATTGGTTCACTAAGTATGAAAAGTATGTTGGTGGAAAGGTGTACCTGGAAAGTGACTCATTTCTTGAAATTGTTGGTAGTGGAAGAGTCAAAATCCAATTCCCCAACAGAAGAATCAAATGAATTGATGGCGTACTGTACATACCGGGTTTGGCTTGTAACCTACTTTCTATTAGTAAGTTGAATGATGTTGGCGTGCATGTTTCTTTCTTGAGTGGAGGCTGTAAGATGACTAGAGGCTCAATGGTGTTGGCTAAGGGTGCACACATAGGCACTTTGTACAAGATGGATGCATGTCCTGTTCAATGTAATAGCATCTATATAAAGTCAAGCAAAGCTACTCATGTAGAGAAGGAGAATGAAGCTCCTCTGGGTGCAAATTCCTTGGAGGTGAAACTCCCAATAGAGAAAACCATGTTGTGGCATCATAGACTCAGTAACATAGGAGAGAAAGGCTTAAAATCCTTGAAAAAAAAATCTAGTTGAAGGGCTTGATGATTGTAACCTTGAGTTCGATTTTTACGAGCATTGCATATATGGAAAGCAACACCTTGTTTCATTTTATTCAATTCCTCATAAATCTTCTGGCATATTGGATTATGTTCATTCTCATGTATTTGGTCCAGCAAATGTTCCTTCGTTATCGAAGTTTAAATATTATGTTTCTTCTATTGATGATTATTCAAGAAGGGAATTTGTGTATTTTCTAAAGAGTAAATCAGAAGTGTTTAGTCGGTTTAAAGAGTTTAAAAATTTGGTAGAAAATTAGACTAGAAGGAAAATTAAATGCTTGAGGACAAACAATGGAAATGATTTTTGTTTTACATATTTTGAAAGGTATTGCAAAGACCATGGGATTAAAAGGCATAAAACTACGCCTTATACTCCACAACAGAATGGAGTTGCTGAAAGATTAAACATGACACTAATGGAAAGAGTGAGAAGTATGTTGAGAAGTGTTGGTCTGGAGCAGAAGTTCCAGGTTGAGGTTGTGCCTACAACATGTTACTTGATAAATCATTCACCTAGTTCGGCTCTTGTTGACAAAACCCCTTTGGAAGTGTGGTCCAGTAAAAATCCCTCTTTGATACATATTCATGTATTTGGCTATGAAGCATATGTTTATGTGCTGAATGAGAAAAGATCAAAGTTGGAGAACAAGGTTGTCAAATGTATCTTCATTGGTTATGGCGTTGGTGTGAAAGGATACAAGCTTTGGAATCCTGTTACTGAGAAGGTTTTGTACAACAAAAGTGTAATCTTTCATGATTTGAAGCTTTCAGTAGCTGGTCTGCAGTTAGAGAGAGATAAAAAGGAAAAGAAGAATGATGTAGTTGAAATTCCTCGAACTCCAGATAAAAAGGAACTACAAAGTGTACCTAAAACTGAGGAGAGTTCTAGCAGATCTGAGAGTTTTGAAGAAGAAGAAGAAGAACCACAACCTCAACCTGTGAGGAGGTCTACACATGAAAAGTGTCAACCTGAAAGGTATGGATTTTCCATGTTGGATTCGAACTGTGCCTATGCTTTGATTACTAGCACTGATGAGCCTAGGACTGTGAAAGAGGCAATTAATATGTCTAATTCAAATTATTGGTTGGAAGCCATGAATGATGAAATGACATGTTTGAAAAAAAATGAAACTTGGGATTTGGTACCCCTACCTGAAGGGAAAAATCATGTTGGTTGTAAATGGGTATTCAAGAAAAAGATTGGTTTGGATGGCAGTGGTGAGAAGTATAAAGCTCAGTTGGTCGCAAAAGGTTATTCCTAGGTGGAGGGAATTGATTATGGAGAAATTTTTTCTCCTATAGCTAAGCTGACATCTATCAGATTTCTTTTGTCACTTGTAGCAGCGTATGACTTAGAGATCGAGCAAATGGATGTGAAGACAACATTTCTTCATGGAGAGTTGAAAGAAGAAATTTATATGTCCCAACACGAGCACTTTGTTGAAAAAGGTAAAGAAATCCTGGTTTGCAAGTTAAAGAAATCTCAGTATGGTTTAAAGCAATCACCTAGAATGTGGTACCAAAAGTTTGACACCTTTGTGTTGTCATTGGGATTTGTGAGATAAAAATCAGATCATTGTGTTTATTACAAAATTGAAAATGATCAAGTTCTTATTATTGCCCTGTATGTTGATGACATGTTGTTCATAGGCAATAGTAAGACTATGATTTCTAATCTAAAATATCATTTGTCAGCAAAGTTTGAAATGAAAGATCTAGGTGCAACAAGGTATATTATGGGGATGGAAATAAAAAGGGATAGGGGAAGTAGAAAGCCTTGGCTCATCCAAAGTAAGTATATCAACACTATCCTGGAGAGATTTGGTATGATTGATTGCAAGCAACTAGTTGTTCCAGTATTGCAGGGAATGAAGCTATCTATTGAAGATTGTTTGAAGTATCCTATTGAGATGGAGGACATGACCAGGGTGCCTTATACAAGTGCAGTTAGCAGTTTAATGTACCCAATGGTCTGTATAAGGCCAAACATTTCCCAAGCAATGGGAGTACTTAGTCGATTTATGGCTACTCCAGGAAGACCACATTGGGATGTTGTGAAGAGAGTTTCTAGATATTTGAAGGGAACTTTGGAGTATGCTTTGTGTTATCATGGTAACTCAGTTGGATCACAGAGATCTCTTAGCATTCATGGGTATGTGGATTCTAATTGGGCAGGGGACATTGACAATAGAAGATCCACCAGTGGATACATTTTCATGTTATTTGGTGGTGCAGTGAGTTGGATGAGCAAGCAATAGGTTGTAGTTGCTTTATCTACTACTAAGTCAAAGTATATGGTAGCAACACACGCCTGCAACGAAGTTGTTTGGATTAGACGTTTGTGTTCTGATGTTGGGTTTAATACAAGACATATTATGATTTGTTGTCACAGTCAGAGTGTTATTTGTTTGGCGAAAAGTCCCACTTTCCATGCAAGGACAAAGCATACCAATGTTCAATATCATTTCATTCTTGATATGGTGGAGGATGGAAAGGTTAATCTTGAAAAAGTGGATACTTTGGAGAATGTCTTTGATGCATTGAAAAAGCATGTGAGCATAGACAAGTATAGGTGGTGTGCTAGTTCGATGGGCCTTGGGGCCTATGAATTTTAATAACTTTGAGTTTAGAGGAAGCTAGTAAATCTTCGTCAAGTGGGAGCTTGTTGGAAAATATGCCTCAACTTGCTGGCTTGAACCTCTATTAAAGACTTGGAATTTTTCCCTTTGTTGGCCTTCATTATCAGACTATCGTTGAAATCTAGAACCTTGAAACCCAAGTCACGAGGTTCTGACAGATCATAACTTGGAGACATTAAGCTTGTCGCGGGATCATTGGATTTCTAAACTATGGAACCTATGTCATGAGGTTCTTGCATTTCATAGCCTCATGACATGGTGATCTCCTTGTTGTTGCGGGTTTCTAAGTTTTCCGAACCTATGTCACAGGGTTCTCAAGTTTCCTAGCCTCCTAACTTGGCGATCCCTTTTGTTGTCGGCAAGACAAAGTGGTGTTGGTGGGAGATCTGCACATGTCTCTTCGACATCCCATCGAAGTACTGCGGAGCTATGTCTATGAGAGTCATGCTTGTTGACAAGACATTCGTAAATATCTCTTCGACATTCCATGTATGTTCGACATTCTGAGGACTATGAACCTAGTGGACCATTGCATCAATTTGACCTTATGGTGTCGGCGAGAGATACTCCTAAGTCTCTTTGACAAGGCATGTCTCATCGATGGCGTGGTGGTAGCGATGTCGGTGTGAGATCCTCCGATGTCTCTTAAACATTCCAGTGATATCCCGCTAGTGCTTAGCGACGTGACATGGGGTTTTCGAGGAGAGATCTCCCAAAGTCTTGGCAAAATTTTGATGGAGGTAGAGACCTAAATGGTATGATAGTCAAAAGCGGTGGACGAGTGATGTGTCAACATGTGGCATAAATTCATTTGTTCATTCTGCATTGTTGTTATGAATCAACAATCATTGGATCGAAAGTTGTATTTCTTGATAGCAATATATTTGCATTAAATGCATGATCTCACTCAGGGGTTGACAAAGAGAAAATATGGTAATATTCTTTGTAATCAAATTAATTGTTGGGTGGCTTGATGCATGTTGGATGGTGGTGTGTGTGGCTTGAGACAAAGGAATCTTGTTGGTGAAAATAGTGAAATTAATGAAAACCTAACAGTGGTTGGGTGGTGCTACATTGTATGCTTTTATGAGCATTGTAACAGTGTGAGGAGAACTATAATCTCAGTGTGAGGTCAATCAAGGGATTGTATTACTATTGTGAGTTAACATCTGAGAGTGAAGTTTGTAGCATTGAATGTAATCTATTTACTATAATACAAAGTGAATTTCTTGGTGTGTGGGATTTTATCCCATAAGGGTTTTCCCATGTAAATATGGTGTTATCTTTGTGTGTGATGAATTTTTCTATACTTTTGTTCTATGAATGTGCATCTCAGTGACTGTAACTTGTTAAATGAATGTTTTTCCTCCACTTCTCTCCTAAGGATTTTGCATTAGGAAGGTGTTTCTGCACCTCTGCTTTCCTTACAACATCTAGAACTAACCACCACATTAATTACCACATGGTCATCCCTATCTCCCACTATTGAAACTATATGTGAATCCACGCCCTTTAGATGAAAAATGGTGTTTAGGCAAGAAAATTAGGTCATTAAATGCATCTTGGGAAGATCCAACATGTGATGTAGACAACATAGAAATCTAGGGTTTCAAACTTGTCAATATTTTAGGCTTATATCAAAAATATTAGTTTTAGGAAGTTAGGTTCAATCCATAGAAATGTCGACAGTCATGAGATGAATAATTATTAGTGATTTAAAAAAATTGACACCTTGTTTTGATTATACAGGAAAAATAGGTTTTTAAGGGACCTGAAACCCTTTACAACTTAAGATACAAAATGCTGCTAAAATATACTACAATAAGACATCAACATCAAACCATAACCCAAAATAACAAAACAAATAGAGTGTTGCACAAGAGATAAAACAATAAACTATCAGCAACACCCAACATCATCAAAACATCAAAACAATAGGAAATAAATCAAGACCCAACAGAAAAAAGACAACAGTAAAAAAGAGAGCAGAACACTATTTCATACTACTTAAGGTGTTGGCCACCTCAAGCTCCTAGCTCCTATGCATTTCAATCATGTCCAACAACTCTTTCTTCTCAACTTCAAAGGACTTTTTCCAATCAACAGACCCTCTAACAACAAGTCCTTTACCATCATCTTTCGCACCTTTTTTTCCTTTGCCTTTGGTCGAGTTCTCTTTCTCCATTAATTCAGAGAAATACAATTGGTCCTCCCTGAGCTCACTAATCTTTCAGAATAGGACTTACAAAGAGTCCACACTATTCTTCACTGAGATGTGACACACATGGAGAATATTCTTTATGTCTACATTAGTATCCAATATCTTGGCTTACTAGCCAATCATTCTTCACGTAGAGATTTGAATTCATGGAAGGAACCCTCAAGGTCCACAATTTTGTCGATCAGAATATCCAACGCTTAGCCTTTAGGTATATTCTTCAAGTTCTCCTTCAAAACTCTTATTTTAATGTTAACCTTATTAAATACCTGAAGAGTCCACTTAGCTAGCTTAAAAGTTATAGTGGCCCCAGCCCTAGCCATGTCCAGTAGCTCAAACATTGAGGTAGAATCATCATTGAGATAAGAAAAGTCCTCAAAAAGGGGATTTACCTTTAGAGGCTCCAACTTAGCACTCTTCTTCTCAACATCCTCCTTGTCTTGACCCTTATTCTCATCCTTCAGCTCCACATTGGGTGTGCTATGAACTAGGGAGTCATCAATTCCACCACCTTTTTGACAAGAATCCTTCTCCTCACAGATCACCTTGGTATCCTTTGCTAAAACTTTCAAGGCTTGGTTCTTCAATTTGGCAATGCATTTGGACGCCATCCTCGGCTTATCCTTGGCCTCCATAGCCAACACATTCCCTTGCAAACCCTCCTCATTACCTCCACCTTCGGCTTCTCCCTAGACAACAACCAAATCCACATTCCTAGGAGAGGACTCGTTCAAGCCCACCTCTGTATCCTCACTATTAGAAAGAACAAGGTGCTTAGCTGCCTGATTGCTTTTAAGGCTACCCTTCTTCCTCTTTTTCGAGGAGGTAGTCATGGGGGATAGGGAACCATCATCATCCTCTTCATTCCACTCCTCTTCTTTAGTAATGTTGGTATTCAAGCCAAATGACCCATAAACTTCACTCGAAATCTTCTCCTTTCCCTTAATAGCAGGGGCAGGGAGAAGAGCTTTAACATGCTCCATGATTAAAAGAATGAGACCCTCATGGAGGACTAGAGCCCTCCTATTTTTTAAATGAGAATAAACAGAAACCTCAATGGAAGACAACAGAAAAAACAGAAAGGGGATAACTCATGCTTGAAATGATTTAAAAGAGTGAAATGGTGACCTAGGATAGCAATAAACCTGCCTTCCAAAGTCACATAACACATTATCACCTCCACAAAATTCTCCCATATCTTCTTGAGGGATTTGTGCTCATAGACCCAACTTTCCATCTTAATTATTTTTTTTCATTCGTCATCTTTGAAGAATTGGGCCATCGCTTCCTCATTACTCTTCTTGTCCTTGTAAAGCTTATGACCAACCATCAACATCCCAATCATAGTAGCAATTAGCTCCTCATTTACATCCACTACCAGACCCTTTATCTAAAGCTTGTGGTTATGCCAATAGGAAACAAATTCCACCGAGGTATTTGGGTCATGCCCATGCAATCTTTCAAAAAACGGCGTAAAATTCTTGTGACGGAGAATCTTCCATAGCTTATTTTTCTTCCTCAAGCCCACACAAGAGTGCAGCTCTATTCTACTTCTATTGTCGCCCATCTCTTCAAACACCAGAAGAAGAAAACCCTTGCAATAATCGCTCAACTAAATGCCAACAATCCAAACAAAACCCACAAAGTGTGTGAGTCGGTAATTGAGACTAAAGATTAAATGCCGCCACCACATCAACTCAGCCAACACCATCATTTCTCATTAAGATCCTAGCTTTCTCGGGAAGGAGAGAGCCCTTCTCCCATGCATGATACTCATTAACCTGATAGCCTCATTGGTAAAACAATCTTCCAATGAGTTTCCTTCTTGGAAAATGTGAGAGACGTAGGTCTCTTCACAAGAAATTAACATGATTATAGTATCTTTAATTAATTGATCCACATTCCAACTAGGCTTATGAGTGCCACATAGATAGTTGATGATATTCAAAGAATCAGCTTTAACCCATATTTTAGAGTAACCCCTGTCCACATCATATTTTATGCTTATAAACGTAGCCTTCGCCTCAACACAGTGATTTTTCTGATTTCCCAATGAGAGTGCCACCAGGCCTAAGAGTCTTCCATCTTCATTCCTCAAGACCCCCCCACAACTTGCAAGCCCAGGGTTACCCTTCGTTGCCCCATCAAAATTAACATTAACCCACCCTGAAGGAGGTGGTTGCCACTTAGTACTCAATATATCATTTAAGTTGGACTTAG